>CM070036.1:11778378-11804552 GCA_036250615.1 Ptychadena robeensis | reverse complement strand
AGGGGGTCAAGGGGAGGAGTGACCCGTGGTGGGCTGACATGAGGTGAGCCAGGAAACAATATTTCCTACCCAATTTAGCCCCATGCCCCACACATCCCTGGTGCCATCAATGACTGACTACTATGACTGTATTGCGGTAAAGGCGACATGGATAAATGAATCTAGAAAGGAAGACACCAAGTGGACATCACTGCACTACACCACTATAGTGCCAGGAAAAAATAAGCACTTCCATGTGTGACTTGGGTTATCAATTTTGTTAATTTAAGTCTACCCCAAGCGCCACTGCATGCTTAAGGTTATCTTTTGTAGAATATGTTTTAGTGAACATTTATTTATGAGATTTATGATCATTTCAAGAATTGTGTAGTGTTGTGATGAATTTCTTTCAACAAGCAGAAGCACACCCAGAGGATGCCACAAGCATCCCTCGGAGTAGACGTACCACTGCGCAGTACGCAGCAAGACTTGGAAAGCCCTCTCCGCATTTGAGACTAGAGCCGATACAGAGCTAGACATAGGAGCACGCTGAGATGAATATATTTGAGACATGTTTTAATTAGACAGTGAAAACTAGATCGGTCATTTGGCTTTTGTCTGTTGTCACACTCTTTTTCTCCTTAATAGCGTCCTGCAGAGATCTTCCTAAAAAAATCTAAGCATATAAGACTCTAATTTGAAGTTATTTAGTTCTCTCTGGTTTTACACCTTTTGTACCACAGTGGGGAATGTTAAAAATGTATATTGCAGAATGAAGCTGTCATCGAATTAATTAAATATAAAAAAGCTTCTAGGAAAAATAACAAACTTTTTTGCCAATATTTTTTGGAGTACGAGAAGGCTACCTGGGGGTGGTGCTCCACATGACCTGGGTTTATGTGACAAAGAACCTAGCAGGAAAATCTGCTCAGTCTAGGGGTGAGGTAAGGGATTTGAACAAAATGGATTTTACTAAGCATGAGATTTTATTTTAATAGAAACTAAAGAAGTACCAACAATACAATATGGAATTATGATTCACAATCTAAACCATACCTGAAGATACTAAATACCTGCAGATACCATACCTTCAGATACTAAAAAAAATTGCTTAACCAAATATAAAAATGTCTTTAAACCTCAACTTCATGTAAAAAAAATGTTTAACCCTACTTCATATACAAAGCAGTATAAAAACAAAGATACACAGCCATACACTGGTCACACACTGTAATATTTCGTTGGGCACATATTCGCTGTGGCATTGTTTTGATAGAGCTTCTGCAATGTCACAAGATTTATTTCCATCCAGTGTTGCATTTATTTTTCACCAAGATCTTGCATTGATGATGGTAGAGTCTGACCGCTGCGCAAAGCCTTCTCCAGCACATCCTACAGATTCTCAATGGAGTTAAGGTCTGGACTCTGGTGGCCAATCCATGTGTGACAATGATGTCTCATGCTCCCTGAACAACTCTTTCACAATTTGATTCTGGGAGCACATACTGTTGCTTAACCTGGACCTGAACCACTGCAGCAACACCAGATTTGTCCAATAGGAGGCTCATACCTATTTGCTTTGTTAAATCCAGGTGGCGACTTTTGGCCAGACAGTGTGTATATATACTTACCTAAAACTGTGCTCCTGGTGCCTACGTACCGAGCAGGGGCCGACAGACAGACATGCTGCATCCTGTCGCTCAGAGTGTCTGCGGGCACCCTTTGTGTGCCGGCCGTTAGTTTGAATGGGGACACTGGTCCCCATTCAAACTAATGGCATCAACCGTTCTCTGGCTGACCAAGCTGTGGGCCGACAGGGATCTGTCACCCCATGTGGGCATCCACATGCCATCCACGGACGATTTTGCCGCCGTTGCACGCACATTGATTAGCGGCAAAATCGCCTGTGGCTCAAAACGTGTATGGGGGCCTCTAGGCACTTCAAGATCTGAGTCTCTACAATGCAGTCTAGAAGTGGAGGTGAGGGAACTCAGGATTGGGTGAAAATATCTTCTATTATATGCCTGCAAGTCCTTAATGACCAGTGAACTTACAGTACATGAGGAATTAACATGTTACTGCTTTTCCTAGCTATCTCCTGCCACAAGTGCAGGAAAAAATTCGGAAAATTACCCATACTAGGTAATATTTAGCCCCTCCCCCCACACACACACACATTACCTGCAGCAAGGCCGTTCACTACATAGAAGAGGTACCAGCCAGAATCTATTAACTTGACAAAGTTGAGATCACATGGGCCTGCAACATTGAGCTCTGCCCTATGGTAACATTCTTTTGCATTTAAGGAAAATGCATCAAAGAATGTAAGACTGAATGGTCAGCCGCCCACACATTTCTTTTCACATTACCTGTCCCTCTTTACAAAAACATTTGACACTCCTGTTTATATAAGAAGTAGAGATGGATTTTTTTTTCCAATAGCAATGTAAGTAAAGATTTTGACTTTACTTTAAACTTTAAATGTTCCAACAACCCTTCTCCACATCTCCAACAACTTGATATCATGTTTAGGGGCTTTACACTTTGTACTCAAAATTTCATGACCATCTTTACTTACAGGCAACGTTTCACTCAGGATAACTGCAGGTTTGAAGAAATACACAAAGCACATCAAGATGAATGCAAGAATACGCATCTTCTATGTGTACTCAACAATATTTGTCTATCTTAGAGTTCGGCTTTGAGGCAGTATAATGCTACAATAATAGTAAAAATTGAATTAAATACTAACATTAATGTAACATTTTGAAGGCAGCAGGCACTTGGCAGGTTGTCATCGTTCAATTGAACACTTGAAAATTCTTCCTATTTCAATATGCCGGATTTAATTACCTTCCCCAGTCAATGGCGGTAACTAGGAAACCAGGGACTGCGCGGCTATAAATGTCCTTGACTTTGGTAAACAAGGCAAAATATGAACGACCACTGAAGAACTAATGGGATATCTTTGCTTTGTAGTTATGAGGTTGAAGGTAAAGTAAAAGCAAAATCGCAACAGACCCCATGATGTCATTAGGGTAGCTAAAGAATGCTAATGGTCTTATATAATACAAAACCCTTCATTACAGGTCATATACAGAGGAGAACATGTTGATCTTGATGGAAAAAAAACAATTATTTAGTGATAAATAGTAATAATTTTCCTATGGTGGTATCCAAATGCCTATTGTATTTTGGATTTTATATGAGGAACGGTTCCAACTTTGATTGTAAGCCACATTGAGTAGGGTCTTCAACTCCTCCTGTGTCATAACCCGTACCTGAGTCTTATCTTGTGTTTCATCTTGACTCGACTGGCGTTTTAAAAATAAAAGTTAATAATAACATGAGAAGAGATGGTTGCATTTTTTTTATTTTCAGTTGACTTAATTGCAAAATCCCTGAACATGGTATCCTCACCACAGTATTGCTCTAGCCCAGTCATGGCGAACCTTTGGCACGCATGCCAGAGGTGGCACTAGGAGCCATCCCTGTAGGCACCCGACCTGTCAGGCAGAGGGAGGCTGAGGGAGAGTATTCTGCAGCAAAGAAGGCAATGCTTGCAGGTATAGTTTCTTAGCACAGCAAGTTGGGACCATTTATACTCTTTCATCAGAATGCCATGGGACACTAACAGAAGACTGGATGCTGGAGTCTGTCCATCAGCAGCCCTAGGATTTACAGAAAGCCCCCCCCCCCCAACACCTGAACTTCTGTAATTATAAGTTCTCCTAGATCAGTGGTGGGCAACTGAGTTGATATGTAGGGCCACAAATGTGGCCCTCGGCATCACTAAAGGGCCTCACATAGCATCGATCAAGACCCTCCCCCTGTCAACATATCTCAGCAGGTGGTGGACCAGATCCCGACAGCACCCGCCCCCCCTCCTGCCCCTGGGTGCAGCGCTCATGGTTTCCCTGATCAACATTGCCAATTTTACTGATGTAGGACCGCCAAAGTTGATTAGGAAAGCTGGGTCAGCGTGTGACCACTTCACCGGTGGGATGCTATGCCCTATGCATTAACTGTGTGGTTTTGGGGGGCAGCTGAACAACGCCCAAAGGGCCACATGTGGCCCTGGGCCACAGGTTGAGCACCTAGGTTCTAGATGACAGTGTGCATTAATATTTGTGTATAAGGAATTACATGGTACAAGTCATTGTAACTGATCAGGGCTGTCTTACCTCAAATGTTTCAATAACTCCTTAAAAAAAGGCAAAATAAATGTTAAAAAGATAAACCAATTGATGATCCTGCCATACATTTTCCTTCAGCAACTTTTATTTTCATAGGTTGCAGCACTCTGTCCCTGTCTCCTAGTTATTTTGCTTCTCTGTCACACAAGGATTCTAATGAAATTAGATATTAATGAATTAAGGGTGGTTTTATATTGTATAAGAAAGTGTGTGTGCTCACGTGATTTGTGTGTATATATGAGGTGCGTGCGTGTAATGGTTGAAGTATGTGTAATTCAGGTTAAAATGCCTTGGCGGCACTTTGAGAAAAATAAGTGGGGTTTTGTTTTCAATTTGGGACACAAATTAAGTTCATGGCCAGGTAAAAATGTCATGGAATCTGTTATTAGATGTTTTGTAACTCCAAAATAACCAACCCTAATGCACTGGTTGCTTGATGGTTGCTAAAGACTAGAGATGCCAAAAATTCAACTTTAACCTTCTGGGCATTTGGCCCCAGCTAACTTGGGGTGAGTTTGTTTACTAATGTTAACTCATTCCCAGCTAACAGCCCACTACTCACCTGTCCGCCTAAAGCCCTCAGCTATTCTCTGTTTGACATGATATATTGGGGGGGTAGGCGGTGCCATTGACTTCCATGTAATGGAGGTGGTGTTGCTTTTTTATAGCACATCCCCAGCATCAACAGTGACGGATGTGTTCAGGGTCCAAAGGAGGGCAGAAAATAGTGGTGGATTTGATTGTTAATAAAAAGCACTGCACATACTTCTTTTTGTGTAGTATACCCCCAACCGTTCTCTACATCTCCAGCAAGTTTGGTGATGAAAGCATGTTCAGGAGCTTTGCAATTAACTCGAAATCGTAGAATAAAAAAAAAAAAAATTCGACCATCTCTATCTGGTTCCTGTCGGCCAGCACGTAGTGTGGGGAGCAGACCTCCGGGCTCCCCTAGATGGTTGACCCGGAACGGGTGAGCCCCCTGTCCCCCCCCCCCCCTACCGTGACCCCGCGTATAAGATGCCCCCGGACTTTTGAACATATTTTTCTGTGTTCAAAAGTCGTCTTATACGCCAAAAAATATAATATATAATAGTATTTAAATGTGTTTCCTTGACATATGCTTTAAGGTAAAACAGTTGAACTTTATTTCAGCACAAAGTGATGATTTATGCTCCTCAGATACTTTACAACAGATTTGTCGTCCATAAATATAACCCTCCAAAGAATAAAAACTGAGTAAGAATGCTTGAAACAATCCGCAACACACCTCTACTGTAATTATATATTTCTTTCAGGCTGGAATCCTTTTGCATCAAAAGAAAACAATTTTTTTCCCTGCATCCCAACCAGCAGGATTTGTTTCCAACTTTGTGTATTTACTCGCCACATTTATTTACATAAAGATTATATGTGAATAGCGGAGTGGCCATTGCTATTCGTTTCACGTCTTCGAAACCATTTCACTTCTGAAAAGTAAATCACATAATCTGCTTGCTCTGAATAATAGATCAAAGACCAGCTGGCAAGGATTTCTAGCGCAAAGCGTCATGCTTTGGTTAACTGACCGTTCCATATTGAGTCAAACAATGTAATCACATTCACAATTCCAGTAGGAAGCTCACAGATGGGGATGTATGACTACTATCAGCAGAGAGTCTTGTCTCTTCTGGGTATCAATAAATCTACACTGAAATGCTTTATGCATTATATAGGTCTTAAAAGGGTGAGATAACTCACAGCTAGGACACCAAAATCCAAGTATAAATAAACTAAATAAAGAACACTATGAGAACATTGCTTTTTCAAAGAACAACTTTTCTGTTTTTCAAGGGCATGTACAGGTGGTCTACCCTTTGGTAAAGAAGGTCAGAAAATTTTAAACTGCCCTTGAGTTACAACCGGCTTGACTGAAGACCAACTTGAGTTACAACCCAAATTTTAGTTTTGATTTACAACCAAGGATTTGACTTAAAGAGGACCTACCACCTCACTAGGCACTTTACACTATCAGAAGCCGCACTGCTGATAATTAGGCAATCACTGTTCAAAATAAAAAAATGTTCCTTACAGCAGGAGAGGTGATTTTCAGGCTCTGCCCTTCCACTGTGTGACGTACCCACCATGGCAAGCTTCTAAACATGTGAGAGCACGTGAGAGCACGTTTTCCTGATCTAGCCTTAAAGAGGTAGGAGACTACTCACAAATTGCACCATCCTAAAGAAGTGGTCTGAGGCACCAAAAAACGCGCTGATGTTTATAGACTAAAGATCTTGTACACAAATTGACTGGTGCCTCCGACAGCCTTTTTCTGGGAACCACCAAAAATCCTTATTCCAAACAATCATAGCAGGGACAGCTGGGAAGAAGTCTTGTGAATTGGAATGCAGCTTCATATCTGCAAAATCTAACGTGATGTAATTGAATCTCCATCTAGTGGCCGTTTTATAGAATTACAGCCCCATAGTCAGAATTAAATATTGCTGAAGTGTGGGCGGAACTGCTTCTATCTACCTTTAATAAATATGATTTCCCCGGGAATGAGGCAGTGAGGGTGGTAAGTACATCGTTTTTTATTCTGTAGCAGTTTTCACAGATGTATACTGCGGACAGGTGAGTATTATGTCAATGTAATGTATGTTTTTGTTTTTTTTTGAGTATAGAACCGCTTTTTTTGAGTATAGAACAGCTCGACTTTTTATGATTGTATCATCTTACACATTTTAACATATTTTGATCGTACCACCACACAGTGTGATCGATTCCCAACCAATCGATTCCTTCCCTGAGTATGATCCACATGCTCCATAGTACGATTGAATACAAATTGATCAAAATACTTAGAAAACCCATCAGATAAATTAATTGATTTTTTTGGTTGATCAAATGAAAATATCTAACCGTGTTAATGTGTAAATTGGCAACCATAATTATGTCCGAGGCCAAAACATGTTTCTGCTTGCGTGGTGGCAATCATGTGACCTGATGTCACTAATAAGTATAGCAAGTCAAAATGACCATCTCACCAATTTACAAAAGTCTACATAGTCAGATTCCTGATGTTCTTATGGAATGGATTCCTGATGTTCTCCTTCCAAATAATATTCACCTTACTTTTCATTCTCTCTTCATTACAGCAGATGTCAACTCAAATGCGATTAGAAAATTTGGTTTTTGGTAGGCTAAGCTCATTTTATATTTTTGGTTAAAAACAGGAAATTATTGGTGTTTCTGGTAAGTTACACAGAATACCATGTTTACTGATTATGAAAAGGGTTGGTTAGGGGGATGTTAGCAGGTTCACACATTATGAGTATCTTCCTTCAGTCGAATGGGCAAAATGGTCTTGACTTGCAACTGACCCTTAGGAACCAATTAAAAGGGATGTTTACTCAAAATATAACAAATATTTAAATAATATTAAAGTTTGACTTACCAATGAACTGGTAAGATGGTAGGGTAGCGCTCCACAATCCTAAAAAGATATACTTACCTGCTGTTCCCTGGAATCATATGAGAGAGTCCACCTGTTTTTGCCAGGCTTCCCGTTGCAATATCGTGAGTGGCCACTGGGTTTTTTTTATAAAGGTTTTCAATGGAAAAAAATCTCAATACACTTTCATTACACAGTTTTATGAGTTTTTCTCAGAGAAGGAACAAGGAAGGAGCAGAGAAGGAGCAAGGACTTCCACTGTTACTCTTCTATGTTCTTACATGTAAACCTCTATAAGCTGCATTCTTCCCTATTTTTTACAGTTGTGATGCTGTTCATAGGAAGTCAAAATGCAGGTGGTAGGTCTGCTTTAATTCATATTGGCCTGCTCTGCAGTTATACCTGTAAATTTTATATTGAACATAAAGGATAATATTGTACCGTATTTTTGGACCATAAGATGCACTTCTTCACCCCCAAAATCGGGGAGGGGGGGGGGGTGCCTGCGCCTTATGGTCCGAATGCAAGACTTTGGCTCCCTGCCAGCTCTCCCGGCAAGGAGATTAGCCAGGGAGCTGTCTGATGTGAGATCCGCCCGTGGCTGGATCTCCCGTTTAAACTGTATAATTGACTCTGCCAACGGAGCCCAGAGCCCTGTTGGTATAAGTAATGAAGAGAGGGATAGATGAACTCCCATCTATCACTCTCTCCATGTCCGTGGGATCTGCAATCACTGCAGATTCCACGGACACAGGCAGCCAGAGAGGAGAGCAGAGAGAGGGCAGCCTTTTTTTTTCCTGGTTTTCCTGCTTTAAAAACTGGGTGCGTCTTATAGTCCGAAAAATACGGCATATGAAGCATGTATGCTGGTAAATTAGCATTTTACTAATGTATAAATAAACGCCATTATCAGCCTCTACAAAGTGTGTCAGTCATTATTATTAGTGAGAATGTTGTATTTAAACTTTCTAACTATAAAATGATTATTTGTTATTCCATGTAGAAACTTTAAAGCTTATCAGCCATTCAGTTTGCAGTGAAGCTGCTTATGAGATTCGCTCTTTAATCACGGCACAGTTTAGCAAAAAGCAATTCTTCTATAAAATATTCAAATGTCATACCAACCTCCTGGATGTCTTAGGGCGATTCCTGTACCTGGATTTGTTTTAATAATAATAATGTGCAACTGCGCTTCTACTGAATTCTACTTGTGAAACTTTACAGGTCCTGAAATGCCAAGAGACGCCGTTTCCTGAGCATTTACCGTTCTGTGTATGTAGACGACTTAATTTAACAAAGTGTTGTCATAAATTGTGGGGGAAACCGTTACCGGTAAAGCTTTTTGTGACCTAATAGTAAAGACTTTTTATGGCACGGTTAAATCTGAAGCCAAACATTACTCTGCCCATCATTCTTATAGTTTAACTGCAGAGTTAAGCTAAGTGTACCCGCCTCGATGTGTTAAAGATTCAAACACAATCGAGTGGCATGAAAGTTTACAGTGCTCGATTGCGCTCAAATCTATTAAAAATCAAGCAGTGTGTGCTCTCTGGGTGGTTGTTTTGGCGGAATGTGGTCTACAACCCCCCCCCCCCCACCGCTCTCGGGGGTATAGGAATGTTAGCCCAGGGCACTGATCGGCATAAGACTGCCCCTGCTGGGGAGGGGGGCTTTATTACTGGCAAACCTAATGGGCGGAAGTGGCTTTGGTTCGCCAGTACTAAACATGTTGGCTCTGGGAATGAGGACGTGAGGATGGTTTTTTAAATGTAAACTGCTGACAGGTGAGTAATATGTCTATGTAATACATGTGTCTTTTTTATTCTGAGTTTACAACTGCTTTAACCCTCCTGCCGTTCCTGACGGTCCCAGCTCGTCCAGCTCTGACGAACAGCAGTGGACGAGCTGGGACCACCAGGCAGAGATCGTAGCCACAGTAGAGAAAACTCACTGTTCCGTGTGTCTCCATCTATTGAAGAGGCAGCTGCAGCTGCACGGATAACTCCCCCCCACCCATGCTCTCCTATGTATGCTGGCACATCTGTAGCGCCATCTAGTGGTTGCAGTGCTAATTTACCTGATAAAGTGAATTATCCAAATCTTCATTATCTGATATTGTGAGTTATTCACAAAGCATCTGAACATGTTATTATATTCAGGATGTCACCAGACTCCTGTATGGATATACTTTGGGAAATTACAGGCTTACAATGTAAAAAACTTTTTTCCATTAAAGTCTATGGTACGCTTTTGGTACAGAAATTTGTACCTCAGCAGTGCGCTAGGGAGGTTAACTGTTCAGCCCTGGACACATTGCAAACCTTCCCCTATTACTTAGGCCAAGGATTCACAGATATATGTAGACAAGGATCAAGGGTAGGTGCTGCAGGTTCTTCGATATGTGATGCAGAGACTGTACCATTCACAAGGGGGGGCGCAAGCCAAAGATTGTGCCGATTGTAAGCCAGACCAGGCAGGGACCTCTACTCCTCCTGTGTCATAACCTATACCTGTATGTACTATCCTGTATTGTATCTCCACTCTTATGCATTGTACAGTGCTGTGTAATATATTGGCGCTATATACATTAATTATGAAAATATTAATGCAGCGGTCACACTGATATTGCAGCTGTAGTTCTTGAGGAAGATAGTTCTCTTGCTAAGTTGCAAGTACTTTAGTATTTAGTATGCAAAAAAATGTCTCTTGTTGGAAACTTTGATGTTACCCCTTTGCCCCAGTGTCACCCAGTGTGAATAACACTCATTTCACTGGGCTAGTGACCCCACTGGCATTGTAATTTTAGCCATCAGTATGACTTCCTTTTCCACCGCTATTCCTCCTTCACTTTTCCTACATAAGCCAGTGCTGGGCCCACCCCAGTCTGCCATAATTCATTTTAGGTGTAACGACCCTTTAATAGTCTTATTCGTGCTGGCACAATGCATCAATTGTCCTCCTATATAGAAAGTAAAGTGAGGGTTTCGGAGGACAAGACCAAATGTAACCGTATCAATATTAATAACCATCCAATCGCTGCAGAGATAGAGATTATTATTGAAGGAGACTCTCGAGCTCAGCTATTGTATCTTTTATTTTGTGTTGCAATTTAAATTTTACAGCTGAAAACCACACTGTGCAAATTATTGCTACTGGATACAGAACTACGAAATGACGATTTCATTCCTATTGATTTTTATATTTTCTTGTAGATACAAATTGCACTTTTTTCATGTCTGTAACAGCGGTGGCAATATTCTACTGAAGAGCCAGATAAAAATAAAATATCCTTCTAGCGACGAGAAATGGGAGACGATGGCAGACAACATCCACATATCGACACTGGATAGATTGTAACGTGAGATTTGTGCGCCCATGTCAGTAATCGACATTTCCTATGTAAGGGCTTGTCCCCACTTGGGCGGCCGGCTCAGAACTGCGCCGCTGTGGGTGCCTCCATTAATTTCAATGAGCTTGTCCCACTTGCGCAGCTGGCCACGGCCGTTATCTGAATCTTGGATAACCGCGTTTTTGGCTGTGAGCCATGGGTGGCTGCATTGAAATGTATTGTAGCCGTAGACAAATGCATCTGGGATGAAAACAGGAACTGCGGTAGAACAGTTTCCATAATGGTTTGGTTTGACCAATGGTTATGGTAATGGTTTAACCTCCCTGGCGGTATCCTGAGTGTAGCTTAGGGTCAGTTCTTTTACATTTACAAAATCACCCCGAGCTACACATGGGGATACTAACCTATCCCCGGTGAGCCCACTGTGATACTGGACATCGGTAATTATTATGGGTCCACCATCGATGACACCAGAGAGGCAGGGGGATCAGAGCCATTGACCTGCGTGTTAACACAGACAATGTCATTTTTCCAACTTACATGCGAAGAGGGGAGCAGGGGGGTGGATAATTTAAGCAGAGCATTCTTAAAAAAATGCAGTGTGGACATACTGTCAAGGTGGTGCCAGGAGCGAGCGGGCATGGATGGGCAATAGTGGATGATCGGGGGGGCACAGCTCACACACCATTTTGTGTGTCTGACTGAACAGGCCATGGGGGGCCAGGCGCTGGAAGTTGCCTGAATAACAAGGTCTTTCAGGTGCCGCCTCCAGGTTCGTGATCTACTCTTTGACTCCCCGGCTTTTGACTCTTGGCTGGTTCTTCACATCATCCCTGCCTCGATCCTCGACACTTGGACTTGGTACTTCTTCAGCTACCAACTGCACAGGTGTCTTTGGGGACCGCAACATGGGAATCATCTGCAGCAAAGTTCATCTCTGGCAGTTCCTTAGACTCTGCGACTCTGATTGTACCTTTGCCAACTGTGCAGTTGGTTCAGTGGGCCCACTCCGTTATATCATCGGTGTCACCAGACGTGTTACCCCTTTCTATAGTTTGATCCATGCCATAAAATGTCCCTTTGTCCCATTTAGAAGAGCTACAATAAAATACACATTTAAATATAAATATAGGGACACTAACTGCTTTTTTTTGTCTCATTGAACTTTTCATTCTAAAGATGTAAACTCTTTAAAACTTTTCAAAGAACATGGATGTGGAAGAGACAGAAATGTTACTGTTAGGGTTTCCATTGGACTACAAGCAAATTTCCTAGGAAATAATAATGGGTGACTAAATAGACGATGCAGGTTCATTGCACTCTACTACTGCTGCTTTCTATTGAAACATTCATGGATTGTCAAAAAAGAAACAAAGTCCCAGCAACAGCATTGCATGCTACAAGGTTACCGTATTTGTCTACTTGAAAGTGCCCAAAGGCTTTTGTTTCCACATAATACAGTTTTTGTCCAAAAATCCAATAAATAATGACTGTTGGGTGTTAAGGTATAAGACATAAATTGCATCACAGCAAACAAAGTCTGAATACTAGGCACAGTTAGCTATAAATGGTAAATTGGAGGGTTTTATTTTTGGATGTGCTCATTTGTTTAGTGGATCATTTATAATTCTAATATTTTACTGGTCAATTTTGTGATTTTTTTCATTGTATAGACATTTTAAGGCCAACTTAACATATATAAATTATATTACAATTAATACAATAAAATAATAATTAGGGAACATATGTATCAAGAGTAGTGATGGGCGAACATCTTTCACGATCATTCACGAGTTCGAAATTCGAATTCCCCGCCTGTTTGCGGGGGTGACTGACGTTACTTCTGGCATCTGAATCTGGATTCTTTATTCTGATTACCGCATGTGACTTCACTGACATCACTTCAGGTTTTAGGAGCCGATTTCTTGCTAGAGTTTTCTACCCGGTCTCTAGTGAAAATATTCTTTGCAGGCCGGATCTTGCTGCTCCTGATCCTGATCTGGCCGGCAGAAGAATAATATTCTTCTCGCCGGCGAACGTGACTGGTCGAACACCTGTTCTGTTCACCGGGTGAAGAAAAGCGCCTTGTGGACAGTTCGGCCATCACTAATCATGAGAAGTGTTGAGCATAAATATTCGAATTGCGAATATATTCGGCGAATATCGGGTATTTGAGAATTCACAAATTTCGCCAATATGGTGGCAGATATTCACAATTTCGAATATTCGTGATATTTATGCTATGCTTATGGGCATAGATTGCGAATATATATTCGCACTGCAAAAACAAATAGCACATGTGACCATTCATTTTGAAGGTAATTGCGATGCGAATATTAGTAGAATTATTAGCGAAATATCGCAAATTCCAATATTGCCTATGCCTCTCATCACTAATCATGAGCTTAAATAGTGAAACTCCAATTAAACACAGGTCTGACCTGCACTAACCGCCAAGAGGGTATCCACGCAAGCTTCCTCTCAGGCCAGGGTTGGATACACCGGTGCTAGAGTAGTTATGGCACGTCTCCAAAGCCAAATCACATGTATAGCACAAAACTTCACACTCGAAGAAAAGTTCCACTTGTTAATCAGACATAGATACAGCAAAACATTAACTCACTTAGGGGTCTCCTCTTCTGTGACCCATTTTACTTCTCAAAGCGGAGCTTATTCGTAGAGTTCTTTTACTTTGGCAGCAAATCTTTGTGCTATACATGTAAGCCTAAATAGGTTCCATAATGTTAGCAAATTATACAAAAAAGTGTTATAAAGAGTTATAACCCAACATCGGGTGTGTCTGTTCGCGGACAGGTGGATCGGACATTAGGAATAACATCCAACCATTCGTGGCAAAATGCTCTCTAATATGTTAAAAAAAAACAGGAAGTGACATCGTCCTGGTGCAAAATAATGCCCAGCCCTTTATGCCAAGAGTATGTAGTCAGTTCTTGGAGGTTGAAGGAAATGATTCCATTGGCTGGTATCCATAGAACATCTCTGAGACATCATGGTTAGGTTCATGCAATACCATAAAGTTGCACCTCAGATTTTCCAGAAGCTCAGTGATGCCCTGATCAGGATCTGGGAGAAGAATACCCTAAGGCACCATTCATTATCTTATAAGAAGTATGCCTGATATTGTTAGAAATGCATTGACATGCAAATTGCACTAGCCTGCTTCTTCACTTTTCTAGAAAATTCAGATTGTCCCTACAAGAGCTGGCCAGATTAGTGGTCACATTAATCTGACCACTTATCTGGTCAGCTCTTGTAGGGACAATATGAATTTTCTAGAACGGGGTGTGGCACCTGATCAACTGATGGACCCCAATGCTGCATGAATTTTGTTTTACTTCACTTTTCTGTTTAAATTACTTGTAGGATGAGAATATTCATTGGTTAGCACTCCGTGTGGCCATGCAACACTAGGGTCTCAGGTTTAAATCTTGGCCTCTTCACCTGCAAGGAATTGCATATTCTCCCTGTGTCTGCATGGGTTTCCTCTGGGTACTGCGGTTTCCTCCCACACTCCAAAGACATGCCGAAGAAAGATTCTCCTATGTTAGTTACATATATGACTGTTAGTTACATATGACTATGGTAGGGACATTAGATTGTGAGCTTCTCTGATAGACAGTAAGTGATATGACTATATATTCTCTGTAATGCGCTGCATAATATGTCAGCACTATATAAATACAAGATAATAATAATAATAAATAATAATGAATAATAAGTGTTGTGCAAATTTTACCTCCAATACTACCACCAATGCATGCCTGAAACAACAATCTGCAGATCCACAAAGCAGCCACCATTGTTAAAACTTGATAACAGGTGGGAAACACTGATCTAGACAATTGTAAGGATAACATTTCTCATTCATTATAGAATACAGAACTGCATGGGTCTGCATCTTAATTTCTGCCAGGAGACAAGCTTTTACTGTTGTCTATTCTTCTGTAACGTAAACCATTAATGTCCAGCCTAATGAGCTATCTGTACAGTTTGACACAAGGGGCAGGCAATAAAAAGGAAGCTATAAATCTGAAAAAAACACAAACCTGTAGAGGGAAAGGCTTCTTAAATCGCTACAAATATTTCTAGTGTTCTCCAACAATCTATTGTGAATGCTTTGTAACAACTGCTTGTTCACTGATGTATGTGATTGTTCTCTATGATCCAGGAAACCTCTTTGTTTAGGTCTGCTAAATAAGTTTACATGAAGAACTTACCCACCGTATATACTCAAGTATAAGCCGACCTGAGTATAAGCCGAGGTACCTAATTTTATCTACAAAAACTGGAAAAACGTATTCACTCGAGTATAAGCCAAGGGTGGGAAATGCAGTCAGATAGTGGAATTTTCTAAATGAGAAAAATATAGAGAAAGCACCATTGCCCCTAGAAATTTATCAAACAGGATTAATCTTAGTGCCCCAACCTCAATAAATTTAGGACAACACAGGATTATTATTATTACAGGATGGGTTTTGCAAGGCAATACTTATTTTTTAATCATAGGCTATGGAGTGTTGTATCTGTACTAGTAACCGGCCACCAGGTGGCAGTGTGGAGTTTGTTTATATCAATCAGCCGGCTGTCAGAGGTCGGAGCTCACAGGAACTCAGAGAGAATATGCGCTGAAGAGGGAAGCTGCCTGTCTGAAGCATTCAGCATGGAAATTCAGGTGAGGTGAGTGGACCACCTCAGCTGACTCGAGTATAAGCCGAGGGGAGCACTTTCTGCCCATTTTTTTGGCTTATACTTGAGTATATACGGTACTGAAGGTAGCCATACACGGTTCGATATTCCATTCGATTGACCCAAAAAAAATTCAGTTATTGTCAATTGAACAGGAATCCAATCCTGTCCGCCTGTTGGCAGGGAAATGAAAAAAATGGAAGTGATGTCAATAACCTGGATGGTACCTGGAATGCACAGTTTCCAGTTTCTATATCCAGACATGATGTCACTGACGTCACTTGCAGTTTAAGCTGATTTTTTTTTTCTTTAGTGACCAGCTTCTCTAGCCTTGCAAGGTAAATATAAGAAGAATGATATATTTTCATATATAACATAAAGGCCAGAGGTATATAGTACTATTGATTTTTGTGCCACATCCCGAAAATTCTATAGAACACCAAAAGCAAAAAGAGATGGGCTTTTTAGGCACCGGACTCGTATATACAGTAAACAATCAAGTGTTTATTAAACAAAAACAAGGCCAGCCGATACCAATCAGGTTGGTCTATGAAATGTACATGAATAATTATTAGAAATATTAGAAAAATACATTAGAATTATTGGAAAAATACAGCACCATACTCGTCTTGAAGAATTCAAGACGAGTATGGTGCTGTATTTTTCAAATAATATGACTGACAAATTCATGTACATTTCATAGACCAACCTGATTGGTATCGGTTGGCCTTGTTTTTGTTTAATAAACACTTGTTTGTTTACTGTATATACGAGTCCAGTGCCTTAAAAGCCCATCTCTTTTTGCTTTTGGTGTTCTATAAGTAGGATGATAGGTAAGCTTTCAAGATACCCTTTCAAAGCTTTCTTTAACTTAACAGTTATTCAGAACCATCAGGCTAACTTTATTCTAAAAGTACAGCAATTTGCAATTTTGAATGATTAAAAAAATAAATAAAAAGACAGCAGCCAACCGGCAATATACCACAGACCAAAAAATCACAAACGATTTGCCAAAATGTTGAATAAGAAAAATTATTTGAAGTTATGACTTTAGACTAGTGATGAGCAGTACACAGTACACAGTCAATATCTGTTTTCACCTAATGTTCGAGAATTTGTGATCTCCAGTCATTATTACCTTCATTGCATGAACAGATTTTCGCAATAAAAGAGCTGTTATTTGCAATATTTTTGCAATCAACACTATAACATGAAAACTACCATATTTTTCGGACTATAAGATGCACCGGACCATAAGACGCACTGGACCATAAGACGCACCCAGTTTTTAGGGCAGGAAAACCAGAAAATAAAAGATTTAATACGTTTTCACATCAATTGGGTTAATGCAATGAATTTAATGGATGCAATATTCAATTCAGCCAGTAGGTGTCACTAGCAGCAGTACACTCTTAGCTGAACACGTCATACTTCACACTGATCTGCAGGAGGAAGGGGGGGGGGGCAGGCTGTCTTCTGTTCTCCTCTCCTCTGCCGATGTTACTGTTTCTGTGTCCGTGGGGGCTGCAGATTGATTGTAGTTCCCACGGACAGGAGAGAGGTATAGATCATCTATAACTTTCTCTTGATTGCCTATGCCAGTTCAGAGCTGGCATAGGCAATTACACAGTTTTGATGGGAGAGCCGGACATTGGCTGGCATCTCACATCTGACAGCTCCTCCAGCTCCCTGGCTAATCCGCGTGCCGGGAGAGCTGGCGGTAAGCCAAGGTGCGATCACCGGCGGCTGAGTGACCGCGGGGGTCGCACATTCGGACCATAAGACGCAGACACTTTTTGCCCCCAATTTTGGGGGTGAAAAAGTGCATCTTATGGTCCGAAAAATATGGTAATCATTTATTAGTTTCATTGTGCAAATTGGCACGTGTACATGTACATATTGGGAACGCATTGTACAGTTCTGGGTACTGATGTAAAAAATCTTGAATATTCACAATTGCGAACATATAGCACTATATTATAGATCTTTGTGAATTTTTGTGTCGATATTCGCAAAAAAAATGAGTGATGTGAATATTCACAAACTATACTACTTTAGAGTTTTATGTTATGCTGCCTGAGATCGCTCTGGTGAAGCCCATACACTTATAGAAATGTATAAAATGTGTTGTGGAAGCCTGAGGATTACATATATACAGATTCTGGAAACACCAGCATTAGAAAACCTTGCACTACAAACATATACAAATCCCATTAGTTTTGTGTGTAGTAATGTTGTGGGGGACCAGCTGAACTACAGTATAACACAGAAGCGTACACACCCTTGATAAAGTAATACAAAATGTATATATTTTCATGGAATATCTTTTCAAGCCCAATTTCATTGAGGAAACCATGAATGCCGACATGTACTGTGACATACAGAAGCAGAGCACTTTGGAAACTGGAACTCAGGGCAGTGTTCCAACATGATAACAACCCCAATCAAAGCTCCAAGATCTCCACAGCCTTGCAGAAGAAATTGAGGGTTTAGGTCCTGGACCGTCTCCAGACCTAAACCCTATCAAGCATGTGTGGGGGAACATTAAACGGAAGATAAAGAAGTGCAAGGTCTTAAACATCCACCAGCTCTGTTATGACATCATGGGGGAGTGATAGGGGATTCCTGTGGCAACCTGTGAAGTATTAGTGAACTCCATGCCCTAGACAGTAAAGGTTGTGCTGGAAAATAATGGCGGCCACACATAATATTGATACTTAGGGATAAACTCACTTTTCATGGTAAAATTCAACATCCTGCCTGTTCGCGGGGAATTTGAAGTGGATAAAACTACAAGTGACATCAGTGACGTCACTTTCGGTACATGGAACCCACAGTACAGTATTCCATATACCAGAAGTTATGTCACTTCCGGTAAATGGAACGCACAGTTCCGAGTTCCATATGCCGGAAGTGACGTCGCTGAAGTCACGTCAGCGGAAGAACAATAAAGTTTGTCCATCCCTAATTGTGTGTTAAAGCGGTTTTACACACAAAATAAAAAAAAACAGACATACATTAAACAGACACAATACTCACCTGTCAGCAGTTCAGATGCTGGGAAACTGCTACACAAAAAAAAACCCACACTATACTCACATCACTTGCTTGAAGTTCTCATGCTAGCATCTTGGCTCCTGGCATCTCCTGCAGACTTCTGCCCACACTGACCCCCCCTCTCCACTCCACCTCCTCCTCCTGTCTCTTCTCTATCAGAGCTGCAGAGACTCGTAGGGGAGGGGGAGTTTGTGAAGAGGGGGATCAGCTGCTGAGGATTTCCTGCCTGGGAGAGATATCCCACACACCACTTAGGCTGCCTAGGCTCGACGTAATGCAGTGGGAGGGGGAGCACTCGTAACCAGCTCCTCTCCAGCTGTCAGAAGAAGATTTGTTTTCTACAATCAAGGATGTCAGAAAAATCGGCTGAGCTGCAGCTGATAATGCTGAGTGACCTCCCAGGTGGTCTGCTTTAAGTACATTTACACTGTTATACATCATCACTTATCTCTGTAATGTTGTCACACTGTGGAATAAATCGATTTCTTATTTTATTACTATGTGTTTTAGTAATTTTGATTATTATTATTGCTTTTTTTGAGACTCACCAAGGCCACAGCTTAAATTAATAGTACTTATGGCACTTTAACAGCACTGTTTAGAGCAGTGTTAAGTGTGTGGCCATAGGTATTGTTATTGTGAGAGCAATGGTCCAGCTCTTCAGCATGGTGCTTGCATATGGTATTTTAGATCTTGCTGCAACATTTAGTATGTAGAAATACACCACAGAAGAATTTGGATTATTATATGTGCAGCCTGACTCTTTTAAAATCTTGTATACAAAGGCTCTCTTCAGGCTTTAATCAATACATGCTTTGATACGCCATTGTAGCATTGTATCTCTCATATACTGTGAGCAGCGGTATTGAGGGATGTTCATTGCATGTCACAGCAGGGGGCCTTCCTACCTCGCTAAGTGCTCTGATGAAAGGTACAACCAATCAGAAGCGGAGCCAAATGCATCTACAGATATATCGTATGCTGGAAATGTTTTGATGTCGATGAGTACATGTATATTTAGCTGTAGGCATTAAAACAAGTGAAAATGTGTCTGGGAAAACATCTGTGTCTGGGAAAACATCTAATAATAGACTCAATATACCGTCAAAGCTTAACAAATCATTACAACTGCAGACATGGTTTTGGATTAAAGTTTTTAAATCAGACTTAAGAAAAAGGAAAACAAAACAGCTCAAGAAACAACTCACGTAGGCACTGCGGAACCTCTCCACTCCACGTTCCATTGCCAACACAGGTTAGCACCGCAGGGAAGGACAATTCATAACCCGGAAAGCAGGCGTAACTGATACTAAATCCCCAATCAAAGTTTGTTCCTTCCAGCCTTCCGTTGGAAACTTGAGGGGGGTACGGGCAGGTTACAGCTGAAAAGAAAATCAATTATATGTAGCACTTAGCACAGATTATAGAATGACTACAAATGTTCTATCACCTGCATACAAAGGCACGTTAACAGCCTTACTGAGTATATGGATGATGTGCACAGCGACGACAAGCCACAGCAAATAAATGGATTTCACTTCACTGCAGTCAGAGGTTCTTCTCATACATGTTATTACATAGTGCAACTCATTATCACAGTTTACACTGAACATCTGCATCCTACACATAGTGCACTTCATTATCTCAGAAGATAAAGTTAAGGACTGAAGATGCTCAGATATTTAACATTATGCGCTTATTTCTGAAAAAGTCAAACATTTTAGAGTTGATGCCTTGTTCAGAGGGTTTGCAATGAACCCCCTGAATAAATAAGACAAAATTTCACAAACATCTTTAGAAAGGCCAATTTCACTAACAACAAATTCCTCAGCTTATGGGGACTTAATGATTCATTTGATCAGTATATCATTAGAGATGGTCAATTAAAAAAAAAATCAACAATTTCGATTATTTCAAGTTAATTGCAAAGCCCCTGGACATGGTATAATCACCAAACTTGCTGGAGATGTAGAGAAGTGTTGAGGGTGCACCACAAAAAAAAGTAAGTCTCTGACGCAAATAGTTTTCCCACAAGATAAATTCAAAGTCAAGTCAAAGTTTCGAAAATTGGAATTTCGACTCTAATTTTGAACTTTGAACTTTGAATTTATGCAAAAACTACATGCGCTAGAGCAAAACTTTTTTTTTTCAAATGTCCCCACAACCCTTCTCTATCTCCAGTAATTTTGGTGATGATACCATGTTTAGAGGCTTTGCAATCAGCTCACAAGATCCGCTAGTCGAAAAATTCTACCATCTCTAGTGATCATTTGATCCACCTTGATTTGCAGGACAGGACATTTTGGTCAATTATTTAAATTGTTCGTTTGTATACATATATTTCTATTTCTTTTATTTACACTGTGTGCTGGTAGTATTTATCAATATAAGACTAACAGTCGATATTTAACCTCCTTGGCGCCACAGGCGATCGTGGAGGAGCACAATATGCTCTGCCCTGATTTCCTACCTACCCAGAGGTCCCCTGCACAGCTCTGGAGTCTCCAGAGATGCTGGAGCTATGCTGGGAAAAGGTGACGCCCCCTCCATTACATGGAGGTCTATGGTGCCGTCTACGCCCACCCCCTTCGGTGACGCGATTAGGGGCAGATCCGGAAGCATCCTCCCCCGATGCCGGAGTAATCCATCAGACAGCTAAGTTTCTCCTGAGTTAACTTGGGCTGAGTTTAATGATGGATGAAACTCAGCGCTAGTTAACTCGGACCAAACGGCAAGGAAGTTAACCTTCTGGGCTTTTACCACAAAAGTACAGTTGGCCATACTTGGATTGATCTCTTTGATCACATTGTGATTAATTTAAACACGATAGTTTCACGATCATACTATGGCACGCATGCTCCATTGTATGGTCACACACTTATCAATCAAAATACCTAGAAAAAATTCCAGATACTTGCATGATCGACCAAAATGTACCAGCATGGCCAATTCTGTTTTAATTGCTTTTCCATTCAGTTTCGATTAGTTGTGGTCGATCATACCAGATGTGTGGGGAACAATTTAAGATCAAACAAAAAGCGATTGCTTTAAGTCGATCAAACAGAAATATTCAACGGTGTGTGGCCACCCTAACTCGCCATAAGTTCATTTCCAAACAGTACTACCCTGGAGTTACACTTGGGGTCACCCGGAGGAAGCCCCTGGCGTGCCTCTCCGTCCCCATCAATACTTTTAGGTCCTACCTCTTGGGCATCATTGCTGACAGTGAAGAGAAGGGGGGAACACCATTAACCTGCATGTTAATAGATGATGCTGGTGTACTGACGCCAGGGATGTGAATTCACTGAGGGAAGACTGTAAATTGAATATAAAATGTATTGACTTTTTGACAGCTACATGAAGTGAACAAAGGGCAGCTCTTTTATAACTTCTGAAATAAAAGGGAATATTTTTTTTTATCTTTTTATTATTCTTCTTGTCATAAACATTATTTGGGATAATGTCAATTATTGATAAAGCAACAATGTTTTGTCATTATTCATAACTTTTAAGGAGTTTTCTGTTTAAGTTCTCTTGAGCATACGTTTCTAGTTATTGTGTATGGCAGGTCCATAGTGCGCTACTATACTATACTATATTGTAATCTACTTTACTGAGCCATAGGTTTATGATTACTGTTGCTTCTTCTAAGCAAGAGGACTGCTAAGCCCCAGAAACATGTTGGTTGGTTGTCCTTTAACCTCTCTGGCAATATGGCCATATCAGGTAGTACATTGTACGGTGCCTTGATTCCCCGCCCTCCCCTCTACACATCACCGGCATCATTGTGGGCTAGGATTGCAACACCCCTTCATTAATAAGGAGGTCTCCATATAAGCTTCGCCCGGAAGTGATCAGTGGGCCTGCAGCGATGCAGAATTGCTGCGGGCTTGCAGAACACAGGCAAGTATGCCCAATACGGGCTCGGGCACAGTTTGTTTGCAAACAAAGTCGGCCAGAACTGGGTACCACCAAGGAGGATAATAAAACTTTGGGTTAATCTTTATAACACACTGGATTGGCACTTCTTCATGTTCTTTACAATACCCACTCAGTTTTATGTTTCTTTTGATGTTAGGGATGTAATGTAATGTTAAAAAACAATCTGAAAAACACTTTTGTTTAAAAAGTTCTCAAGTTTAAAAATTTATTTTTTTTTCTTCTCAAAAAATTGTTCCATTTGCAATACCAGTTTAAAGGTGTTGAGCAACTCAAGAGTCATGAACAGAGCTCTAAGCTCAAACCTACTTAACCCTCTGAGCGTTTGCCACGTGGCACGGTTTTTTTATAACCGTGCCACGGGCAATCGCGGCGGAGCACAATGTGCTCCGCCGTGATTGCCAGCTCAGCTCAGGGTTCTAAACATAAGCCCGGCATCACTGGAGACGCCGGACTTATGCTGAAGAAAGGCGACGCCCCTCCAGTTTGACGGAGGTCTATGGCGCCGCCTACCCCCGCCCCCTTTGCGTCACCGGTGACGCGATCGGGGGCGGACCCGGAAGCATTGGCATACATGCCGATGCTCCCGACCGCCGTCAGAAGACGGCGAGACCTCGGGCGTTCCTCCGGCTAACTGGGGCTGAGTTTCATGATGCATGAAACTCAGCCCGAGTTAATTCGGGGAGAACGCTCAGAAGGTTAATTAGAATGCCAACTGATAGTGATGGCTCATTACCTAACCTAAACTTGCCAAATGGGCAAACGTTTCTACAATTAGACTTCAAAACATTTGTAAAAAGCATTTCCCTAAAAAGTGATATGGCCACAGAGGGATGACGCACTCTGTAATACTTCCCATGTGCTTGGAATAATACGCCCAAAAGAATCATACAGACTATAATATGTCAGCCTTTAACTATGTTTTTCACAATATGCTTAGAGAATCCTTGAAATGGAAGTGGAAATTATCCGCTAATAACAACAAAGGAAAGCAGCTGTAAGAAACCATTTACAATATTTTGGGAAATAAAATTCAGATAATAATGCGTACCTTTACAAAGCGGGATGACACCACTCCAAGTCCCGTTACTGGTACAGGTGCGTGTAATTGAGCTCTTGGGATCCATTGTGTATCCAGGCTGACAAATGTAGGTAACATTCTGTCCAACAATATAGTCTTCTCCATATCGGAGACCATTTGCCGGAACACCTGGATCTCCGCAGCTGATAACTGAAAATTCAAAGATAAAAATACAAATGTACTATTTTTTGAAAAGTAAAACTATATATATTAAAAGGTAGAGTAGGACATAGGTTTCAAGCATTCATTCATGTCTCTATCCAAGGAGAAGAATGTTTTCAAGAAGAACTGTAAGTAGGGACCCACAAAAGCAGCCTTTTCTCCATTACTTTCCATACTTTTTCCTGTATAGCATCTGTGTGGAGAGGGCCATACTGGCAGAAGCAAGGCTATGCTTCCTCATGTCAGAGCCTCCAGCAGGAAGAATGGTGAGCAGCATTAAAGTGATATTACCAAATCTTTCCTAACCTTGTGAGATCAAGCTTGGGCAAAAGTGACTAAGGCTGGCCATACACCGTTCGATATACCCATTCGATCAACTTAAAATTATAGTTTTTTTGTCAATCGCACAGGAATTGATTCTTGCCTCTGATATTGATCACTTTTGCTCAGTCGTACTAGAAATTAAAAAAAAATCGATTGGACATGTTGGTAAATTAAAGGCTGGTCATAGATACGGGGTCGATACCCGTGCAATCGATGAATCCTCAAGCGCAGATGTCACCACAATATGCATGAGCTTTGCCCATTGAGCGGAGACTTGATGTGCACTGCTGCACAATTGATCCCGCTCGATACCCTCAGCCCCCATCCAAAGTAATGGCAATCATTGGCAATCAAACTGTATTAAATTGAGCTTTGTTCATGCTTTCTTTGGGGGGATTAATTGAAAGGCTGGATGCAATAGATTCAAGCACAATGAATCACCGTGAATGTGCACAGTGCTCCATTGTGCTTGAATCTATAAAAGATTCTAAAAAATGTAAGTCGTATAAGTGGAATCGTTTCCTGTAAATGCAAAAAAAACAACCTGTGTATGGCTAGCTTTAGAGCTGTCAGTCGGCAGCAGTCCAAAATATGTCTGGGTGCTTCCAGGGGCATATGCCCACTTGGTTCTGGAGCTATAACAGCCCCTATATTAACCCTATGGATCAACCCACCAATAACTGTGCTGGGAATGTCTCATTCTGCTACCCCCAGGTGGTTGCCGAACTGCTAGTTTAATGGGAGGTTACCAACTGTACCTGCAGATCTGGTATTACAGATGAACAGCCATGGGGAAGTAGATACATGGCTACCTAGCTACATTTACATATAGTGATGGCCGAACATCGGCCTGGACTGTCCGCGAACGGGCAGGTCATGCCCGTTCGCTTCATGCCCGGTCTTTTAGTGAAAAGATTCTTCCTCCGGCACGATCTCGCAGGTTCTGATCCTGCCGGAGGAAGAATATATATCTTCTTCTCGCCGGCAAACGGGGCGGGTCGAACACCCGCACTGTCCGCCGGCGAGAGGATGGGCGAACATGCTTGGCAAGGCGGACAGTTCGGCCATCACTATTTACATACTAGGAAGTACAGTGCAATACAAATAGCAAAAAGATATATTTCTAGATTTTCCCCAAAACACAGAGAATCTTCATGAGATAAGGACCCCTTAAAAGGAGGAATGATCACACATCAGCGCAGAACTATTTCAGTACCATCTCAGTGCTATCTACTAAACCCCATGTCACCAATACATTTCAATATCCAAACCCATGAAACTTCTTGATCTCCTCCATAATGAATAGACTCATCAGCTTAAAACATTAACAAATATCAAGACAAAGTCACTCAAAGTCACTGTATTATGCTTTGAGGGTGACGCCAAGGTAAGGTAACTTACTTGTGCAGTTTGGTAGGTTTCCTGACCACGTGCCATTAGCTGTGCATTGCCTAATGCTCGTGCCAGAGAGAATGTAGCCATCGACACAGGAATATATTACTGAGCTGGAGAACGTTGTCGCGTCAATTCGGAACACCCTTCCATTGGCTGTTGTCCCGGGATTTCCACATTGTACAGCTAGGAAATACAATAAATAGATGCATTTACTAGAAATAAATCAAAAATAAAAATCTTATCTAAATGTTAAAAAAACTTTGGCAAGTTTTGAATGGATGGCCTAGGCATGGTCT
Source organism: Ptychadena robeensis (assembly GCA_036250615.1). Classification (NCBI taxonomy): domain Eukaryota; kingdom Metazoa; phylum Chordata; class Amphibia; order Anura; family Ptychadenidae; genus Ptychadena; species Ptychadena robeensis. The sequence continues at coordinate 11,778,637 of CM070036.1, read as the reverse complement.
TGTAATGATGAACTTTAGTTTATAAATGGTTAATTCAATGCCTCAAATCAGAGCAGATTTACTAAGTTTTTAAAATACAAAATTTTAGAGACCTAGTATAACTGCAAGTTAAATAAGTCCATCTTAGAAACATGTGAGTCCACACACCAATACTTGAAAGTTGTTGGTTCCCAATAGATATCCAAAGAGATATTTTGCATCTTCTTAAGCTAGCCATACACTGCACGGATTCCCTGGCTGATCGATTCAGCACCGATGG
>CM070036.1:11742306-11768979 GCA_036250615.1 Ptychadena robeensis | reverse complement strand
GGTACGGTGGGAGAAACCCGAGGTAAAAATCAGCCGCTCCTGCGGGGGTGAGTGCTACAGATTGTTTATCAAAATCTATCACGCGATTGGATTGAATAAAAATTGAAGCATGCCAAAAGTGTCCGAGCGATCGATTTTGTCAAAAATCTGACAGAAAAACTATCGTTCACGTATCCGTTCTGATGGATAATTTTTATAAAAAGCACATGAATCGAGTGCTGTTACTTGTCTCATGCGATTGTTTTAACCGATCCATCTATGATTCTTGTGGAAATGACCTTTGTTTGTGTGCTGTTGGTCACTGGCCAGTTCTTCAGCTAACACCACTCCAAACCCATAAATGTGTGCGTGCAAGACATACTGAGACTTTCAGGATAGAATCGCCCAGGAATTGAATGCATGGTATGTTGCAGTTTGCGATCGTTTTCACAAATTAAAAGTGATTCCGGAATCGGATGGGCGATTAAAAAACTAACGCTGGGTAATTGGTACGTGTATGCCCAGCTTATCTGACAGAGAGATCAAAAGGTGTATGACCAGCTTTAGCCTTCGGGGGTTCTTAGATGGGAAATGTACACAAGACTTTGCTCATTATTTGGGCTGCTCATAGAAGTTTGAGATTGGTCAACCACTGGCAATGGCAATGGCACTGGCAACCACTGGCAATTTACACCAATCATTCACTATTACTTATCCTTAGTAAACCTTAAAATTTATTGAATAGTAATCAAGCATCTGAAAATAAGAACCATGTATAGATCTAAATTTCTGTCTTGTGTTCTATCAACCTTTATGTCTTTCTTTTCCTTTTCTGGAATCAAGCTCTAAGCGAAGCAGCAGATGTGTCCATTATCTGTTCAGAATACATAAAAAGGCTGAACTCCACTGAAAGGTAATGAGGTCAAGACAAGAATTGTGTCCTTCTTCCTACAATCATATGAAAGCGCCATTTATTCATATTCAGATTACATTCCTCCAATTTCTGCACCTAAATGTCCTCTAAGGCATTTACTAGATTTACAGTCATTCCCACAAATGATCTTATTATCAGTGAAAGTGGTCACAGCCTTGTAAGCGGTTAGAGAACATAGTTATGAACTTCTAACAACAATGACACAGAGGACAGAGCATGCTGAATCTCCACACCACAAATGAAGTTTAAATGAAAGTCTTGGCACTAAAATCATTAGCTGGTGTCCATTTACTTGTTAATGTCCTCGCTGCCATTTATAGCACTTGAATTGAAATGCGTGTGGAATATATGCTGTTGTAAGTGATTCAAAAGGGAATCAACTTTCATGTGGCACTTAAAATAAAACTTCACTTCTGCAGAGTAAAGCACAAATTTAAATTTAGCCAAAGGTTAAGTGGAACTGTGAGATATCCTCATATTAATTGAAATTTAAAGTGGTTCTGTATTCACCTAATGTGCTCTATGTACCTTGAACCCAACCCCCCCCCCATATACACACTGTCAAAAAAAACTTTACCTGTAGTCGGTAAATCCTGATTGTCCTATGCCATACTCGTGTCATTGTGGTGGCATAAACTCCTTTGCTGGGCACAGAGTTGAGAAGGTAGACATCACTACTATAATGATGCATCATTCCCAATTCTCTGGAGATATGTTTGCACCATTAAAAGAATTATCTACTGCCATCTAGTGAGCATTTGTGGTACTACAGTTACACCAGTACAAGGCAAATTCTTTAATTTGGGAACACTACAAATGTAAACTGCTGGAGTTCCATGGATCAGCAGGAAAGCATATTTTATAGGATGGTGGAGCACTTCTAGTTTACATTTACTGTATTTTTAACTATTACTGTCTGCCTAGCAGAACAGGAGTTACAGAGGCAGGGAAGCTGTCAGAGACTGCCTCTGACAGCTTTTCCACTTCCTGGTCCTACTAGGCTGGTCAGCGCCGGAGGGTATGTATGACAGCCGAGCAGCTTCAGCCCTGCAGACATACACACAGCAGTAGCAGAGGCAAGATCTTTCCTCTGCCGTGTGTATGACAACAGGCTACCAACTTACATACACACAGCAGTAGCAGAGGGAAGATACACCTGATAGTCTTCCGGCCAGGAACGGTCACGTATTCAAACTATAAGATGTAAATGTTTTGTGTCTTTTATTGGGAAAAATGTGGTAATTCAATGTTTGGCTTTTATTTTAAAGTATAGGTCTATTAAATAGTCTCTTCAACAATGACTTGTTATAGGAGGTCAAGTTAGATATAGAGAAATACAGAAATACAAATACAGAGAAACTAACCATGTTTTTTGAAAGTTTTAAATTTTTAAACAGAGATTCAGGTTTAAACTATTTACTGTGATGTATACAATCTTTGCTTAACAAAAGAAGTTTCATATAAGAAAAAAAACTTCTCAGAGCCTCAAAGCTTAGATATGTGTCATTGCTGAACATAAGGTCGAAAGATACTGCTGGCTGCATAGAAGTCTAGCTATAGTAAAAAAAAATAAAAATAAAATGTGTAAATATACTGAATTTTTTGAACCATAAAATGTCTGTCTTATGGTCCGAATGCACACCATGGCTCCCCGCATTAGCCGGTAAGGTGGAGGAGCCCACAAATCCCATTTGTACTGTATTGTTTATATCAGTGGAGCCCTGCTGATATAACCAATGAACAGCAGAGACAGATAGATGAAGGAGCTGCCAGACAGCATCTCTCCCATATATCTCTGCCTGTGTGTGAAAGGTGCACCCACACTGCAGCTTTCACACACACAGCCATAGAGAGGAGACAACTGCACGCAGCTTCTACCTCTGCATCCGCCCCCCCCCCTCCTCTCCCTGATGTGTGAGAAAGATGATGTGATGTGCCTTGAAGTTCTACTAGTGACATCTTGTGGCTGAAATTTGGTATTGCAAGGGGATTTGTTCCCCGATTTATTTGGACACATTTTTTCCTTGTTTTTAATTTAATTTAATTTAATTTAAATTTAAATGCAGCACTGATTAGTTTTATAGGTCACAGATACCATCAAAATGATAAAGTTTTATTATTAGGTCTTCTATACCTACTAAAAGTCCAATTCCAATATTCAATAAAATTCAATAGGTTGATGGAAGAAGGTGATTCTCTAGTGAAAATGCGTGTAATTATCACGCTAGTTATCGATTCCAGTTTTAAGAAATTAAAATAAATAGATATTGTACCAAGTCATGCAGAAACATAGCAGGATATATATATAGTATTTATATTGTCTTTATTGTGTTTACCTGAACAGTGAGGTAAAGATCCGCTCCATTGCCCATTTAACTGACAGGTCCTTGTAGAATGGCCTATTAGAGTTCTCCTTCCAGTGCAGGAATAATGGACAGTAGATCCAAATGTAAACTTTTCTCCAGAAATAATTGCATTTGGAGGAACTCCGGGATGACCACAGTCAATCACTGAGAAGAGAAGATGACAAGCTTAATTCTACTCACTGCCATGTTGAAACCCCATCCACTGGTCTGACTGTTTACTTTATTAAATGAAAGCTTGAGAATGTATCATGGATAAGCCCTGCGAAGGAGGTGAGGTTATTCAGCATGTCACGGTAAACATATTTAGGTTGCATTGATTCTACCATTTCAAGAAAATAAAGAATTACAATTGATTTGATTGAGTTTTATTTCTAAGAGTAGTAAGTGGACACTTTCTAAATTATTATATAATAATAATAAATATAATAAATATGGCAGTTATATTATAAATAAATAAATATGGCAGTTATATTATAAATATAATAAATATGGCAGTTATATTATTAGAGTAACCCACTTTCTAAAGCAGTACGAAAATACATTCTGATTATCATGTCTGATTATCTATTTCCTGCCCCCACTCAAATTTCCAGTGTCATCACTGACACCAGGGATGTGAGGACCTGGAATGCCTATACCTGTAATATAATACAGGAATATACCCGGCGCCAGGGAGGGGGGTTTAGCGACGAGACCGCAGGATGCCAAAACAGAGGGACAGCGTGGGCACGGCTGGAGAAGATTAAGCTACCTTGTGTGTGGCTCAAGGTTACCATGATTGGTAATGAGAATTTACCCCAAGCCGCACTCGGGAATACCACCAGGGGAGTTACAGTTAGAATCCTGCCATCACTGCAATCTAGAAATGATTTGGAGATTACATATTACCTTAAAAAGAACCCTAAAAATTGTTCTTCTCTCTTCTGTGCCACATATTGGCACAATTGAGGGGAATTATTGGCACAAATATGTCTTTTTTGGATTTGATATTTGAGTGCCTGCGTGTCAAATTGCGGCCAGTCAGAACCACTCTGCTGCGCAGCCAACTTTGCCTGTGGGGACAAGCCCTTAACACAGTCTACTGTACTCGATTAATAAAAGTAACTTACTGATGCATTCTGGAAGTGACTTGTCCCATTGACCGTTTGGTTGACAAACAAGAACAGAAGATCCAAATAGATAGTATCCTGGACTGCAGTCATAGAATACCACTGTCCCGTAGGTGAAGTTACCATGCTCTATTTTACTTTCCCGGATTGAGTTCTCTGGGATTCCTGGATCAGTGCAGTTGACCACTAAAATACAAAATGTAACTTAGCATAACACAAATATAGCAAAGTTCCCAAAATACATTATACATACATGCAGTTGGCTGTTGTTAGGCAGCACTTGGTAGACAGGACTTTGCTTTGTGGCATTTTCTTATCCTCAGTACTATGTCTTTTAAGCTATCCTACAACATAACTTATCTTTGTTTCTTGAAATCCTTTATTTTAAAGGTTGAGTGAGAACCAGCTTCACTTAAGACTTTGAGTATAGGACATCATGGTTTCATCTCCTGAGGACTAAACCTTAGGCTTACAGTGTATTTATACAAACTGGATTTGTATAAATCCAGTTTGGGACTTTATTTTGAGATTGGACCAATAATCTACTCAAAAAACTTGTCTTTACACATATATGTGAGTTTTTCTTATGCTTTATTGAAAACAATGAATAAAATAGTCCATTTAGTTTGGTGGTTCCCTGTTGTTTACACGCTACATGTTTCGCGCTAAATAAGGGGCTTCTTCAGGCAATTATCAGATTTGAGATCTATAGGTAAGAATGATAATAGCTATATTAGGCTCATCCATTGTGCCAAAGTTTTCAGAATTTGATCATGTGACTTCCAAATATAGTGAGAATAGAAAGTGGGTTACTCACCCACCAGAATGATTGATTCGCCTAGCCCATATGGCGCAGGTGTCCACACCAGAGACAAAGAGACCCTCCCTCTGCCTGCCATCAGCAATCACAGCTGATTAGGCAGTCGGAGGGTTAACCGGCAGCCCGCAGTGGCTAGCTCGGAGCCACCCAGAGGGGCGGGGCGAGGTGGAGATAAATCACACACACGTCATCTGACATGTGTGTTCTGGCCTTCATAGTCATAGAAGTCAATGTTTAATTTTTATGGTGGTTGTCCATTTCCTGACCAATTCAGTTTGTCCATCAACCTTAAGCATGTTTCTTGACTTTGTATGTGTATCTATATCACTATTAGTCACTAAAAATTCATATTGTGTGTTATAAAACCTCTTTTTGTCCTTGTGCAGCTATTCTAAAGCTCACCATACACCTATAGATCTCTCTGTCAGATAGCCTTTAGATCTACCAACAACTATGTAGTATAGGATCCTCTGCAATTGAACACAGGTAGACTTGATTGTTTAGAAAGTCCCTCATATTACATGGATTTGGTAAAACAAAAAGAGATCTAAAGGAAATCTGACAGAGAAATCTAAAATGTATGGGGGCCCTAAGACCTCTACTGTGTCTATGCAAGAGACCATGGTTACCATCCCATGCTGTCCTTTGTTTATCTCCATATGGAAATAGAGAGATTGGTCATTTACATAAGAAAGAGAAGATTGTCTTATGCTTCCAGTTTAAATCCAAGTCACATGGACATTGCAGTAATTGTAAAGAATAATCAGTCACAACATTTGTCCTTTCAATTATGTTACATTTGCATATGAGGCATGCAGATGTTGGAAATTATATCAGACATGTAACCAACATTAGAGAACCTCTCCATTAGTAGAACTTCTCCTAGAACAACTACTGTTCTCTTTCAGAAAATGTAGATCTGATCTGATTTGTATATAATATTTTTTGACATCACATTCAGGTGACAACCACATAGAAAATACCAAGGTTCTAAACCTTTCAGTGCTGTGCCATAGAAAAAATTTGCATTATATGTAGATTGTATGTGTAAACTATGGTGAGCTGACTTTTCCTGGTTTTATCATTATTGACTAAAGGTACCCATACACATTGCGATTTTTCGTGGACCGATTCGATTTCGATTTCGACGATTTCGATTTTTGCTTTACTGCTATTTTTAAAAGTCGGTCGGATGCATGATTTTTCACCCAATTTTTCACCCGATTTTTCGGCCGATTGGTCACCGGCCGACCGACCGATCGGCCAGTTGTATCAGGAATCTTTTAAACGTCTCTTTTAAATGTGGCCGACCGACTGAAAATTACGGGCATCATCATTCGGGACCCGACCGACTTTTCGGCCGATTGTCTAAAAACAGCATCGGTCGGACTACATTTGCATGTTACGAATCCCGAACGATCGACCTACCCGACTGACCGGATCGGTCGGAAGGGCTAAAATACACTAAAAAACGTGTATGGGTACCTTTAGGAATAGATAAAATAAAATATATTTTCCTTCACCTGGGATAGGAAAGAGAATGGTGATTATATTAGTAGGGATCATAAACGTGAGATATGCAAAGGTATATCAATTGGCTGCATAAGTAATTTCATTTCCATATCTTGATCAAATTTATTGCTAGCTTCAGACAGATACATTCACAAGGTTATCTAAGAATTCTGCTCTTTTCCAAATTGCTTCTGAGATTTACAAAATACTGATCAATATATTTTTTTTAACTAGAGCCTGGGGAATTAGATTCAGGAAAGATATAAAAATATGTTCACACAAAGGTTAAAAATAATTTAAAAAAAAAGGAAAAAAAATTGATACAACATACTGTAATAAGTAATAGCAGTGCATCCATTTTGTAAAGGATTGTTTGTAATGATTATCTTTTGCATTGGTTGGTTGGCTATGTAGAACAACCATGACCGCATACTCCGCATACTCACTAGCGATGGTCAAATTTTTTTTCAAAAATGTGACCACTTCGACGAATTCAAGTGAATTGCAAAGCCCCTGAACATGGTATCATGTTTGAGGCATCATGGTACCATGGTACCAAACTTGCTGGAGATGTAGACAGGGGTTAAGGGTACACTACAAAAAAGTATGGCTCTAACACTGTGGAAACATGTCGTTTTTGCATAAATGAAGTTCAAAGTCAAGTCAAAACTTTGAAAGTCAAAATTTCGGCTTTGACTTTGAACTGAATTTATGCAAAAACTACATGTTTCCACAGCCCTTCTCTATATCTCCAGCTTTGCAATCAGCTCACAAAGTCATCTAGTCAAAAAATTTGACCATCTCTACTGAACTGACATGGTGGGTGTTGTGAAAGTCAATACAGGACTTCAAGAAAATTTGTTTTTTTGGGTTGGAAATCGAAGGACATTATTGGAGACCTTAACATCTGCCCTTCCAATCGACCCATGCAGGCCTCATTTCCCTAATTTCCGATTAGCATTTTTTTGTTTAGCCGATCTTAAGTTACGTTACCGATCGCTTGGGCGATTGAGGTACAACTTTGGATCCAGCCACAATCGCATGTCTCAGGGAAATCTAAGCGTCTATAGCCAGCTTTAAGCTGGGCATACACGTACCAATTATCCAGCGATCGTTTTTTAATCCAATCGCCCATCCGATTCCAGAAACTGCAACATAGCATGCATTCAATTTCTGGGCGATTCTATCCTGAAAGTCTCAGTATGTCTTGCACGCACACATATATGGGTCTGGAGTGGTGTTAGCTGAAGAACTGGCCAGTGACCAACAGCACACAACCAAAGGTAATTTCCACAAGAATCATAGAATGGATCGCTTAAAACGATTGCATGAGACTTACAGCACTTGATTCCCTTGCTTTTTATTAAAATTATCCATCAGAACGGATCTGTGAACGATCGTTTTTCTGTCGATCGCTCGATCACTTTTGGCATGCTTAAATTTGTATTCAATCCGATCGCGTGATCGGTTTTGATAAACGATCACACTAAAATTGAACAAAAAATCGTGACGTGTATGCCCAGCTTTAATAATATGTGAGCGAGCAATATATCCAGTTAGGTGAATGATGAGAGCAGTTCATCAGAGAGTTTGACACAGAGCCTGTCTTATCCTAAGAAGGAATAGACAGATCAATGTGATAAAAAGGAGGCCATGTTATGCTAAATAACTTCTAAATTGGATGAGTAAATGGGCAAGACGCCATAAGATGCATTCTGCCGGCTGAATCCATTTAGAACTCTCGTTTTAAAGTTAAATTTGACATAAAGTATTATTTTAAATAAAAACTGCATGTTAATAAAAATTTTAAATACATTTAGAATTTAGGGCTGACAAGGCCTTCCTCTCCAGAAGATGAATAGATAAGGTTCTTAAGGAAAGATGCTAAATTCCTCACAATCTATACACATTCACACATAAAGCCGGAGTTTCGATTTATTGCAAAAACAAATCTTCTAGAACATTCTCCTTTTAAAAAAATTTATAAAAAAATATGGATAGCTAAATGTTAATTTAATTGCAAATGCCATAGTAATATAATCATAAGTATTTCATGTCTTTCTTACCTTTACAGATAGGAGGAGGGTGGCTCCATTGGCGGTTGGCTTGGCACTGAGCCCGAGTGGGTCCTTGCATGACATATCCCATGTTGCAGGAGAATGTTACAACATCATTGTAGTTAAAGCCACTGCCACTTGTTCGCCCGTATATTGGACTGCCAGGGTGACCACAGCTAACAGCTGCCAGGATAAAGATCAAGAAACAGAATACATTTGTTAGCCAATGATAAAAAGTACAAGAAATTCTGGCTTACAGCAAACAATGTGATATTGCAAATAACGCTGAATGGGATTATAAACCTCAAAACAGCAGACACTGCATCAATAATTTAATTGTAAAATTAACATACAGGCTGGAAATGATTTGACTGAATGTACTGAAGTCAATTTGAAATCAAACGAATATGGCAAACTACCAAATAATTTTTTTTTACTATATAGAATAACAAGACATAACTGTAAAATATATCCTTTCATCCACAGATTGCATAAGGCTGATATTAAGACACATACAGGTACCACTAACTGCATTTAAACATACCTCTAACAATTTGAAATTGAAGCATATCAATTAATTATGGTTTTTATGTTGCCTGGACGTCAACTTTAATAAACTTTGCAAACAAGAAGGAAAAATCTCAGCTGTCTCATTGCAATATTGTTTGCCACAATTTAATGTTCTATTTAAAGGTTGACTTCCAAGAAGCACGGTCTTTTTTTAATGTGTAATATGTCACAGTTGCAGATAGCTATTACCTATTTCCTGGCTGTTCAGCATAGCAGTTACTGTGTGGTTTTCTATAATTGGATGTTGAAAAACACTACATTCACCTTTACCGCTGTTAGCACTGACCCTAGAGCAATTATTTTCCTTGCTCTATTCTTATTCCTATCCAGCAGATTTGGAAAGTCTTGTTTGACAGAGATTCATTCTTGTTTAAAGATTATCGATAAAGTAACATGTTGTTCCCTATGGTCTAATACCCTTTCCTCTCTTTAGTTTAGCATGAAAACCAATGGAACCGTTGAGTGATTGAATCTGATTAGAAGGGATTTAGGATATTTATTTAGAGGCAACTGACAATTAACGATTAGAATGTTCAGACCTCACTGTGATAAGACATGGTGGAGATTGCAGAGTAAATATCAAACAGTGTAATCATTTTTTGCCAATTGTATTGTAAAAAGGAAGAAATAAAAAGAAAATGAAAAAATAGTAATATTAGGTATTTTGATATTATTTGGGTACATTTTTGAAAATAATAAGATATCAGATCAGTTCCTCTATATACATATATATATTATATTAACTCTTTCCTCTACCATTCTGCACACTAATGGGAGGCAGAAGCAGAAAATCTATGTGAGAAGTTCCTCTATATACACATATATATATATATATTATATTAACTCTTCCCTCTACCACTCTTCCCACTAGTGGGAGGTAGAGGACCTGTGTGACAACTTCCTCTATATCCATATGAATATCATCTCTTCATTCTACTATTCTGCTCACAAGTGGGAGGACCTGTGTGACAACTTCCTCTATATCCATATATACCGATATATATATATATTCATATTATATCATATTAACTCTTCCCTCTACCACTCTTCCCACTAGTGGGAGGTAGAGGACCTATGTGACAAGTTCTTCTATATCCATATATATATTTTATTAACTCTACCATTCTGCTCACTAATCGGAGGCAGAAGCAGAAGACCTATGTGAGAAGTTCCTCTATATACATACATATTATATTAAACTCTTCCCTTCACCATTCTTCCCACTAGTGGAGGGTAGAGGACCTGTGTGAGAAGTTTCTCTATATCCATATGAATATATTCTCTTCATTCCAACATTCTGCTCACCATTGGGAGGCAGAAGCAGAAGACCTATGTAAGAAGTTCCTCTATATCCATATATATATATATATATATATCACCTCTTCAATCTACTATTCTGCTCACCAGTGGGAGGGGGCACCTATGAGAGTTCCTCTATATACACATTGTGACAGACTGGTCATCTGTCACTGTGAAATTAGACTGTTGGGTGGTTCCTGGAAGGAGTCCGGGAATGATTATTGCCCAGCAACTAAAGTGTGCTGAGTTTTCTTTAAGGGCTCCCGGACTCTGGGATAGGGAGGAAGGAACTGGGTGGGCGTTCCTATTCCCCCAGGAACACGCAAAGGGTTAACACCTGTTTGCAGAGGAGTTGAGAGGAGTGTTTTCACAAAAGGAGCAGAGACCAGTCTGTCAGGGGGTTCTGATAGGCCTGGACCTGATCCTGCTGGGTAGCTGGAAGTTGGCCAAGCCAGAAGGATTGGCATTTTTTCAAGGACTTGTGTGTGGATGGTAATAAACCCCTGCGAGGGCAAGTTTTGTTTGTGTACAAATAAACATGGGCTGGAGCCCATAAAAAGATCGCAATTGCGTGGATTGATGCTGTGAGAGCAACCATTTGAGTGTGATCCCCCACAACATATATATTATATGACCTCTTCCCTCTACCATTCTTACTAGTGGAAAGTAGAAGACCTATGTGAGAAGTACCTCTATATACATATATATATATAATATTAACTCTCTCCTCTACTTTTTTAACTCTGTCCTTCACTAATCTGCCAACTAGTGGGTGGTAGAGGACCTATGTGAGAAGATCCTCTATATACACACATATATTATATTAACTCTTCCCTCTACCATTTATCACAATATTGGAAGGTACAGGACCTGTGTGAGAAGTTCCTCTATATGCACACACATATATATATATATATACCTCTACCATTCTGCTCACTAGTGGAAGGCAGAGGACCTATGTGAGGGCCCTAAAAACTTACCACCATGCCAGTCCCATTGGCGGGGATGTTAGGAATGACACAGGAGGAGTCAAGGACCCTTCCCAATCAGGTTTTCAGACCCCCATCTACTGTATACACTGCTTCCCAGCCTATAAGAATGTAAGCCCCATTGGGCAGGGTCCTCAACTCATAACCTGTACCTGTGTGTTACCTTGTGTTGCATCTCAACTCTTATTTATTGTACAACGTTGTGTAATATGTTGGGGCTTTATAAATAAAAGTTAATAATAATAGTCTTGGTCTTAAATATTGGATAAAAAAAAATCACCAACATACAATATTACAGATGACATCAACACAATGCTATAGTTGGTTGTTATATAAATGGCAATTCTTTTCAGACCGTATTGAAAAATAATTTAATATGAATGTATTTTCATTTACAGATAATTATATATTCACACCAACTGTCATGATTACCGTTAATTAGCACTGAACATTTTTCATTTCATATGTGATCACAAAATATCACATAATGCTTCATTAAAGTCATTTAATTATCATGTATATTGGATATAAGAATATTAACCATCCTACACCCAAGCTCATTAATTGAATCTATTATTTATTTATTTACTTAATTATTTATTTATTTATTTAGTTATTTATTTTATTGAGTTATCTTTTTATTTCTGGACCTGTATATTTTCTGTATACTAAAAATCGGAAACAAAATAAAAAGGAAATAGCGGTGAACAGTCTCTTTTTTTGGCTGACAATGATCAGTGTCAGTGCAGATTTATTGGGTGAATGGCCTTCTTAGAATCTGTCCTCATGAATACTTTCATGAGACAGCTGTTGTAACGTAGTGGCTGAATATCTCAGGAGAAGTCCAAATAAAATGAAAAACTGATTATCCGCACAACTGATGATTTTATATCCAGATGAAACGTTGGTATCCTAATGAAATCATGAAATGTAATGAGATACGATGTAATGTAATTGAATATTGCCGCGTAATATTAGATTATACAAAGTGATGTCATGGATAACATTGTGTTATATCGTTTTGTATCGTATTATGTCATATAATAATATTGGGAATGTGTGTTCTATCTATAAGAGATATATTTTTGGTGGTGATTTCCTTTAGGGGGAGGGGTCAGTTTCTTTTTGTATTGAAACAGATGTACCACTAGAAGTTATTATAACAATATTGCATGAATGGCATTAGAAGATAACATGGAGGATGTCATGCAAAAAAAAAAAAAAAAAACGTACCTGTAATTAATCATTTAAGAAGGTCCCTCTGGCCCCTCCTCTTGCCCTGGCTCTTGTGATGTGTGCCGCGGCGCACCAGGAAGAGCTTGACATCTTTGAGCGCAGTGACATCTGGGTGCACAATTGTCTATGCAGCCTGTGATAGCCCCCGCTCTGTCAGTCCTAGCCTCAGTCATATTAATGGCTTGACGTATGACACACCCATTGACAGTCAATGAATGTGTCATACTGACGTATAACTAACATGCCCAGGCATGTAAGTCTAACATCGGCTTATTGATTTAATGGGGCTGCATTATTGGCTGCACTGTAGGATGGCGAATAATGTGGCCCCGACGGAGCAAACAGGGAGGGCTTGTGCTTGTTGGATGCACTGATTAGTGATGAGCAGCACAGGCAATATTCGTATTTGCAAAATATTGCAAATTTTTTGCCTAATATTCTCTATGATTAAGTCTCGTGTCTAGGGGATGAAACGTGTCAGGGAGTTGGAGGAGACCTGCGAGAGCTCACGCACCTGGATGTTTCAGCTGTATCATTAAGCCTGCCATACACCCACAGACCGGTGCTGACAGACTAGCTCCAATGAGCTCTGGAATGCAGCGTGATGACGCTGCATCCCCGGGCTGTCTTCATCAGCCAGGCACCCTTTGTGTGCTGGCCATTACCTTCAATGAAGACGCCGGTCTTCATTGAAGTTAATGGTATCGGCCGGCATCGGCCAGAGAACATCGGACATGTCTGATCTCTGGCCGGCCGAGCTGTGGGGCGACAGGGATCTGTCACCCCATGTGGGCACATGCCAATTGGCGGCCGATTTTGCTGCCGACCAACGGCGCGAGCAACAAGTCTGTGTTGGACATAAACATTCGAGCATGGAGAGTGCAGACCTTATCTATCACTGTGTGTCTAATTTATTATCTTGCTTGTGCAAAACGTCATTGGTCCATGCACACACGGTGCACAATGCACGGTAGTTCCGGGTACTGATGTAAATAATTTTGAATATTAACTATTAAGAAGATATAACACTATATTCAAGATCTAGAAGTGCTGATATTCGCAATAAGAAATCACAATTCGAATATTAGTGATCAACAGTAGTGCTGATATCAACACATTCAAGTGCATAGTGTAGCTCTAGTCTAAGTCACTAATCTCCGCTTTGCTATGCAATGTACACAGGCAAATCCCCATACAAAACCATTATAAATGCCCCCCAGTGGCCACTTGCAATTTTGCTCCGGGAATGAACCTTGGCATTCAGGACTAAATCTGGTTTCATAGCATAGCCTCTAAAAGTGGACCTACCACCAGAAATGTATCATTACTTAAATGGCACAAGAAGTGCCAATAATAGAGATGGAAAGATAAAAAAAACCTGTAAGGAGTGATTTAAGAAGATCCCTTGCAGCCCCTCCTCTCTCCCTGGCTTTTGGCATGGTGCAGCTGGAAGTCAGTGTCTAATCTCGGCTCAGCATTAAAATGAATAAGATGTATTTTCACATAGAAAACTATTATAAACTCCCCTTGTGGCCACTCATAATATTGCACCCTGTGAAGCCTGGCAAACAAAGATGGAATCTCTCATATAATTTAAGGGAACAGCAGGTAAGTATATATTTTTTAAATTGTGGAGCGCTACATTACCATCACACCAGCTCAGAGTTATCTTGAACTTTAATTTTACATATATATATTTAGATTTTGAGTATACAGCCGCTTTAAGTATATTGGTTGCAGTTTCTCAAGCACCATGTGTAACTATAAAGCAACAAACTCCCTTAATATAGAGGTCATGGCTGAATTATTATGCCGTTGTCATTTTTTATGATGCAGAAAGGCCAAGATATATACATCAAGAATAAATTAGGACAGCAAAATGTGTCCCTGATGCTCACAGCAAGACTGCGAATACGTTTCATGCTGCATCAAATTTCCCATGTAATTTACATTGCGCTCTGGTCGCTCTGCGGAATATTCCGGTATCCTTTCCCCCTCAGAATCTAATCATATGTAAGCAAATGTGCAGAGGTGACTTTATACATTTGAAGGGATATGACATTCTTGGCACCTACTACGAAACAGAATATATACATTTGTTTCAAGATTTTAGATCCTAAAAGTGGTTCGTTGGAATAGAACCGTTTATGGTAGATTTGTATTTTTTAATAAACTATTTTAGAGATATAAGCAAGGTAAATAAAAATACCACAAGGTAAGTTTCAGGCTTCCTCATCCTTGTTTTCTGGATTATGTTGCAAGATTAATGACACAATTGTTGCTTCTAGAGATCAATAGCTCAAGCGGAAATCAACACTCACAAGTAAACACACACAATTAAATGAAGTGAAGTAAAGGTACAGGTATTTTCCAACCCTCCTCCTATTTAGTGTTGAGCACGAAAATTTGAGTTGCAAATTTTTATTGCGAATATCAGTACTTTCAGAATTTGTGAAGATCTCGAATATAGTGCTATATCTTCGTAATCTCAAATATTTTTGATTCTGGGGAAAGTACCATACATTGCGCACACAATATTTACATGTACAGAAGCCAAGCGAATTTTTGCAAAGAATTTGCAAATAATTGCTTCTGAGTGTTGTTTTGTAAGATTACACTGCAGCTGCAATTTCACATTCTGCCACTAGATGTCTCTGTGACAACACACATTGCGTTTGCAATAAATCACTTTATAAATGCAGAGATAATAAACAGGAGATCTCAAATTTGTGAATTTACTTTGAATAAATGTCACAAATTAAAATATTGCCTATGGTGCTCATCACTTATCCTATTTAAAATAATCTGGACTAAACTCACTCCCACTCCTTCTGTTAACTTATGTTTTTAGTACATTATTACATATTCAGTCTCTCTACCATCTGTTCAATTATATTATCTTCTGGCTAGGACCTAAAGCGCACCTATACCAACCAAATGTATTTTATAAACTCCCCATTATAGAAATGATCTGTCAAATAAAAATATTCCGGTTTTCCCACGTCTCTCCTCACCTCAGATGAGATGCTGCCATGGTGCTGACAGCTTCCCTTCCCCCCAGCACAGAGACAGTTAAGAAGGACACGTCAGTGTACATCACATCCCTTTCCAAAATCATAGAGCTACCCTGATACCATTAAAACTCATTATCTAGCACCATCTAGTGACCATTCATGTTACTGCTGCTATATAACTCCCAAATTGCTGACAGTTAGACAGCACTAAGGATGGCAACACCCAAGACTTTAATTTTTTTGGATTGTGAAGCATTTGACTATAATTCTGTAAAAGTTATTATGTTTTTTTTCCTTTGATGACAATAAATTTGAAAAATAATCACTGGGCGCCTTTTCATATGCTTCTTTATTTTTAGTGGGTTTAATCCCATGCTCTCTGGTTAATACGTACTACACACCGGAGCCTGAGACCAGTATTTACAATTTACTGTGCCTCTCTCCGGTCCAATAGAAGCAATTAGGAGCGACCAAAAAAAGAAGTTACTCTACATAGACAAAGTTCATACTAAGACAAAACACACCTTTTCCTCCAAAAAAGACTCTTCCCTCTCCGCATATATTTTTTTGCGTGAGAAAATACAGAATTTTCACGTCGACTTTTCTTTAACCAAAAGACAGAAGACAAAACTAACTAAAAGTTTTTTTTCCAGTATGGGTCCACTTTAATATGGGTTGTATATCCATGAAATACTCATACTCATACAATTTCTGTACGATCAACTTTTGATGATGTATTCTATCAGGGAGGACCCGGCACTACATAGCAGTGATATATACCTTCCAATCACTGTATTCTATCAGGGAGGACCCGGCACTACATAGCAGTGATATATACCTTCCAATCACTATGTATTCTATCAGAGAGGACCCAGCACTACATAGCAGTGATATATACCTTCCAATCACTGTGTATTCTATCAGGGAGGCCCCAATACTACATAGTTGTTGGTAAACCTAAAGGAAATTGTATGGAGTGATCTAAAGGTGGATAGGGGGCTAGAATCATGTCAGTAAGGCCAGTAATGAAGAGAATTCAATTAAACATAAAAATAATCCCTACTGCTTCTGGGAAAGTTGTAACTGCTGAAAGTGCCTTCATAGCACATGTCCAGCCCTACCCAAGTCCACATATTCCCACCCCTCCTGACACCCGTACTATTTCAATGTTATGAGCAGTGGACTTGGAAGGTAGACAGTGTGGAAAATGGCAGAACTGGGGGTGGAGAAGAAGAAGTAAAAATATATGGCCAGATCTTTACTACCACACACACAAGATGGCTTCCCTTATTCATACAGTGGCTATGTTAGGTTTGTAACTTGCATGTAGACACAGTCATTGGCGCACGAGGGGGGGGGGGCATTCCAAAGCAAAGTAACTAGTTGTGATTATCACTTTTGTGTTAATGTCCACTTTAAATCTGAAAGAAGTAGATCTTAAAGCTAAAAGTTGTGAAACAGCCAAAGCTTCCCAATTAATTTGTTCAAATATGTTACAGCAAGTTCGGAGTTCAAGTGATACCATTTATACCGTTTATACCGTTTATACCGTTTCAAGTGATACCAATAAACGGTATCACTTGAACTCCAAACTTGCTGTATTTATCGATGGCTAACACGGTACAACACTCTACTATTTCAAATATGTTACAAATAGATTAATAAAACGTTTACTTACACACACAAGAAGGCAGTTGCCCTGACCAGTTGTGATCCTGTTGGCATATTCGCACCGATGACCCAATCAAACGAAAGCCTGGGTTGCATTGGTAAACAACCGTGTCTCGATAACCATAATTCTCCCCGATAGCCTGTCCATTCACTATTAATTCAGGTGTTCCACAGTGACCGGCTACAGAGCAAACATGTAAGAAAATGCGTATACCGAGCTTAATTTCAGATTATTACTGAAGTATTAAACATAGTAAAAGAAAATAAAACATTCACACAATTGTTTGAAAAACGTGTTGTTTAAGGTTATTCCCACAGTATTACTCAGAGGAAATATTCACTGCAATATGTAATAAACCCTAACCACAATCAGGGGACCTTACTTGCTCTAAGCTGTCCTACAGTGCCCTCCAGTGATTGCCTGTTTTTGGGGACTTCCTGGGATGCTTATGCCTGGCTGATAATACAGGCTCAGGTATGGGCATGCTCTGATATTTCTGATATCAGTGACACTGAGTACATGGACGGGCTGCTTACTCAATAACCTGTTGTATCACTTTCAGCACCCTTTTTCTTGATGGATTCCGACCATTTGGAAAGTTAATGCTCTCCAGGCACCCTCAAGTGGCTGGAAACATTCACTGAGCGTTCTAAAGTCTTTTCAAGCCAAGAAAAGACAAGTTTTGTTGTTATGTAAAAATTTTAAATAATGTCTTCTAGCTCTGCCTGCTGCCATTTATTCATTAAAAAAAAGCTGAAACAAATCAGTATAGATTGAAAATATTATATGCGGCCCTTTAGTAATGCTGAGGGCCCTCCATGTCAACTCAGTTGCTCACCACTGGCATAGGCGCTTAGATGTTTGCCAAGTGCCATTGGAGGGAGAGAGAAGATGTCTGGCAGGGTTGTCAAAGTGATACGCTTACCCTAAAGCTAGCCATACACAGTCGGATTCCATGGCCGATCGATCACCTAGCCGATCGATTCCGGCGATGTCAGCGGGAATCGGAGTTCCGATCGATCGGCCAATTAAGTGTGTCCGATCGCTACATACCACCTTGTCCCACGGATTCCTGGACGATTCCGTGTCCGATCGCTTACTCCACAAATGGCAACTCCCCCTGATGTGTGCAGAATCGGATCAGAAAGACCAACATGTTGGTTCTCTGTCCGATCCGATTCTGAGCCCCCGAACGATCGGACGTGATCGGATGGACAAGGTGGGCTTCACGCGATTCCGGGACGATCGTTTCACGTGCACGCGCCCGGAACCAAGCAACCAAGAAGCTCACTCATAAATTCAGTTAAAATAAAAAAAAACTATTCAACCCTCTCTACTGAACACAACTACAACACTACACCTGGTAGGGCTCGTGTCCACTGCATTGAAACGCAGAGATTTCGACACAACACATGCCAAAAACTGTGCCTGATGCTTTTGCGTTCTTTTCATTTAAAATAAAAAGGGCCTATTAACATTAATGCGCCAGTAGGGAGCCCTAAAATCGAGGCAAACGCACGTATATAAATGAGTGTATAGGGCGTAATGTATGTAAGGGCAATCCACAGGTTGGGCGTCATGAACTAGCTGTGGTCACAAGCACTTGTCCATTACAAGCTGCAATACGTCTTGTATAAAGACACCATTGTTTAACCCATTCCTACCTTGCCCCTGGTCTAACCAATTTATTTATGGATGCAGCATTTGCTCAACAAGCATCGGCTAATCAAATGAGGTTGAACATAACTTTTCTGTATAACCCTAAATGTTTCACGCTTTCATACAAAGTCCGAAGCAGTTTTCTATTTCCTATCACGTACATTAGCAATGGCTTTAATTCTCCAATTTCATAGGAAGAAGGAGAAAGCAGCTTAGCCCTGGCACACTTTCCATCTTCTTATCCACCTTCAGGCCATTTTAGCAGGCACAGGAACTAATAGAGAAGTAATACCCACTGCTACATTACTGTGAACTCAGACTTATGAGAACTCAGCATCGAGGACGAGGCATGAAATGTCATCTCGGTTCATCCCTTACAACTCTGCAGATAAAATGAGTCATTTGTATTCAGCTCAAATTTTGTGAATTGATACTGTTTTATAATATGGAATAAATGTGCAGTGACGATTATCTCATAGACATGAAATGTCTGCTTTTTTATTTAATAAATGAGTAGGTGTCTGCCATCAAAATTACTAGTTTTGTCTACAGAAAATGCAATATATTGTTTTATTTCGCCAGCACGGCCACGGTCATGATGCCATGTTGTAATTAACTCCTCAAAACAATAATCAAAATTGCATGACCATATCTATGGGGCACAAAGTAGAGAAATAGGGAAACACATTGAGACATATATATTCTTTATTTTTACTAACAACTATGTGCTGTGTGGGTCTATTTAAAAGAAACATTTTATTTCTATCAACCAGTTTTAAGGCCCCCATTCACCTTACAATCTTATCATACAATTTATGTACAATCTCCTTTTCTTCTACCAAAACCATGTAATATGAGGAGCTTTCTAAACCTTCCAATCACTATGTATTCTATCAAGGAGGACCCGGAACTACATAACAGTGATACATACCTTCCAATCACTATGTATTCTATCAGGGAGGACTACACAGCAGTGATATATACCTTCCATTCACTATGTATTCTATCAGGGAGGACCCGGCACTACATAGCAGTGATATATACCTTCCAATCACTATGTATTCTATCAGGGAGGACCCGGCACTACACAGCATTGATATATACCTTCCAATCACTATGTATTCTATCAGGGAGGACCTGGCACTACATAGCAGTGATATATACCTTCCAATCACTATGTATTCTATCAGGGAGGACCCGGCACTACATAGCAGTGATATATACCTTCCAATCACTATGTATTCTATCAGGGAGAAACCGGCACTACATAGCAGTGATATATACATTCCAATCACTATGTATTCTATCAGGGAGGACCTGGCACTACATAGCAGTGATATATACCTTCCAATCACTATGCATTCTATCAGGGAGAAACCAGCACTACATAGCAGTGATATACACCTTCCAATCACTATGTATTCTATCAGGGAGGACCCGGAACTACATAGTTATTGGTAGATCTAAAGGAAACTTAAAGCTACAAAGGTTTGAAAATCCAGGGTTTGTGCAACCTTCAGGAGCTTTTAGCCTGATATGAGATTTCTGAGATCAACCAAAGGTCATTGACAGCCACATGTTATCTGCAAATCCTTTTCCATCTAAACTGCATCAACATTCTTCAAATGCTTTTTAGATAAACATTGACTAAACTGTAATTTCGTGCTTTTAACAAAATATGTATTTTTTATGTATAAACATGAGAGACGTTGGCCAAGCACAGCTAACACAGTATAAAATTGATTACCTAAACACCTAGTCTCTGTTCCGCTCCAAAGTCCAGATGATAAGCATTCTCGCACAATTGACCCAACCAGCATGAATCCGGTGTCACATGTAAATATTGCTGTGGAGCCAAATGTTGTCTGAGTTCCAATTTTTTTCCCATTGGGCGGTACAGGGAGTTCTCCACAAGATGTAACTAAATAACAACAGAAAAATTAAAGCATGTCAACAATACTTCAGTTTGCTGATTACACATTTTTGTAATTATGTTCTACTGGATTGTGTTCAATGTTTTAATATATGTATTGTACAGCGCTGCGTAATATGTTGCCACTATATAAAAAATAATAATATATTGTAAACTAGTCCTTGTAATGAACATGCAACATGCATGACAAGACACCATGTTTGTGTTAATAATACGGTTCCTAGCAGGGAATATCATTGTTTTAATTCCCTTCTGCTCTGTTCTGCAGCAAAAAAAAGCAATTTGCAACTATTAAATATGGAGGAGAATGTGACATAGTCCACTTTCTCTCATGTGACTGAACGGTGCTTAGTGATTGGTTTCATCCTGTCACATGGGGTGGCGGGAAAGTCATAAGCACTTTGTCTGCATTTGTCTAGAGTTGTGGTTCTCAAACTTTTTAGATTTGCAAACCCAGGAGTGATGTCACTTACTGTGTTTGTAATGCAGAAGTGCCTATGCGGTGTGTAATTTCCGTGTTACAAATACCAGAAGTTACACTCCATGAAGTCACTGTAAAATCAGATACTTGTAATGTCCCCTCCCTGATATTTTCCCACCCAATTGTGCAAATGATGTGAGGGGTGGGAAATAAGGAGGGAAAGTATCGCTCCATTACCCTTCTTAACTTCCCACCCTGCTTGTGGGCATCAGCATTGTTGCTTGTTACAGGCAGCTCTGATGCTTTCAGTATATTGGGCAACCCCTGTGAAATGGACATTTGACCCACAATGGGTTCCCCAACCAACACAAGTTGAGAACCACTGGTCTACAGCATCTCAGAACAAGTAGAGCAGTAAGGAAAATGTGAGTGTGGGTTGATTGGGTACCCGATCAAAAATAGGTTTAAAAGATATATATATATATATATATATATATATATATATTAGTTGTATATCAACATTATAAGTAATGGCATAAAATTATTGAAAGAAGCATCTGATATCTATAAATGATTACTAATAGATTGCTAAGGATTGGTAAACCAAATACCTGTTGTCTCTTGTTCTGTTGGGTGTATTAAGTGGTGAATATGGACTCAGACCAAGCTTGGATAGGCAGTGTTATACAATGTGTGTGTATAATTATAAAAGAGTCCAGTTATGCTACAGCATGGTCTGCATGAGGACCAGGAGACCAAAAGCCAACACCACCGCATATACCACACAAACTCAGTTGTAGACATGGGTCCATCATTTGCCAAACTTGCCAAAAATACAAATTACAATTTAGAATCTGTAAAATGATAATAAGACATGGTGCACAGAAGTTCCCAGAAGCCAAGTAAGTGCTCTCAGGTAGGCCGGCAATTCTAGCAAATGTCACCAAAGGGCTAATTGCCATGATGGCCTTCAGGTTGGTACATACCCATCTAGCAAGGCAGGGCACATTACACTACCAAAGACTGATATTATTTTGCATTGTGTACTTTTTCAGCGAGTATTTGCATAATGGAATGTTGGGTTGCATAGTTTAAACGCATAAAAAACACAAATGAATACATAAATACATAAATAAATATGGCTTGTGTAAATGATGTTCTGTGCTTAGCTATTTTTACAGTTCCGCAGATGCAGTTGCCTGTGTGTTGGCTGCTTAGATGTTTCAGTTGAATGATCTGAAGCTCTTTCTAGGGGCTTTCCAAGGCCAGCAAAGGTTAGATATGGAATTCCAAATGAGCTTGACTGCTTTAAAGACAGCATTGTAAAATGCAAAGACACTACATTAAATATTTGGAAAGCTCAAAGTCAGCACAATGTCAGCACAATACATTCATCTTTAACTATTCTAATAAAATGATGTTGATTGTATTGCTGCTTACGAATGCCTTTAATACATAAATGTATTTTAAATGACTCAGCACAGCTGTGAATATTTGTCTTGCGGCTGCGCTTGATGTCCCTTGTTTGTGTATTTGAATTCATTACTCCTCCATACTTACTCTGGCAGTGAGGTCGCTCATTCCTCCAACTCCATGTCCCATTGGCAAGGCACTGAATAGAAGCAGGCCCCAAGCGGAAGTAGCCAGGATCACAGCTGAAGACAACCTTTGTCTTATATTCATAGTGGGATCCATTGACAATGCGCCATCTCCCGTGTTCCAATGCGAAGGAATTGATGCTGGGGCAAGTCACAACTTCCAAAGAATAAAAAACACAGGTTATAGTAAAAGAAAACAAGAATTCACATTTCCCTACAGTATTTTCTATGGAGATAACAAATTATTACATGTGTACCAACTTCAAACATTTCAATAATTAATTTATGGGCTTCATGGCTATTCATTAATAATGTTGAGCGAGAATATTCGAAATTCAAATATATTCGACGAATATCCGACATTCGAGAATTCACAATATTTTGTGAATATGCACTCAGATATTCGCAATGGCGGATATTTGTCATATTATACTTCAACATTGTTTACCGGCATAAATCGAGCATATTTGTGCGCATTGCAAATGGATACGTGCAATGCACAAATCACTCGTACTGGCTAAGATCACAGAATGAAGTAGAGAAGCTGTAAAGTTGGTTCGCGAATAATTTCAAACAGCCACGTGCAAAGTAAGTCAATAGAATACAGTACTGTACTGTAGAATGTGTTGTTTCTGTTTGATGGGGCAGCCATCTTGCTTTTCACATATTCTGAAAATTATATCAGATAAAACATTTCCTTTTACCCTTTAGTGGTTCAATGATTTATTTACATTCTGTCCAAAAGTGGTATTTGTTTATAATGCCCACTAGCTCCAGACCACTTTTCTGTTTTCATCAATGACACTGGAGATCTGAATGCCTGGGATGCCTAGGCCTGTATTTCTATACTTCCCCCAAACGTCCCCGGCCTCACTGTCAGATAAGTTGAACCAGTTGAAAGCCTGCCTGCAGGACCCTAATGCTGCAGGACAGCGTGGGCATGGCTGGAGCAGGTAAGCATTCCCAAATGTAGCTTGGGGCTACTAACATTTGTAATTAAAATCTACGCTAAACATTCATTAACGCTAGGGGGGTTAACTTCCAATGTCAGGATTTAACAATCCTGATTGACTAAGTGCAGTAAAACAAGATGGTTCTTCTATTTCTCAAATTTCTATCTTCTGAAACTGTTTTTTTTAAACAATATTCATAAACTCAGGTATACTCGAAATATGTGGAAGTAATTTTATCTAAAGCCAATCGTTTTAAAGAACCAACTGAAGCTCTTACCAGTTCTTCATCGGACCTCACATCACTCACCAGAAATGCTAATACCAAGATACCGAATGAATTAGCAAACGGAAGCTGAGCCAATCAAACTGTTCAAATGAAGTGTTTGATTAGCTCAATTAAATTTAATATAATTTGCAATTTTATATAATTTTATATGTCAATTTTCAGTATCTCAATCATCTCTACTCATTTTTCCTTCACATCAGACAGTGAGAGTTGAGTAGAAACATGATGAGCAACACTTCTGAAAGTCTCAGTTTCCCAGAAGATTTTGGGGGACCAGTTCTAATGACTGGAGTGAGGTTTAGTAGCAAGGGAGGCATGAATAAAGTATTTGATGTCCCCCAACAAACCTCTACAGGAGTAGCATCATTTCTGCATACTTTAAAACAATGCAGGTGCCATTTCATTGTATTCACAAAGAATAATAAATATTTAAATACAAATACTGTTATTTTTCGAACCAAAGAGATGCACTTTTATACCTTTAAGAATTCGTTTATTTTCTGTTAGAAGCTGCTGGAGTAGGAGGTCATGGTTTCCCTCTTTTTTTACTTAGTTTTCTGCCCAGTAACTGTAAATCCCCTCCCTCTGGCCATAGATTCTATATTTTGTAGTTAGCTGTTTTCCCCGGTGTTTCTTGGTTTTCTAGCTGCAAGCCACAGATTAACTTGGAGCAAGGTGCCCCCGCCCCCACGCCCACTTAGCCAGTGCCGCGGGCTAACCTCCATCCATGATGAATGACAGAGATCCCCTTTGGACCAGTGTAGTCTCTCCCTCATCTTGCCCGAGTGGATGGAAGTGGATTCCAAGAGGTGCCTGGATGGCCAGGCTGAAAAAAAGTATAGCTCTTCTCTCTACCTCCACTGGACCGCCTGTACTACTGATTCTAGGTAAGAGCCATCAGCCTCCATTCATCTCAGCAGCTGGTTAGAGTGTGATCCTAAGCTTGAAGACACACTTTTTTCACCACAAAATCTGAATCATATGGTCCGAATGTGCGACCACCCATGCCCACTCGCCGCAGGTGATTGCAACTTGGCTCCCTGCCTGCTCTTCCCCTCCCCCCAGATGGGAGATCTGACATCTTAACTGTATTGTTTATATCAGCAGAGCCCTGCTGATATAAACAATGAGGGGGTGTGGGGGGAAAGCTGCACTGACATTAGCAGCTTCCTCACACACAGCCCAGAGGTGGACATGAATGCAGACTTCCCTGCAGCACCTCTCTTCCTTGTGTGTGAGAAAGACGAGATGCCGTGAAGTATGCTCTGTAGTGACACTGTTTTTGTGGCTGAAATTGGGTACTGCAGGGTCAATTGGGGATTTTTTCCCAAATGACTTGAACACATCAAATGTTGTTTTCTGGTTTTGCTGCTCTAAAAACTGGGTGTGTCTTATGGTCAGGTGCATCTTATAGTCCGAAAAATATGGTGATTTGCCCCTTTTCCATTCCTTCTCCCCTCCTCTTCTGTATATTTAAGCCATGTGGTATTTCGATTAGAAAGAGAAAACCTAAGGACTGCTATGTTTGCTCTTTAGAATACTTCTACAATTGCAGCGTTTATGTCTTGGTTAAAAGAATATTCAATGGTTAAAAAAAGTAAACTATCTGAATGGTACATATTCCTTTGTATGTGTCAGAAAGTTTTATAACCCATTCAAAGATGTATGCCTTCCTTGAATAGACCATAACTTTATTGGTTTTTCTTTATATTTTTTGGGCGAATCTAACAGTAAGATCTCTTCAAACCTATCATACTCATTACAAGGAGGTCTCTTTGATTTACTAGGCTCCTCGAAAGAAGACAGAGGTTGATTTTACCTCCAAACTTCAGCTCGAGAAAGATTACTTAAATGTTATTGTAAAGTGGGCTGATCTTTAAAAATGTTGTATAATCTTTTTGAACACCAGAACATAGTTCAAACAAGAGCTGAACCAATTTCCTGCATATCCTGGCTCATAACTTCTATCTATTTTATTGATGAAATAAAAGTAGTTCTGCCAACTATGTGAGGCTCTCTTGGAGGTCATTCTGTAAATTGGTTCTTCTTTACTCTACTTCTGAAAGTGATGTCATCATCTAAAACACACCACTTTAGAAAGTCAATCCTTAAATTATTTTGTGCCAACTATGGTAGCCAACTTGTGCCGCACTATTCCTGTCTATATAAAGATATTAATCAGGTTTAATACTTTCTACATGTATTAAGGGATCTCAACCCAGGTTTGGCCATGAAAGTGTGAGCAATGGGGGAAAATAGAGAGTGA
>CM070036.1:11720742-11735174 GCA_036250615.1 Ptychadena robeensis | reverse complement strand
TACGCATAGCTACTTATCACTCCGCATGCGTAGCTGCGGACCTCTTATGTGCACCCCTGTGTATAAATACGATATATACGTACGATTTGTGCCAAATGGCATAGCTACCAGAGTTCCATTTCTACAGACTACTCTGCAATTGAAAAATATGGCTTGGTCAATGAGGTCCATGATTCGACACAAAGGTGCCAGCAGCAGAATTCTGAAGACATAATCAGTCTAACCTCCTATCACTCTATCCCTTTCTTGTCAGGTTAACATCATAATATACTGGTTGATGCCACATAATGGTGCCACATAATGGCCATAATCAGATCTGCCTACTGAGATAGGGTTGCATAGTGAGGAGTAGTGATGGCTAAACTGTCCGCAAGGCTGACAGTTCCGTCATGAACATGGAATGTTTGTTTTTCTTTTCTAGGTGAACAGTATGGGTGTTCGACTTGCCCCATTCGCCGGTGAGAAGAAGATTATTATTCTTCTGCTGGCTGGATCAGGAACAGAAAGATCCGGCCAGAAGAAGAATATTTTCGCTAGAGATCAGGTAGAGAACCTGTTAGCGAACGGACGTGACTGATGTTTGGCTATCACTAGTGAGGAGGTTGTTATTTTGATAATAAACAAGAGAACTAAACATTACCCTAATGTGTGGAGTCACCTCACTGCCAGCCCTTGATTTTATGCTGAACCCCCTCCGAACACTATTGGTATTTGTATGATGACACTTCAAAGAAGTAGTGTAGCCAAAACAATTATCCTTTATAATCCTGATCGCGCTTTTTAAATAGAAATAGTCAGGAATAGATATTCTAGGCACAGAACAATGGAGGCGCAGCATTTGCTCATTCTGTCCTCTCTGAAGCAATGCTTTTTATTCAACAACCCCCCCCCCCCTGCCACCACCATCCAACCAATAAAATAAGGTATATATGCTAAATTATTGGATCATTAACACAAATGTCTTTATGCATAGTACATGGAAAGCATCAATGAGCAGGATGAGGATTATTTATTGGGGGAATGTATGGGGCACCTGTTCAGATTAAATCTATTATTATAGAGTGTATTGCACATGGTTTTTTTTGTATATTGTGTGCTAGATAGCTTACAAAAAATTAATAGATAGATAGATAGATAGATAGATAGATAGATAGATAGATAGATAGATAGATAGATAGATAGATAGATAGATAGATAGATAGATAGATAGATAGATAGATAGATAGATAGATAGATAGATAGATAGATAGATAGATAGATAGATAGATAGATAGATAGATAGATAGATAGATAGATAGATAGATAGATAGATAGATCATTATCATATCTAAAAGAAACATATAGACATATACATTATGCAACATATGGTCTACTGCTTTATTTGACATATTACAGGAACTCTGTGAAATCATGTGATGGACAGGATGCTAATGACCCATACGTAACATCATTGCATCTCTTTACCTTGACATGCCGGCACTGGAACATCCCAGTTGTAATATCCATATGGAGCCTTTCTACAGACGGCAGTGCTTTTTCCAATGAGCCTGAAGCCTCGGTCACAAGCCCAGCGGACCATGCTATTCAGCTGCCCACCTGTCTGGCTCACAATGAATCCATGTGGAGGAGACTCTGGAGTACTGCAGTAATGAGCTAGAAAATTCAAATGATACATTAAATATTGCACAGTGCTATAAACAGATTCTATAATAAGGGCAAGTTTTCAATGAAAATATTTGGCTAAAGTGTCACCAGACCATTTATTTAATCAGCAATCCTCCCACTATAATAAAGATATATGATCCAGGAAGGTTAAAACATTTAAAACATATATTCTTTTTATTTGGATAGCAAACGTAAACATTCTATTACAGACATGGGCTAACTATGGTCTCTAGAAGGACACAATAACAATCATCCTCTAGGCATCATCTCCAGTTATTGCTGGGAATGGAGAAGAGCCATTAGATCTTGATACCACAGTGACAAAGGGCCGGATTAAAAAACTAAACATGCCGGATATGGCCCCTGGGCATTAGAACAATGATCACAAAGTTGAAAAAAATTGACTATCTGTAATGGGAAGTTCTTTTGCAAGAGAGCTAATGGAGAAGTAAATGAGAAGTATCAGCTGATCGGGTTGATCTTCCCAGATTAGTTGGTCAGGATAATAAGATATTTAATTGCTTGGATGTTTAATTAGCTGACCAAATTGATCACATGCTTCTCCAAATGCTTTCTAGCTAAAAAACTTTTCCGGGGAGTTTGCCATTCACATTGTATATAGTATATAGTATGTACCGTATTTTTCGCACTATAAGACACCCTTGACCATAAGACGCACCCAGTTTTTAGAGCTCATGCAGTACCCCTATTCAGCCACTAAAATGGTGTCACTAGAGAGCAGACTTCAGCATGTTTTCTTACTCACACAGAGCTCAGAGAGGGAAGGGAAGGGGAGGAATCTGCACTCTGGTCTCCCTGTCCCTGTCTGCGGGGCTCTACAAATATAGCCAATACAAATCAGCTCCTCACAGCTCTCCCGGCAGATGGGGGATCTACACAGCTGACACAGACTTCTTTGTGCCGATGCAGATCACACAGTGATCTCCTCTCCCTCTGCACACAGCTGATCTATCTGCCGGGAGAGCTGTCGGGGAGCCAAGTTGTGATCAACGGCGACCGGACGACCGCGGGTGTTCGCACATTCTGACCATAAGACGCAGGCACTTTTTCCTCATTTTAGGGGTGGAAAAGTGCGTCTTATGGTCCGAAAAATACGGTAGTCCTATCAATAGTGTATGTAGTCCTAGTGTATATACAAATATAAAAATGTGAACATATACATATATTTATTACTATATATATACTGTATATATAGTAACCTCCTGGGTAGTTCGCCTGTGGCACACTTTTTCAAAAAAGCATAATATATGACATCATCGGAACTGGAACTGGAACTGGAAAGATTGGCGGGTCTGCCAATCCAGAGGATTGCCACGGGTTTCAGCAGACAGGTGAGTATCCTTCTGTTAGCTCGGGTTGTTACCAAAAAAACTCACCCAGAATTAACTTAGGCTTAACGCCCAGGAGTTTAATACATTTAACTGGTACATGACTATAGTATACCCAAAAAACATATATGAATTCTGTTTGGACAGACTAAAACTGTAAAGAGATATCTAAAGTGAAATGCACATGTTACAAAGCTGTAAAAGCTGGCCTGGTAAGGATTTCAGTAGGGAATAGATTAAACAACAGGCAAATGATTGGCTAGACCAGTGGTTCTCGACCTGTGGGTTCAAGAACAGGGGTTGCCGAGTTTACTGAAAGCATCAGAGGTGCTGGTAACAAGCAGCAGCACTCAAGTTGGGAGGAAGAGTAACTAACTTAGAAAGGATGGGGCATTACTCTACCTTCGAACTGCCCACCCTGCACATCATTTGCACAAGCGAGGTGGGAAAATATAAGGGAGGGGAACCTACCTGATCTTGCTGGAAGTGATGTAGCAAAATGTCACTTCCAGTTCCAAATACAAGAGGTGACACATTACGACTTGACTTCCGGTTCGCATATCTAAAAAGGTTGAGGACCTTTGGGCTAGACGATATGGGGTGAATGTTAGGTGAATCTTCTACTCAATCAGTTATACACAAACCCCACCATTTAGATGTATACACTCCCCGGTGATTTTGGGATTTTGGTCCTGAGCGTATTTCAACTTTAAATTGACTTGCAGATAGATCATCACATATGAACGGAAGCAAAATTCCTCCTTCAGCAATGATATTAGCAACTTCTCAGTGACTAAGTTTGCTGTTTAGCTCTCCTTCTAGATATTCAAGGTAAGATTATGCAATGTAAAATTAAGTTCTTTATGGAGAGGTCTTCTTGAAGTAATTACTTGTAGTGAGCCCAGCAGGAAGGTTATGTACAATGTCAAGTATCAGGCTCTAGCAGGAATGCTCGGTCAAGGAAGCAGATAGATTTTAGAAAGGCAGATTTTGCAGCGGCAGTATTCATAGGATGCAAATTATTTATGCAAAAAAGTTATTTCTGAGAACTTCATTCATTTTCATATAGAAGCTGTTGGGAAGGTTGGAAATGATCTTCAATGGTAGAAGTGCTTTACTGGTCTAATGAGGAGCTAAAATTTCCAAGCATTTTAGAAACTTAACAACCCCTCTTTAATTAGTATTTTCTGTATAAACTATATGTGTGGCTGTTGTGTGGGTCAGTACATAATATCTGAATGGGAATGGTATGACCCATAGAAAGGAAGCATGTTGTGTTGTGTGTGGACATCATCAGGTTAATTGTTCTTGCTGGAGACACAGTGCAGCTTCCAGTATAATCTGGACTGTGCACATATAGAATGCAGGGACTACTAAAGAGTTAAATATTAACCTCCCTAGCGTTCGGCACGTACCACGCCGGTTTTAACAGCTCTGTACAGGCGATTGCAGCAGAGAACATAGTACTCTGCTTAAATTTTCCGGCCTCCACCTGCCCACCTTTACGTGGGCTGGGAAACCAACGCCCGACCAGGCGCCCCCCCCCCCACCCCGCTCCTGTAGTTTCTGTAGAGGTTGGGAGGAACCCAAACAATGGACAAACTGGGATTGTCGCAACTACTAGGGAGGTTAAAGATGATGTACACATCAACTAAATGACTTATTGCATGTTTAAGAATTAGGTATGGCAAGTTCTAAGTAGAAAACTGTAACTTTGAAGGATATATAAATAAAACATTTATGTGATATTAAAATTACAAAAATTAACCATATACATATAAAGAGCAGTAAAACAGTAGTTCACAACCTGGGGGGTGGGGGGCACAGAGGTATTCCGGTGGGGGGGGGCACAGCAACGGGGCTGATGGAGGGACAAGCAGGAAACCAACCTGGAGGAACTAGCTGCAGACAGTAAGTAGAGTGCATGTAATGTGTGTGTCTCTGTATGAGTGAAGTGTGTGTGTCTCTATGTGAATGATGAATGCTTCTGTATAATTGGTGTATGTTCCTCCAACCTGGAGGAACTAGCTGCAGACAGTAAGTAGAGTGCATGCAATGTGTGTGTGTCTGCATTAGTGTTGAGCTTGTATAATGGCATGCGAATATTAGCACAAGAATTTAAGAAGATCTCAAATATAGTGCTATATCTTCGTAATCTCGAATATTGGAGCTTTTGCGTTCACAAGAATGCAATAAGTGTCGATTTTCACTACAAAACACTTCTATGCAGCTGCTATTTCACAATCTGCCAGATGCTAGATGTCACTGTGACAACACATTGCGTTTCCAATACTCACATATAGCAGTGCCAATTTTCGCATTACAGCCGTTTCGATTTCGGCCTTCCAGCTTTAGATTTTAACCCAATTTTTCGGCCGATGTTGTATTTAATAATAATGAACTTCTTAAAAGCCTTAATTGTGATTGCTCATAGACAATTGATTAAGGATCGGACCCTTAATAATGAACAGTTGTAATTGGTTTAGAAAGGTGTTTTTTAGGATTTGGCATTCTAAAAAACAAATGCAAATATGACCACGGCAATCAGTTCTTTTCCGGTCAATTGGGGTCCCCATCCAATGTATGTTACGGGAATCGATGTGTGCGTGGCACACACCGCGATTGACATATCTTTGGTTGACAACTAAAATCAGTGTGGTGATGTCAACATGCTATGATTAATCGGTGGTCTAACACACAGAAATCCATACGTATATTGCTAGCTTAAAAAGGAGATTTGTTTTAGGTAAAGACAATTAACCTATCTGTATTTTCTAAGCTGAAATAATAATTTTTAAGAGACATGGGGAGAACATGCAATCTCATTGCAGATAATGACCAATATTCAAACCTGGCACCATAGCTCTGTATGGCCCAGATGGCGAACCCCCGAGCCACCATGCTGTCCATACAGTACAGTGCACACTATGTTTATACTGCATATCTATTCATGATTGACACTATTTTATTCCTTTTGGGCATGCTCTGATGGGGTCCATGGCATCTAGGCATCAATGATCTACCATCATAAAAGGATTAAAGCTTTCCAATAGGACACAAACTGTTTCCTGCACCCAATGTGTTAAGATATCGGTTAGATTCATCATTGTGGGTGTAAGATATTTCTTACAGGCTGGTATAGTAAATTGAATATCCTCACACAGAACTGCACATCCTGTTATTACAGATGTCTGCCTATTATGACGGTACGACAGCTGTGCAGTATCTCCGCTATAATTCACACGAGGTTAATCCAATTATATGAGGAGAGAACCTCTTCCTAATGTGGAAGTTTGACAGTGCAAGTCAACCATGTGCAAGAGATAAGATTTGGGGAGGTTTCTAATTTTGCATAACAAACTGCCGTTTCCTTGGAGACTACAATTTTCTGAAATGTTGTGACAAAGTTAACTTAAAAGATAACATTAAAGAACAAACAGATTTAATCCAGTGGCAAGTCAGATACTCTAAATTGCATTTTGGCACGAAGCACATACCGGAAAAAAAAAATTAATATGTTTCTGAAAACTAAATGCGCAATTTTTTTTATATGAGTCCTCTGGTGGATTAAACAAATGTTCAAGAAGAACCCATTGGACGCCATTTCCATTTAAAGGCTCAGTCCACCCAGGATGGGAATGTTATTTTTTATTGATGGTGGAGAGTACAAACATCTGACGGTTTATTATATCTCTCAGGGATTTTATTGGTTAGATCTCTATGCTTCATTTCATGCTTCTTCATACCAGCTGTGGCCATTATGTGGACACAGCTGCCGAAATCACTTAATGCAGCCAAAAAAGAAAGCCTAGTGAACCAGTTTATACGGTATATATCAGGATATAAGCAGACTTTTTGGTTTGCCTTCAAGATACCATTACATTTTTAATCTTCCTGTACCGTATGTTTAATTTACTAACATACTTGACATTCATTATTCAAGCCACTGAGTTTGTCATTGAACCATTGAGTTTCTTCTGCTTGTCCTCCTGCTATGGCTTCTTTAGACAGTTTGTAAGTTTAGTTGGTAGTCTGAATGGCTTATTCTGGCATCTAATGTATTAATTGTAAACTGATCATGGGGACTATCCCCGAATACAATACATATAGGCAGTTGGAACCATTTCTCCCAACTGCCTATAAACATGGTTGTAAGATGTAGAGATGGCCGTGAAGTTAATTGCAAAACCCCTGCACATGGTATCATCAGCAAATGTTCAGGAGATGTAGACAGGGGTTTAGTTCAAACTACATGGCTAGAGCAAAATGTATTGCAATGTCTCAACAACCCTTCACTACACCACCAGCATTTAACCTTCCAGGTGGTTTAAGAAGCAAACTCACCTCGAGCTACATAGTTACCATCTCTAATCACTTTCACTTTGGTGTCATCAGTGACACTAGAAAGGTGAGGGGGGTAGTGGCGCCATTGACCTGAATGCAAATGCAGGCAATGTCGGTTTAATACCCCACATCCCCGCGTCATCAATGACGCCAGGGATGTTTAGAGGAGGATGGGTGGGCAGGAAAACCCACCTGAGTATTATGTTCTCTGTTTTGTTTCTCCTTACCAGGTTGTTGAAAATGACGTGGTATGGGCGTACCACCAGTGAGGTTAACTCACAAAGTCAGTAAGATGTAACTCATGATTTGACAGGTATTTTAACTCACCCATGGCTGTCAGGTAGCCAATCATAGGAAATGGGGGTCAATAAGAGGCAGATGATGACCTAATTCCCAAAGGTTGAGTGTTAAAGCGGACCTACCACCTCTGTGTCTACTTCCTATTTTTGCAGAGAAGTGCCAATAATAGGGCAGATTGAAGGTTATTGGAGGCTAAAAATTCGGTGACACTCCGCCCCTCCTGTGATGTCCTCAGACAAATAAATTTGGTTCTTGAATTGTACAGTTTAAATTTTATATAAAAGGTGAGTTTAAAAATACTTTTTTGTGGTCTCTTTTTTATATTACAAAAATAAGTCATTTTTTTACTGGGGTTTGTGTGCTATAGATGGCTAAACCACTTTCCTCCAATTATCCCCAGTGATGTCAGCAAAAAAAGTTTTTTTGGGCTGCCAATCAGATCTACAAAAACCTCTTACAGAACTGATAGAGATCCAAATGCCAAAATTGACAACACAGTTGGCTACGGGAGGCAGCAGCTTGGTGTTGTGGGCCTTTAACAGGACGTGTTCTATAAGTATCTTCAATTGTAACATAGCTTAAAATACAATTACAATACAATTGTATACATTGAGTTTGCAGTTTAGGTGATCCCCTTTATTGGCACCCTGAAGTTATTAACTGCCCTAGCGGTCAGGACGGGACGTCCTCGTCCAGTGCTGCTAGTGCTACTATAGCACTGGACGAGGTGCTGCCGTCCAGTACACATCGGGGCTCTGGCAGCGCATACTCACAGTTCTGCGCTGTCCCGGTGTCCCCAATGTGACATGCTGCCAGCATACCTCCTTCTCTCCTCTCCCCCCCTCCGAGTGACGTGATGACGTCACATCGGGGAGGCGGCGGGAGATTGGAAAAGTACAGTGCATGAAATCAGTTTTCTATGTAGAAAACTGATTTCAAAGTGCATCTATGTACTAAATCTCGCCTAAATAAAAAGTCACTGGTGCCCCAGATGTGTCCATATGCAGTAACCCTCTCTGATTTTATCACATCCATCACACTGCAAATGGGCACATGTGGGGCACCAGAGACTTTTTTTTTAGGCGATGTTTAGTACATAGCAGCATAGCTTTGTTCCCTGATTTTTGTGTTTTTTCATTAATTTGATTAAAATTTTTTTTACATAATTGTTTGTTTCAAACATTATTATAGTCAGGATCTGGACCTCAGCTGTGCGCTAGGGAGGTTAAAACAGCAAGCTTTCAGGATATCTCAAATCTCTTTTAAGGCTTAGGCCTGTGGAAGCGGTCTGAGAAATCCCAAAGGCTTGAAGAAAACACTATAACACCCGCTACAAATCCAATTCAATACAAATATTTAAAATTAGAGACTCTTGTTGAAAATGAATTTTCCATGTGTATGTTTTCCAGGTTTTTTCAACGAATGTGGCATTTTCCTTCAAGCATAGTCATAAGCTACGTTCATATAGCCAGACTCACGCTGGCAGTCCGCCCAAACAATTCCGGGTGGGAATACTGGAGGAATTTCACAAGTGGTAATTACAGATAATTGCTAACTTTACATTCCATATGATTCGGGTATGTTATCTCTGAATAGTGTACATACATACTGTATGGCTACACTGATTGAATCCATTAGCATACATTTTAGGTAATTCTAGTCTTCAGATGTTTATTTACAGCCATTTGGATTCAATTTCCATCCTTTTTATCTTTTTGGCACAACATCATCATTACATTATATTGGTGGCTCTTCCAGAAAAAAACATGACTGTATTTAGTTGATGGAGAATAAATGTAGACTTAAGAAATATGTTACAATTTGCAACATTAATGGCAGTTCAGTGTTTTGTAAAAAAAATTGTAAAGTCAATTATGTTCCAGCAATATCAACATACATTTGTTAAAGGCTTTCTGAATTTACTCTTTGCGATAATGTTTTGTGTATACATTATAAATTAAGCGTGGGGTCAGTTGGCTTAATTAGTTAGGTAAAACTATATTCCGTCACATAAAAAAAAGTGGTGCATGTATAAAATGTATAACAAGGTATAATTGTTTTTCTTTATACAAAGCGAAACAATTAATTTCTCTTGCTTTTTTGCTTTTCCCTATGCTCTGAATATTTTTGCAAACTCATTTATTATAAGCCTCTCCTTCGGCCCTTAGCAATCATCTTCAGCAGATTATCCTTTTGTATATTTTTATTGGTTTTCTTTTTTTTTGTGACTTGAATATAATAAAGAAACAGGAAAATTTTCAAATTGAAAGAATTTGCCATACTTTGTACCAAAATCAGAATGTGTTTCTAATTTTAACCTCCCTAGTACTCTTGCAAGGTCCAGATTTCTGTACCAAAAGCGCACCATACACTCTAATGGAATTTTTTTTTTGTGTTGTAGGCCTGTAACTTCCAAAAATATGTCCATACAAGGGTCTAATAGACATCCTGAATATAATAATGTTTGAAACACACAATTATTATAAAATAAGTACATTAATTTTTTTTTATAAAATGTATCATTTGAATGATAAAATCTCTTGAATACTTATTTGGTATGAAAGAGTTCAAAACAGTTTATAATAAAATTTTTATTACAATTGGAAATGTGTTTGTTTTTGTTTTACTTTGAATTGTATTGGATATCCGATACAATGTCATTTGGCACCCTCTGAAAGGGTTAACTTCAAAGAGCTTCATCTTGAAATGACACTGGGGTGATTTTCCAGATGTGCTCTTTGAAGATAGCCTATATTTGCATATGGGCTGCGGGACATTCATTTGCAAATTGGTCTGGGAGAGGGGTGAAGAAGCCAGCTTAGAGCATCAGATCCCCCGGGACAGCACAGAACAGTGAGTATATGCTGCTGCCGGGGATCTGAGCTTAGCTGGACGGCTCCATCTCGTCAACTGCAATACAAGACAAGAAAGTGCTGGACGAGATGGAGCCGTCAGAAGCGCTAGGGGGGTTAAACAGGACAAAAGTCCAAAAAGATATTTTATTCTTTTGAAAATATTTTTTTTTTTAAATTTGAAAATAGCTTTACTATGCATTGGAATGAAAACATCAGTTAAATAAATTAGAATTTTAATAAAAAATCATATTATTTGTTAGCTTGAATTAGGTCAAAGTTGGCATGGAAATGTAAAATTGCTCTAAACCATAAGGAATTGTCAACTGTCAGCAACCCCAAAAGCGCATGTCCACCCCTATGTGCAGGCCCCCTTGTAATCCCTATTTGGCATATGCCTGAAAAGCGACCAGGGGATGCCTAATGTCTCATCTTCCAAGCTGCATCACTCTAGGGAGTCCAGGCATTGGAAGCGAGGTGTTTCCATTTGCCTGTTTTAATGTTCCCTAAGAATAATAAAGTCATGAAAACCAGATTCTATATAATATATCTGGGTTTTTTTTTGTGTTTTGAGGGGAAAATACAACAAATTTTCATATAACAATGAAATCTGATTAGATTACATTGTTTAATGTAAGTTTGTTGTATTTGTACTTTAAAACCCCAGACAATAGTATCTGATTTAGCTTCACTCATCAAAACCCCCAGTAGTGGCGTAGGGTGCCTAAATTGTCTTCTATGTTTGCCCAACTACATGGTATAAGAGGTGAAATGGTGTATTACATTCCTAACATACTTTAGATTAAAAATACAGATTAGGAAAATACATGCATAAGCATACCATGGACTGTATATACTATATGGTGATCTACAACTCTATCGTAGATTTGACAACAGATCACACCTACAGACTTGTTCATAGGATCATAGGATTACACTTATCCAGTTCCTTACATCAATGACGGAAAGGTGTAATAAGAAGTGGGTGGTTCAATAAGTTTCACACCTCCCACACATTCCATGATGACTGGATTAAGGTGTCTGTGTTGGATATTAAAACCAGGGTTCCGACTAATTGGAGCTGAAGGAGGGGTTATGAAACTGTCTAGGAAATCAGTCAAGTCCAGATGAATTTAATTAACTCGCATTAGCTAGAGATGGTTGAGAAATTTGGTTTGGGAGTTATTCAAGAAATTGTGTTTTTTTATGCAGCAATAAATCTGACTTAAGCCCCCCATACACATTCCGATTTTTCTCCCCACCGATTTTTCGTCCGATCGGGTCCCCTGATTTTCACTTAAAATGTTATGGTCGATCGATCGGCTGGCACGAAAAATCTGAATTTGAATTATCACCGATCGATAGGCCCGACACTATATATCCTATATATCCGACCTATTTTTACGGCCCATTTTCAAAAATCGGGATCGGTTGGGTACATAATTCCGCATCTGATGATTCTCCGGATCGATCAGCCCGACCGACGCTGGCACAATTCGTACGAAAAATCTGAACCTGTATGGGGCCTTAATTCTGGCATCGAATGGTTTAATTGGGAACCGATCATCTAGGCTTCATGGATACAAGGCTGAGCTCATATGAGCAATTCAAATCTGTCACTTCTCCCCACTGCCCATAAACATGCATGATAGGCCACACACATCGATCTGCGGATGATCGTCCGCAGAACGGAGGTGCCCACCTTGAGAACCAGAATAGCATCGGAAGTCGGTCGCACGGCGATCTGTCTTGACAGTTCTTTTTTTGTAAATTGCTTTAGTTTGGATTGGGACAAGGGTCCAAAGTATCTTTTGGGGTTCGATGTGTGATGGCACACATCGGTATACCCGTGCTGACAGCCAAAAGCAGCTTGGTGACCTCACCATGCTTTAGATGTAGAGAAGACAGTGAAATGTGGACTAGTTTATTTGAAAGTTAATTGCAAAGCCCCTGAACAAGGTATCATCACCAAAATTGCTAGAGATATATACAAGGGCTGCGGGAACAAAAAGTTATTGCTCCAGCACATATAGTAATACATAAATGAAGTATCTACCTTTTTTTAGGTCAAAGTACATTTTTTTTTGTAAAGTTCCTTCAAAACCAAAACCAAAGTGACTTTTTAAACAATTTAACCAAGTGTTGAGCAGAAATATTCTAAATTCAAATACATTCTTCGAATATCCGCCATTCGAGAATTTGCAATGTATCGAGAATGTATACTCGGATATTCGCAATGGCAGATATTCGTCAGCTCGTACTGGCTGAGATCACAGAATGAAGAAGAGAAGCTGTTCAGTTGGTTCACAAATCATTGCGAACAATTGTGAACAGCCACGTACGATGTAAGGCAATAGAATACAGTTGAATTAAATTTTACAAATTTCATGTCCCTAATATATTCGCAAAATTAAGCAAACTCGAATATACCACTTGCCCCTCAACACTAGTCATAATGAAAATTTTTTTTAGATTTTGTATTCTTTAAGCCCCCTATACACGATTTTTTGTATGAATTTTGCCCGATCGGAT
Source organism: Ptychadena robeensis (assembly GCA_036250615.1). Classification (NCBI taxonomy): domain Eukaryota; kingdom Metazoa; phylum Chordata; class Amphibia; order Anura; family Ptychadenidae; genus Ptychadena; species Ptychadena robeensis. The sequence continues at coordinate 11,722,132 of CM070036.1, read as the reverse complement.
TGTCGGGGTGATTGATCGAGAGAATAATCAGATGCGGAATTATGCTCCGGGCCTGTCCGTAAATTTTTGGTCGATCTGCTGTTGATAAAATAGTGCCGGGCCTATCAATTGGTGATAATGCGAATTCCGATTTTTCATGCCAGCCGACCGATCGACCATAACATTTTATGTAAAAATCGGGTGACACGTTTGGATGAAAAATCGGTCGGGAAAAAAACAGGAACATGTAGGGGGGCCTTAAGTAATTCTTACGCAATTTTACAAATTGAAAGAAGTATAAGTCATCATACCTATGTATCGTATTCTGAATCCTTTTTTGTTGGTGCCATGATCTGCTGACCACCTCAAGAAAACTTCATGCCCGCTGCTGGTAATGTTAAAAGTAGACGAATAATCCCCACTTAAGGAAATCAGCAATGGATAGTGGCTGTTTGGTCCTGCTCCAAATGAAATTTCACAGATTAGCGCAAGCAAAACTTTTCAAACCCAAGACAAACACATTGTACGAAATGTCATTAGCAGAACAAAGGCATCAAATTAGAGCACACCACATAATGTTTCATTACCGTCGAAAGCTTCCAGGACGTCAAACTCCTTTTCAGTATGGAAAAATTCAAAGATTAAGGTTATATTGTAACCCTTCTCCACGCTAATGCTCCATGCGCACATCTGAAGATTGGGGTAGCTGTCAGGATAGCCGGGACTTAGGATGATACCTGTCGAGTCGACGCGTATTTCATTGGCCGGGCAGAGCACTGGAATAGACAAAGAACACGCAAGCTTTAGAGAGGAAAAGGTTTATCTCACACTGCAGCTGCTTCACAGAGTTCTATTAAAAATTAAATTAATGCAAAGTTCTGCATTAGGGAATCAGTTTGTAGAAGAATTACCATTTAAAATTATTGTTGAAAAGAAAAGAATTAAAATTATTTTATTTTATTTTACTTATAAAGAACCTAGTCTATCATATTACGATATATGCATTCATACATTGTATTTATACAGGCAAGTAAAAGGCCCAAATCGTTTTAAAAGAAACCTGGTCCACACACCATGCATTTGAATAAGGTTAAATGTAATAAGGCTTTGCATTAGGAAAAATGCATTGAAAATATTTTATGCGTGTTATTTAACAGTAAAAAGCTTTCTTGTATAGACATCCAACGGCCCTTGTGGAAGCAGCCATCTTGGATGTGATGTCAGTAGCTTCAGAAACTCACATGCTATTCTGTTGTGTTGCCCTTTCAACCTCCCTATAGTTGCTTAACTCCCCTGGCGGGACCATAAATCCATAAAAACAAACTGGCATGGAAATTTCAACAGATTACAATGTAATTACAATGTATTGTGTTTTAATTTCCCTCTCTCTACTGCACCCCCCCCCCCTGCA
>CM070036.1:11685585-11711763 GCA_036250615.1 Ptychadena robeensis | reverse complement strand
ATAAAGAGGATGATGTGGTCAAAATACTCATTTGCCTAATAATTCTGCACTCCCTGCACAGTTATTATTAACTTTACTGTGCAAATCATCAATTGCACATAGTGAAGTTCTGGGTACTCATATAAAAAATCTTGAATATGCACAATTACGAAGATATTGAATTTATTTGAGATATTCGCAAATTCTCAAAGAGCCGATATTAGCAATGAAAATTTGGGATTAGAATTTTCACAATCAACACTACAAAGGATGAAGAATAAATGTGATTTCATGTTGAAATTAAAGATTTCTTCATGTAGAAATTATCTTCCTTGATCAACTATTGAGTAGAAATGGTTACGTGATCACTTCTCCTTTAGAACTTGTTTCCACTAGAGCGATTGGCCACACGATCAGCCACGATTTTGGACGCGATCCGACCTTTTCTTCTGATCACGTCTGATTGCGCCCAATCGTGCCTGATCATGCCATAGGAAATTAATGGATGTAGTAAAAAATTGCATCTCTATTCACTGGGGACACGATTTTTGACCGTGTCCATTCATGTCAATGGACGTGATCGGGCGCGATTTTCCACTATGATGGGGTGTGGCACGGGATTTAAAACCTGATAGGGTAGCGTTCAATATCGTGCCCTAAATTGCATTCGCACACGATCGCGCCCATCCAGTGGAAACAAGACCTTTACAAGCCTCTGGAGCTACATTTTCACAATTGATAACAATGTTTTAATGCCATCTAGTGGTCATTCACTTGTAAGTATATTTTGGGGGGATGTTTGAGTGCTTGTCCTGATATTTTTATTGGATGGGAACCGAAACAGACTAATGAACTCATCTCCCTTCTCTCATTACTTTGTATACTTCAACACATCTGATTGACTCCATGTGCTGCCCTTTCCCAGTCTGAGTACTGTACTGCTATACTGGAACACAGAATGATCAGGCACTCAGGTAATTATAGCACAAAAATTTAAATACATTTAACAATTGTAAATTCATTCCATATTAAATACATTACACTGCTATATATTATGGGTTTTATTCCTAGCTGTAGTTCAGTTTTATTTCATTCAGACGTTAAATGCTACCCACTATTTTACTATTTCTACCTCAACCATTTACATCACCTTTTCCATAAGGTACACCATAGAAGAGAAAATCAGCGGAAGGATAAAGAAAATAATTATAAACAACTGATTTGCTGCACAACGTAGTCCCCATTGTGGTTGTTATATGTGAATGAGAATGCTTTCTGTAAAAGAATACAAAACATTTCTCTGACAAAACTCCTAATTGCTGCAGCCATCGGAGACCTCACTTTACTGCTCCACAGTGAATTTTTTTTTATCGTAGATCGTTAACTAGTCTATACTCGTTATACTCCTACTCGTTAACTCCTACTATACTCCATCTGAAACTTGTATGCTATTGTCCTTAAATCCTTCATTGTATCACTTTTATAAAATGTACAAGATTAAAGGAAAATAAAGTCCTGCTGAAAATAAATTGTGAGAAATTTCTCAGGAAACATTCTTGTACCTTGTAATAGGTACAATGTAACTCATCGTGACAGGAGTAATGGTGGTGGAAGTTGATGGAGAAGCAAATTTTATGTACAAGTATATTAAGGCAATGGAATCTAGTTCCACTGTAAGTATTTCAATAACAACCATTGGTGTTGCTAGGTTTGGTGTCACTCTGTGCCGAAAACCTGTGGTGTAACCCCTTAGTGCCATAAATGGTTTACAGTGGACCCTTGATTTAAATGTAAATGCTACACAAGGGTAGGTTGTAAGTCAATTTGTTTGTAAAGGTAGCCATACGCGGTGCAGTCGTCCAAAAAAATCCATCTGTTTACCTCGTTCAAATGAAAATCGATTCCTACCCACCTTGTTCGATCAACCAATAGTGATCAATATCAAACAGAAATGATTAAGAAATGATCAGACATTTTGAAAACTTTTCATTGATTGTTCTGGTAACTCGATGATCGAAATACAAAATAATCAACCCATGTATGGCTACCTTAAGTCAAGGAACATACCAATACTGTATTCCAAACCTCCTAATGCCCCCCTTACCTGAACTTTTTTTAAAAATAAAAAGTGTGTAATATGTGTAATTTACCAGAAACACCAATTATATTAACACACTATAAATCTATCACGTTAAACAAACTGCCAAACAAATCCACTCTCCCAAAAAAAAACTTAATACCAAAAAAATAAAATAATGCCCAAATTGCTCAGTTGAATCTCTGACTTTGTTACATCTGTCCTAAAAAACAAAATATTGATCTTTTAGATGAATGCATAGCTGGACTGTGCCGCCATTTTCATATCTGTCTGAAGCTCTACCTTAATACCTATTTTAAGTATTGCGACCATGTGTTCCTTTAGTTAGAGGATTTTTTTTACATTTGGTTTTGTTATCAGTTAACAAAGTTAAGTGATTTCAGCTTAAAAAGTGCATTTGGCTTCATTCTGAGCTTGCAATAAAAATAAATTCCATTAATGTGACAAGTTGCTTTATATCATCCTCAGATGACCCCGTCTGATTCACAGAGAAGAAAGACATCGAAGGCTGTAAAACAGTTAATTGGAACAAAAAATGTAAAAGCTAACAAAGATTTTTTTTTTTGCCAACGGTGAAGCGCCGAGAACATCTACAGACAAAGCAAAAGTGAAATCCTGAATACCGATACATAAATGCAAAGAGAAAGGCACCATAGGAATACATTGCAGTCTCCTTCTACCCTATTCTGCATTAATGGACTTTGGTTCAAGTAAACTGCTGGAGTGCACGCTCCGTGTGAATGCTAATTTGGTAGTTTCCTGTAGTCTACCTTTTTATGGGCTTAAAACAAGGTCTGAGGCTTAATAACGCAGAATGGAGTCATACGTTTTTGGAATAGCAACTCTTTTGCAGAAATATCCAACCCTGCGATATGCAACCAATAGGCTCTGAAAGCTTAACTATAAATCGAGTCGTTACAGGAAAACTAAAAGGAATAGGAGAAGATAAAACAAAAAAATTAAGATTAAGTTGCAATACTGCTTCAATAGGGAGATTTACTTTTCAGTAGTGATGGACAAACATCAGCTGCGACTGTTCGTGAACAGGCAAATCAAACTTCTACAAATATCCACCGTTCGCATGTTCGCGGCGAACCTCCATTGACTTTAATAGAGGGTGAACTTTAGGTCAGGTCTTAGGCCGGAAATAACACTTAGATTGAGGATTTTGACAAAAGTTACCTGACAGTACCTTCTGCAGCACGTCACATTTATTCAGATCTCTCTGCAATACATAATACAGCATACCCCACCCCCAGAGAAGGACTTTTGTGGCTCAGTATTGATGAACTACATGTAACAGAACACCTAAGCTATAGCTACAGATTACTGTATGGAGTATAATAGCAAAGTAGCTCAGCCATCCCTCAATCAGCAGCAGCTCTCCCTATCTATCTAGTACTGGAGACACAGGGTAAATGTAAAATGGTTGCCGGGCTGCTTCTTTTATTGTTATTGGCTGTACTGTTCCAACTGACCATAGGGTGTGGGGTCACATTTTGTCTCCATTTTAAGGTATAGGGGGAGGGTTGAACACCCATAATGTTCGCCGGCATTGCGAACGTCGAACATGCTATGTTCACCACAAACTGACTGCTGGGCGAACTTTTCTGCCATCACTATTCAGTACTTTTATCTACCATTTGCTGCCCTCAGTCCATTTACTACATAACCTTTAAACTCCCTAGCGATCAGCATGTACACAGTACTCTGTTTGATTTTCCCACCCTCCCAAGTCCACATCTGGTGGGCTTGGAAACCAATGCCATTCCATTAACATGGAGGTCTATGATTCCCCCCGCCCCTTCGGCGTCACCAATGATAGTGAAGTGGCGGTGCCGGAGTCAAACAGAGGGTACCAATTGACGCAGAATCGCCGGCGCTTTCATGAGCACAAATCTTGTCTCAAACGCTAGGGGGTGTTAAGCCTATATGGTGCTTCGCCCACCCTATTCTAATAATAGATTAATAAAAAAGATAAGTTCTGATAAATAAAAAGATAATTCTGATAAAAAAGGAAGCACATCGCTGTGTTAAGATTATTTCTCCTCCTACCATGCATGCTTCTTGACATGAACTGATTGCCTCATTGTCTGGTCTCTCTCCTGCTGTATAGGGTCTGTAAATAACCTTTTCCAAGAAGATTTTAGGTAGTCTAACTCTGGAAAAATGATTACAGTAGGAGAAAGCTTAGGAATTATTTCATCATCTCTCTTATTGTCAATCTAGGCTGAAGAAATATATATGACCAAGCCAGGGCCACTGTCACGTCGGTACAGGGGGCCCTCCCGGCCCAGACCTGTCCATCTAAAGGGGGCTCGGCTGTCCCCTGCTTGGTCAGTACCATGCCCGCCGTTGTTGTAGAGTCGACATTGGCAACTGGGTTCCCCGTCCTGAGCACTACCTCCTGACAGCAGACTTGACGTTGTCAGGACATGCAGCCCTCAGCTACGGAGCAGGTAAGCATGTTGTGGAGCCCTCAGACCCAGGGGGGGGGGGGTAGAGAGTAAAAAATTACCTAGATTCAGATGGTGGCTAAACCAGGCTCTTGAGTTTTTCCCCAAAAAAACTAAGTTGAGCACCTCTATTTGGCTATGAAGACTAACGGCAAGACTGGCTTAACAAAACCGCTAAATAAAACCGTTCACATGTATGCATTGCTTCTGAAGGATGATGTTATAATAATTTCTCATGAGGAACAGTTATTTTTATTTACGGTCTGCTATACAAACAGGATCCAAGAAAAACAACCAACTATATAGCATGTTTGATTTACACTCTGCCCCCCATTACGCTACAAATAGGATATCTTGGCCTTCATTCAAAATTATGTGTTGAACCTCTTTGTTTAACAAAAGAAAAAAAAAGCGTAAAAAATATTAGGAGAGAAACAGAATACTGTAATTGGTTTGCTCCGCCAGTTCTATTTATTAATTTAGGGCTAATTGCCTTTGGAATATAATTGATCCTGGTATGAGGTCTCTTTCAAGAACAATATGTAATTATACTTTCATGTGAGACACTCAAACAAAATGTAGCCTCAGCCATAATAATAGCTGCATCTTGTCCTGAAAGTTATACTGCAATTATATTATGCCATCAGTTTGTTTTTCTCTCTTGTTTTATTTATAAAGTTGTCTCGCTGATGGGTAATACTGTTAACATATCTCGCTTTTCAATTATAAATGTTGCAGCTCTGGAATTACAGAATTGTGTCAGTTCTTCCAGGCAAAGTATTCCGGTTTAAAGCTGAATTCCGGGCAGATATGAGACGAACATTAATGCGGCAAATATAAAAATGTTAAAGCTGGCATTCACTGTTCATTCACTGCAGCTGAATCTTAGGGTCCACTGATTCCACGTGCGTCCACCACTGAGAAAAGGACACAGAAAGGACACTTACCATTCTGATGAATGAAACAGTGCCCCCTCTGCGTTATGTAAGCAGCTCACCGGCGGTGCCACATTTTCAAGGCAGCGCACCGTGGTGTAGAAGATCAATGGAAGTGTCTTGAAGATGTGCAAAAGCCCCGATGCTGTTTGGACACGCACCCTAAGCCGCAGGCAAACTGCACACAAGTCGTGGAATATCTGCCTGTAAATCAGTCTTTTTTCCCTGCGCTGGACGTGGGTTGACACATGGCCTTACTGTTGTGTTTGTTTTAATTAACATTGAGTGAATATTTGGTCCATTGCTTTATATATAGGCCTACCGTTGTACGGTTAGAGATTTCCAGTTAATTGCAAAGCCCCTGAACATGGTATCATCACCAAACTTGCTGGAGATGTAGAGAAGGGTTGGGGGTATACAAAAAAAGTATGTCTCTAACACAAATAGTTTTTGCACAAATTTAGTTCAAAGTCAAGTCAAAAATGGGAATTTCGACTTTGAATTTTAATTTATACAAGAACTACATGTGCTAGAGAAAAAAAACATTTTTTTCAAATGTTCCCACAGCCCTTCTCTACATCTCCAGGGGTTGATATAATTTCCAGAGGCTTTGCAATCAGCTCACAAAGTCAGCTAGTCGAAAAATTCGACCATCTCTAGTAACATTGCTTTGCTTGTTTGATGTTCTAAAATAGTTGTCAATTGGTTCAATATATCCTTTCTTTATATAATGACCCAATAACTTCATTGAATTAACAAGGATAACCTAAATCCACAAAATTTATATTTGGCAAGTAGTTTTCTGCTGGCTAACATACTGTAGCTGGACATAAGCTTGCAGTGCAAAGCTTTTTTGAATCATTTAAATTATGATGTGGAGTTGGTGGGCAGTTGTCCACCGCCCCACCCATTTTTCTTCCTAAAGCTAGCCACACACATATAGATTTCCCCTTAGTGAACGATCGCTCCTAACATGGTGCCTCGCCAAAGACCTCCATTTTAATGGAGGGGTGTTGGTTTCCCAGCCCATCGTCAGTGTCATCAATGAGGACAGTAAAATGCGGGAAATTCAAGCGTACTCAAGAGTGCAAGAGTACTTTGTAGGGGGGGGGGGGCGCTAGGGAGGTTAAAATCTCCATTTAAAATTCTTAATTTCAATATTTCTAGTTAGCAGTGAGTTTATTATGTGTATTTAATGCAATTTAAAAAAATTTTTTAGTATGCTCCATAAGGTACCAGTTGTAAGTGCATACAAGCAGAGCTCTACTACAATTAGTCAGTTCATCATCACTGTTAAGCTACTTTAAATCTATATGATGAGTTTGTCCAATGAGGGAGTTCAGGCTACCTACAGCATCTTTATATATGATTAATAAATCATACACTGTGTGTGCGCTCAGATTTGCTCCCGTTTAATTAACCATAAATATTGCTGTTTATTAAAATGTTGTTTTTGGACATGTCAAAATAATTATCAAAATTCAAGGTGGCATTTGCTAAAAAGTAATAGAACCATATGTTTATCTATGAAGACATCTGTTTTCTTCTATTGCAGGACACAGATTATGAAATAAAGTCTGTCTCATTACTAATATCTGCAGTATATTCCTGGTTTATATTTAATGACATTAACTTTTAATTTGTGTAAAATATATAATGTTTGATGGCTAGTGTCCTTATATTATTATATGTCATAAATTAAAGATCATTTATTGATCACCTTGATCTTGGTGAGAGCGGTAGTAAGTAATCATTTCAATGTTAACAGTAATTATGGTCTGAACCTCCTAAAGCTAAGTCTCCAGGGCATTCTCAGCTAAGCGCATTCCTTGGCGGGGGTCCTGACAAAGCCGATCAACATACCTTCATGGTGTTCTGTCGATTCACCGGCCAGAGGTTGACATACTGGACTACGCTACTAACCTTCGGCCAACGGAAGGCAAAATGCCGTGAGAACAGCCGGTCAGGTAAAAAGGTATTTGGATCGACTCCATCGGGACCCCTGCCAAGGAATGCACTTAACGCAGGTGGGCCGAGCCAAGAACACAGTGGAAACATAGCCTTAGTGTGTATTGGAGGTTGAGGAGATAAGTACGAGGACGTTAATGTAACTTCATGTATAACAATGATTGTTAATAGTGGAGAATATGGGGGTTGAGGGTTTTAGACAAAGGATTTAGATTGCACCTTTGCACAGAGTTTGCATTTAAAACCCTACTCCCCCATTCCCATCTCCAGCTAGATTACAACTAAAGTGTATCTGGAAAGTATTCACAACACAATCTTTTTTCCACTCAACTGTGAGTCCAGCGCAGGTATCAGCTCATAGCAAATGCTTTGTATAATGAAATGGTGTTGGATGTCATTACTGAATCAGTGCATTTTTAGGGAACAGAAGATCAGTTGAGTACAGCAAAAACATCTGACTTACCACCATAGCTGTATGCATTGAGGATAAATTACTCCCTAATACTGTTTGAATATATGCTTGAATATTCTTATTGTGAATATAATTAACGAATAACAGCTATTCGAGAATTCGCTATTTTCGTGGATATTTTTTTCATTTTCGAATATATATTTTGCATTGGAAAGCTTATGGTCATGCATTGCAAATTTATATTCACAATGCGAAAATAAATACTGCATTCATTTTGAAGTAAATCATGATGCAAGTATAATTACAAATATATTTTCCCAATACATGGCCATACACTCGAATTACAAATATTGAATTGAATATCAGTAGAATTACTCACAAAATAAAATGTCGCTCATTAGTGTTCGAGCGAGAATATTAAAATTTTTTATATATTAGATGAATATTCGACATTGGAGAATTTGCAATATTTCGCGAATGTGTGCTAAAATATTTGCAATGGTGTCATATTATGCTTCAACTTTGTTTATCGGCATACATCGCAATCGCACATATTTGTGCGCATTGCAAATGTATATGCACAATACGCACAGTGTTCGTACAGAATGAAGAAGAGAAGCTGTAAAGCAGGTATGCAAACAGCCACGTGCAATGAAAGGCAATAGAATACATTTGAATAGAATTTTCCAAATTTCGAATGTTGCTTTATTTATTCATGACATTACGCGAAACTGAATATACCATATGCTGCTCAACACTAGAGATGGTCGAATTTTCTCGACTTGCTAACTTTGTGAGCTTATTGCAAAGCCCCTGAACATGGTATCATCACCAAAATTGCTGGAGATGTAGAGAAGGGTTGTGGAAACATTCAAAAACAAAAGTTTTGCTCAAGGACATGTAGTTTTTGCATAAATTAAGTTAAAGATTAAAGTCAAAATTCAGATTTTCGAAATATTGTCTTGAATTTGAACTTAATTTGTGCAAAAACTATTTTGGTTAGAGACTTACTTTTTTTCTTTGTAGTATACCCTCAACCCTTCTATACATCTCCAGAAAGTTTAGTGATCATACCATGTTTGCAATTAACTCGAAATAGTTGAAATGGTCGAAATTTTTAAAACAAATTCAACCATCTCTACTCAACCCTACCACTCATCACTACTCAACAAATTACAACACTGACCCAGAAGAGGTTGTATTCCAGCTCTGGAAAGAACACACCATCTAAGCAGGACCATTTTATCAGCATGGTGGTAGGGGTCAAACACAGGCTATAGATGTTTTCCACATAAAAGTAAGATTTTGTACCTCTGGATGACCTTGGAGTGTATTCGGCTAGCTTAAAATGAAACTTAACCTGGGAATTAGACATTCTATAAGAACATTTTGATTAACTATATAATATAACTATAATAAACACTTAACACAGGTTAGTAAATCAGTTATCACACACTGGATCAACAATGTTAATGTTTGACCACAGTTGGATAATTACATAAAAGAGATCCCAGCATTTTTTGAATGAAAAATTCAATCTCCATTAAGTTATTATTTTATATGTAGAACCAACACTTTCCAAAGGCAGAGTAAAGGTAGCCATACATGGCCAGATTTTTCGGGCAAACATCTGGTGGACCCACCTCGCGAGATCACACGGTGATCCGAAATGCCGGTTAATACCGGGAATCCCATTACACCGTTTCGATTTTTGGCTCAACTCGATGCTTCGATAGATGCATTTTTTCATCGATTGAACGAAAATCGAGAAATGCCCACATGTAATAAATGGACGATAATTGTTCGATAGGCAGAAAAATTTATTGAATTTTGATGATCGGACATGTTGGAAATCATCATCGTCGATTGTCCAAATCGTTTTATAATCGGATGTTTGTGGTGTTTCTCCTGGATCGATTAGATTAGATATAATAACATAGACCACTTCAATCGAACTTCAATAGTTCCATACCAAAATCGCGATTTAGTAATATTTTGGAACGAAATCTCACCACAACATCCGCAAACTCAATGTGGGGTGTATGTTGATGCGATTAAGATCGATGTTCGATTAGACGATTGAATTCCTCGATCTGAATCGAGCAATCGATTAAACCAAACTTGAGCCTGTGTGGCTAGCTTATACGCATGTTTGGCTAGCATAACTCATTCATTGTAGAAATGGAGCAAAGAAAGTGCCCCCTCTTTGATCAAATAAATAAAAAAATCTCTGATGGAAATCACCACCCCCTAAAGGGAGGCACTCTTTAAATATCTGCACAAGCATCTATTATAAACAAGACTGCCTTTAATATAGCAAAAATAAATATTGCCTATGAATTTGCATTTTCGGCAACTCTTGGCTGGTAAAGAAGACAATTTGTACAAAATTCAGCAAATTAAATATTTATAGTATATTCAAAACATAAATAAAATTTAACACTTATCAGGAGAAAGTTTTATATTGTCTACTGCTACTTTACAGTAGCCCGGGGACAGATCACTAAAGGAAAAAACTGTAAATTTGTCTCAAAATCTCCAGCTCACCGCTCCGGTTTACAATTGATATACATCTTTCATAAAGTTTATATAAGAGCTTAGCCAAAGGCTTATATAGAACGTTATCACTAGTTAGATCACCCAAACACACAATCCACCTACAAGGTTGGTATGAAAGGTGTTCTATATGCATATCCAATTTTCAAGTCTTGTGTTTTCTCTGAAAATGTCAATGAAGTACACAGTATAGAGCAAAAACAATATGGTAACTTGGTACATATAAAGTAACATTCACCTTGACATGAGGGTGGTGATCCATCCATTTGAAGACGTTCTCCAAGTCTACACGTCAAAACTTCATTACCAACCAAAGTAAAGCCTGGAACACACTGGTAGCGTATTATGTCGCCTATAAAACAGAAAAAAAATTGGATTTCAAACTGAATTCTTTGTATCATTTATTAGAATATCACAATACGTGTGCTCAAAATGTTTGGTTGCTGCTAAACTGGTTTTTTTAAGATACAATTATAGAGATTTGCTTTCAAAGCTCTTTCATTATAGAGAGAGGAGAGGTACAAAGGAGCAGTCACTAAGGAAAAGCAGATTGATCTGGGATCTATAGAGGGTTATTTGATTTCGGTTCGAGCACTTGGAAATTCATCATGACTCGCTGATAAATGTTATCATCTCCAACAGCTTTTAGAATACGATACTGTTACCCCATTATTCATCAATAACAATTTAAAACTGGCCACTATTACTGCAGGGATCACACTAAGAGTAAGAAAATTGGGTTGGGCAGATGTGTTAAAGATTATAATTTTAAAATAAAATGAAAAAAAGTTCTTATGGTTTCCTTCAGTGTTTACCAGGAAATTTTTTTTTGTAATTTAGGTAATTATTGAAATGATGGAAACATATTAACATAAAGCGCCAACATATTAATAGAGATGGTCAAAATTAAATAAATTCGATTCAACTTAAATTTCGATTTTTCCCAACTTTTAATGAAAATGTGTTAATACCAAATTTGTATTCTTATCACAAATTAACATGAATTTTTAAACTAATATTTACAATAAAAATTCATATTTAGGATCAATGTTGTAACAAATTCGAAATTTTGATTTTACTCGAAAAGTCTAAATGGCCTAGTTGAAATTTGACTATGTGAAATTTCTGCAAAAAAGTCTTAATATCAACTAAAAATTTCACATTGTGAAATGTTGGACCATCCCTTCATATTATGCAGCGCTGTACATTAAATTAGAATTGAGATGCAACACAAGATAGGTTATAAGATTCGATTGTGTTGTCTGATTAAAATATCGATCGTCAGTCTAACATCGAACATGTCACCACACAGTGTGATTGATTTAACCTCCTGAGCATTTCGCCGAGGTCCAGATTTCTGTACCAAAAGCATTACGCTGTTTATCATTGAAAAAAAAATGTTGTAGGCCTGTAACTGACCAAAAACACGGGTCTAGTAGACATCCTGAATATATAAAGTTTTAAACGCTTAAATATTTTTAAGAAATCACATTTAATGATCAAATAAAATATAAAACACAAAAATCAGCTCAAACTAGAATTCATTTTTTAAATCAACCAAGACTGACAGGCGGTCTGATACACCGCGCAGAGAACAAAGTCGCATGCTGGCACATTTGCTGGCCCGTGGCTTAGGGCTCGCTCCTGCCGCATTGGTGGGAGTGCACCCTATTGATTTAGCTCAGCCAAAATGCAGAAAAACTGCGTCCATACTGCATTCATGCATGCAGTATGAGCGCTGTTTTTCCGCGTCTTGGGACACCTATATTGATCTCCGGTGATTTGAGGTGTCTCTGGCGGCAATGTGCGGTGCTGCAATGAAGACGCGGCATCCCGCAGCTTCATATCATCACGCGGACGCGCCACTCAAATAGTGCAGAGTGTACACTGTGCCATTCATTTGAATAGGAAGTATCCTCCCTGCGTCTTTTTCCCTGCTGCGGACATACGTCCACCGCAGGGAAAAAGACACAGTGGACGCAAGCCCTTACACAGTTTTCCTTTATTTTGAACTTGATTGCATACAGAAAAATCAATCCAATCAAATCCAACATGAAAGAAAACTCATAATAAGCAAATATAGATATAATTTTTTTAATTTTTTTTTTTCATTTTACATTGAATTGGAGCGAAAAAAATCGCTCCAATCAATGTCAGAATGAAAAATAAACCATAAGGAGCAAAAAAAAAAAGTTTTTTCCTTTTCAGCAACTTTATTTAGCCCGAGATAACAATTAAACAGAGGTTTCTACTCTTTAGTCTCAAAACACAGAACAATATGTGAACAATATTTTACTCTTCCATTGTTGTTTAGTTATATAATAGAATTTGCTCAGCGCAACATGGGCTATGTACTTTCAAATGGAATTTATTATCTCATCCATTCAACACATTTCAAGGGCAAAGTAAGTTGGTTACAACCTGTAGGTACATAATTTTAATTATGATTCACCTTAGTTACAATGTTTTGTAACTAAGGTGAACATACTGAAAGTCAATTGGTCAAAATTTACAAGACTGTTCACATGCATACAATATTTATAATTTTTTTAGGTAGGACTCATTCATAAGCAAGATATGTATTTTGTTGATCTAGATAAGCCAATTACTTCCTATTCAATTTAAGCAAAGAACATTTGTACCTTGAAGGTAGATTTCACTACATATTCACTTCAGATCCAACTGATTATTTGATTGGGAAGAAATAGATGATCAACCCATGTGTCCCTATCCTTAAAATTCCACTTATATCAATGTTCATGTGCAAAAAAAGTTTATGCCCTTGTTGTTTGACAGCACCAAAACCAAACATCTAATTCCACACAAAGCTGTGTATTGTTTGCCATGTCTGCTTAATTTAAAATACCAACCCAACAACTAAGCATTGACACAATTTCGCACGTGCACCTATACTCATCACGATTACACATTTTCATTTTATAATGTGAAAAACTTCACACGGAAGCCATTTTACCTATTTCAAATTCATCATCTTCTGCCAATATTTCAGCATTTGATACAGGAGCAGGTGACTGGCATATTCTCAACTGGTAAGCTGTAAAAAGGAAAATAATTATGTGTTAAGTATTTGTTGTTTTCAGTGATATCAGCTAAAGCTTTATGTACAGCCATTACAAATGCAATCTCAATACCAAAATAGCATAGAACATTATTGTAAAGGCAAGCAGAGGCAAGTGTGTATACATTACACAATAAAGCAAAGATACAAAATAGCCAATCAGTCCAAATGGGGAGTATTTTAATGAACTTCCCAGGTAGCATGGGTATCTCTGAATTTTAGTAAAGAAAGTGGTACTGGAAATTTGCAGGTATTTGGTGAGGGCACAACTCAACTTCCCCGCATCATCACTTACATCAGCGAGGTGGATATAGGAAGAATAGCCAGGGATGCCATTGCTGTATGGTGGCACTGCCTCACTTGGCACAAATAAGCTACCCCAAGTGTATCTCTGGCTAACCAATATAAGTAAATGAATTCTTCCCCGAGCTAGAGTTGCCACTAGGGAGGTTAAGAGTGTTGCAGTAAAAAGTTGACCTCATTTCTTGAGATGGTCTTGAAATGTTGATTCATTAATGAAGATAATTAAATTTGGTGTCAACACCAAAAGTGCATTAGATGTTGAAAAAAAATTTAGCTCGAGCCCATGTAGTTCTTACAAAAAAAGTTACCCTCAACTTTGAACTTATTTATACAAAAACTATATTTTCTCGAGCAATACTTTTATTTTTTCCCTGGCAAGGAACCATATTCAGGGGCTTTGTTTGTTTAAAATGTGAGCATTTCTACTCATTACACAAATATCATATTTATTTTAGCACTAGGTCAAGGACAATTAGTACTGAGCATCTGTACATATCTGACAGCTTTCAGGATGACTATGCTCTTATTACAGTTTCGGAATTGTTCTTACCACTACCACTCTAAGCCTGATTGTCCCAAGAGAAATATGGAGGCTGCCAAATTGATTCTAAATAAATGCTGCTTTCTTTGATGCAGTAGTCATTATCAGTGATGATAAGGATAGACAATACTCATATTTACAAAATATTGTGAATTTTTGGGCTAATATTTGCAACAAATTCATAAACTTGTGATCTCCAGACATTATTACCTTCATTGCGCAAATTGGCACATTTACAGATGCATATCGCAAACACAATGTACAGTAGATATGTACTGGTGTAAAAAGTCTAGAATATTCGCCATTACAAATATATAGCAATATATTTGAGATATTTGCGAATTCTCTAAATGCCAATATTCGCAATAAGAATATTCATGATAAACACTAGTCATTATATGACCTTCAGACTTTCTATCCTCACTTATTAGAAACACGATTTGAAATTAGGGGTTGTGAACCTCTTAATCTAAACTAATGTATCCCGTAGGACAGTCAAGTCACTTTAATTTTCTGTAGACTGGGAAACATTTCTGCCATAGTACTCTCAACAATACAAGTGTACTCAGTAGGGTAGGGTTCTCCTTAGGCCCTCAATTGCCACCATCACTTAAAATGGAATGAGAGAAACCCTAAGTTTCAAACTCTGGCCCAGAGATGAAGGCACAGCAGATAGTATAGAGCCGGGGACAGTACCAGGATGGGTCGGGGGGAAGCAACATGGGAAACAGTGACACATTTAGGGGTCATCATATCCTGTACCATTTCTACATGCATTGGGATAGGTGAACACATGGTCTAGACACACTATGCACTCTACAGCGTGTGTAGTCCAATGGGTATCCTCCATTGTTTTGCCTTGTTAAAGTTTATTTTTAATACAGCATTAACCTCCCTAGTGCTCTTGCAAGGTCCAGATTTCTGTAACAAAAGCGCACAAAAGGCTCTAATGGAATTTTTTAATGTTGTAGGCCTGTAACTTCCCAAAATATGTCCATACAAGGGTCTAGTAGACATTCTGAGTATAATAAAAAAACACACAATTATTATTAAAAAAAGTACATAAAAAATGAATAAAAGGTATCATTTGAATGATAAAAACTCGTAAATACATATTTGGTATGAAAGATTTCAAAACAGTATGTATTCCTTTTTATGTTTTGTTTATAATAAAATTTTTATTACAATTGGAAATGTGTTTTGTTTATGTCTTACTTTGAATTGTATTGGATACAGTTATCACTGTATCCAATACAATGCCCTTTGGTACCCTCTGAAAGTGTTAACTGCAAAGAGCACATCTGGAAATCACACTGGGGGTGTGATGTGCTCTTTGAAATTAACTCAATTTACATTTTAATGTCCTGCGACACCCCCCCCCTTGATGTGACGGGGGGGGGCTGTGGAGAGGGCTGACATCGGCTTCAGTGAAGAAGCTAGCTAAGAGGATGAGATCCACCGGGACAGCACAGAACAGTGAGTATGTGCTGCCCAGTTTCTGATCTTTGCTTGACGGCTCCATCTAGTCAACTGCAATACTGACAGGAAAGCATTGGACAAGATGGAGCCATCAGAAGCGTTAGGGGGCTTAACATGGGTATGGATGGACCATAGAGTCCTTAGGAACAAACAAAAAGTTGCTGATGCAGTTTTGACATGGCCAATGCTTATTCAATGGGCATGTTAACGTAAGTCTGCATCTGACTAGTGATAAGCAGCATAGGCAATATTCGTATTCGCAAAATATCGTAAATCTTTCGCCATAAATTCACAGTAAATTTGAGGATTCATAGTCTCTAGTCATTATTATCTTTATTGCGCAAATCGGCACTTGTACATGTGCATATTGCAAATTTACTGCCTGGTAGTGATGTAAAAAATCAAAAATATTTGCAATTACGAAGATATAGCACTACATTTTGCAATGCAATGGTGATGCACAGCAAACCAATGCTGATGCATCTGTGTGTACGTGTCCATTGGCCCTCGACCAATTTTTTTATTTTGGCCCACTCTGTATTTGAGTTTGGCACCCCTACCCTAAAAGCATAAAAAGCCTTAAATTGTATAAATAAAAGAAAAACAAAACATAGACTTTTGTATTCTTATCAATATGCTGTATACGACTTGAATCCTTAATTTTCATCTAGAGGAAACTTTAGGCTTTAGAAACCTTGAGGCTCTCAATATAGTTACTGAACTTTGGAGAACCTATGCCAAGTACACCACATGGCTAGAAAAAACCTTTCATTGGTAGCATGGGTATAATCTTTTCTTAATGCATAATCTCCAAATTGATTATCGTCTTGGTGAACTGAGAAATGTTTTGGCTTTGACAAACTTTGAATATCTCATTTGGAATTTGGACGCTGTTCACATTAATTTCGCAAAACATTTTCTCCATTTGAAAAGAATCCAATTTCTATAATTTTTTGGGACACGGTGACCCTTTTAAATAGAACATATGTTATGTGCAGACACACATTTCACATCCAAGGGAAGAGAGGTTGTTGAAAATTGTCTACAAGCTCATTAAAATGTATGAAACACCAATCAGAGCCAGCAAGTGTTCCTGAAAAGTGTCAATAAAATCATACAAAGGAGCCTACCATAAAAAAATGTGTGGCTTATATATGAATTCTATCAATTTGGGACATTTTTATAAACATTATTAAACATTCGCAATTGGTAAATCAATCACTGTCATTAGCAATACACAAAGGAGATTTAGCATCAGTGAATGTATGGTGAACGTTAAGCTAACGGCTTTATAAATATGTCCAAAGTCTTTGTATTGCCAAATTATGTTTTCATAATGTATTTTTGGAGCCTTCCTAACTACTTTCCAGTGCCATTCAGTCTTAATACCAACCACCATGACCTGCAGATTAAAACTTGTTAAAGAGGACCTATCACCTGCTTATGGGTATGGGCCCGAGCAAGGCTAAAGTAAAAACATACTATTAATTAGTGATGGCCAAACATTTGGCGTGTCCATCTGCAAACAGGCGGATCGGACTTTTAAAAAAGTCTGCCATCCAGCTGTACGTGGAAAACTTCAAATACCCTACAGGGAATTTGAATAGGAACTATAACGGATGCCAAGGGCGACATCACTTCTGGCATATAAAATGCACAGTGCTTGGTTTCTAAACCGGAAGTGACGTCGGTCAGACCTCACATCCGGTCTGTGCCCTGTTTAGTACTAGAGATTGGGTGTCTCTACCCAGTCTCTAGTGAAAATAATTCTTCCTCCAGCCAGACCAGGCGTGGAATGTTCTGGCCAGAGAAAGAACTGTAGACTTCTTGCCGGCAAATGGGGCGGGTTGAACACGTGCTGTGGACATTTTGGCCATCACTACTTTTAATAAGTAAAATCCCAAATCACCCTTCTGATTTCCTTCTCTATGATAATGCAGCACCATGCCAAGGAGGAAATCTGCCATTTAAAAAATAAAAAAATCGGCCGCCAATCGGCGTGTGCCCACATGGGGCGACAGATCCCTGTTGCCCCACAGCTCGGCCGGCCAGAGAACAGACATGTCGGATGTCAGGTATGGCAGGCATAGGAGACATGTAGGACATGTTACATTAGCCAAGTAGAGATCATTGCTATTACCCCATTATAAATTGATCCTGTCATTCCCACTATAAACTGTTGGTGTCAATGGGTCACACAAGTGCCAAAGAACCCCACAGAACTTAGCCAGGTTCTTACTGCATGGCTGTCAGGTGATGATTAGAGATGGTCGAATGTTTTTTAAAAAATTCCACGATTTCGACGATTTCACGTTAATTGCAAAGCCCCTGAACATGGTATCATCACAACACTTGCTGGAGATGTAGAGAAAGGTTGGGGGTATACTACAAAAAAAGTATGTTTCTGACACAAATAGTTTTTGCACAAATTAAGTTTAAAGTCAAGTAAAAATTTCGAAAATCAAAATTTTGAACTTAATTTTTGCAACAACTACGCGTGCTAGAGCAAAACTTTTTTTTTCAAGTGTTTCCCTAAACCTTCACTACATCTTCAGCAACTTTGGTGATGATATCATTTTCAGGGGCTTTGCAATCAGCTCACAAAGTTAGCAAGTCGACAAATTCGACCATCTCTAGTGATGATGAGCTGGCTTGGTGGGCAGTTGCAAGACGGAATGCTTGTCAACCACCTACATTAACCATAATTAGCCGTAATGCTCGTGCTAGTGCTAGTTACATCTTACTGCAAGTCATTACTCGCCTAATGATGACACACTAATTGCTGAGACTAGGTGATTGATTGACCACCAGCTAGTGCATTGCCTATCCAACCATACAGTCTTTATTTACTGACTAAAAATTAACTTACCACTACAGCTATTTATCAGTTGTGTGTATTACATTGTATGTGTATTATATGTTATTATATGTAACATGTTACTGGTGTTGAGCTTGAATATTCCAATTGCAAATATTTTTTATTAGAATTTCTTGAAACGTGTCCCACGTGGAACCAGTGAGTGATCCCATCTGTAACCAGAAAGTGATCAATCCTTGTAAACCTCTTCTAATGTGAGTATTTTGTCTTTTGTTTAAATGTATTTGACCATTTACAGTACTTTATTTTGTTGTGCTAGGTTGGCAACCTTGTGTTTTTGTTCCTATTTGTCTGTTACGGGGGGGGGGGGGGGGGGGGGGGGGGGGGTCACACTACCCTTTCATATTGGGTGCTGCACACTTACATGCAACTTAACTATTCACCCCTCATATTGACTAGTGATGAGCGACTAGGCAATATTCGAATTCGCGTAATTTCGCGAATATCCGCCATAATATTAGATTTCATATTCGTAATCTCGAATATCCGCACTTACGACATGAATTGCGATCTAACAATCGCAATTGCGATCCAATAAGCGCAATGCATGCAAGTCAATGGAGCTCGGATATTCGACTGGGAGAATATCCGTCATTTCCTTTTAAAAAATTGCATTGCGATTATATAATCGCGATCCCATTTATTGCAATGGATCGCGATTACATAATTGCGATAATATAATCGCAATAAAATCGCGAAAAATCGCGATCACGTCGGATATCCGATGATATATTCGGGAATATTCGCGAAATGGCGAAATAGCGATATTCGAGCTAAATATTCGAAAATCTAATATTTGAGCTCAACACTAATATTGACCCATTTTTACTCTGTGACCTTTGCCCAGGCCCCATGCACCTACTGATGGCCCTTCTGGCAACTGATATCACTGTAACTGTTTAATCGCTGCTGATAGTTGTGCGCAACTACCATATTTTCGAGACTGCAAGACGCACCTGACCAAAAGACGCACCCATTTTTTAGAGCAGGAAATCAGAAAAAAATTTCATGTGTTTAAATGAATTAGAGAAAAAAAACCCTGCAGTACCCAATATTAGCCACAAAAATGGTGTCACTAGAGAACACACTTTGGTAACCCTTCTTCATTATAAAAAAATTTGAACATTGATCCTTTGTACCGCCACACAATGTTTGTGGAGTTTTTTACGACTTAATGATTGTGTGGCTGTACAAAGGATCGATGTTCAAATTTTTTGCAAAACAACAGGGCGTCTGAAAATAAAAAAACTACATGTACATGTGAAATATCCCATGAAAGTTTTCGACATGTCCAATTGCTTTTCAATTGATTTTATATTCGATTTTGATCACTTGTGGTTGATCCAAGCCGGAATTGATTGCAGTTTGATCAACGCCTTAATGAATGTGTGGCAGTACAAAGGATCAATCATTTTTTTACAAAACAACAGGGCGTCTGGAAATAAAAAAAACTACATATACATGTGAAACATCCCATGAAAGTTTTCGACATGTCCGATTGCTTTTCAATTGATTTTATGTTGATCACTTATGGTCGATCCAACCAGGTGAGCAGGAATTGATACAAGTTCGATTAACTTTAAAAGAAAATTTTTGGGGGTCGATCGAAGGAAATAGCGACCTGTGTATGCTACCCTTATCCTTTACATACAGATTTTCCATTGAGTAGAATAGGCATAGAAGTGTCCCGCTGAGAGTAGCAGTGCTTGTCTATCCTATTAAGTATAAACCACATCATGGACATCCTTGACTTATTGAGATTCCACCAGTTGATTCACCCCATCTGCCCTTTAGTTTCTACAGAAATCAAAGTAAGATTTTCAAGTAGATATATTTCCTCTGAAATTAAGTGCATAGATACCTTCTCCAAACTTTCTAGGTTGCACCTCAACATTATTGTCCATGATAAGGTAGCCATAGATGGGTCAATTATTTTGCAATTCGATAGGCGATTCAATCATGTTGCACAAAAAAATTGATCAACGGTTGAACATCAATTCTTTGTACCGCCATGCAATGTTATAGATTCATTTCCATGTTTTTTTTTATGCCTTAATGAATGTGTGGCGGTACAAAGGATCGATGATTTTTTTGCAAAATAACAGGGCGTCTGGAAATAAAAAAACTACATGTACATGTGAAACATCCCATGAAAGTTTTCGACATGTCCGATTGCTTTTCAATTGATTTTATGTTGATCACTTGTGGTCGATCCAACCAGGTGAGCAGGAATTGATACAAGTTCGATTAACTTCATAAGAAAATTTTTGGTGGTCGATCGAAGGGAATATCGACCTGTGTATGGCTACCCTTACCCTTTACAGACAGATTTTCCAATGAGTAGAATAGGCACAGAAGAGTCCCGCTGAGAATAGTGCCTGTCTATCTTATTAAGTGAAAACCACAGCATGGACAACTTTGACTTATTGAGATTCCACCAGTTGATTCAACCCGTCAGGCATTACACAACAAAATATCACTGTGCCGATATTCTGCCCTTTAGGGGCTACAATAATCAAAGAAAGATTCCCCTCTAGTTTTGTTCTTTACTGTATCATATGAACTTGTGTCTTAATAGTATTTGAAGAGCGTGCAAATAAATGTCAGTGGAACTGATTGATTGTATTTGAAAAACTGTCACTCTGAATCCTTTCTCTACCTGTTAGTTACACACTGTCGTTGTTATAGAGTAGAGAATGGAATCAATGTAAGGCTAAAATGTCATAGTCATTTTTTATTTGATATTGTTACAGTGGCTGGAGCTCTTGCAGAGTACATGCAGGTACCATTTATCTAAGAACAACAGGCGGGCTTCATACAGAAATTGTTCTTCGAACAAGGTTGTTGTGATATGAAGATAGAGAACTAGCGTATTGCATTATAATAACTACATAGTTCATCTGAACTTTGCAGATTTTACTGCCTGTTTGGATCTTTTACCTGTATAACCGCCTTCCAGAAATATTTTTTTATGTAATCTATACCAAAATGTTATAAAAATATGAAGATCAACTTTTTCTTCTATGTGCTTTTAAAGTACTTTTATTGTATAAAAAATCTAGACCTTTATTAATTAAAATATCCACTTAATATATGTTGAAAGTGCAATGCGTGGCATTATATGGCCAAAATCATCAGTACTTTGCCATCACACCTACACGAAGCTTTATGACTTCCTATGCTAAGGTCATAGGCAAATTGGCACCCCCCACCCACTTTCAACTTTTATAGACTGCAGTATTTAGGGAAGGCATTTTACAAGATGTAAATGTAGCAGATTTTTCAAAAAAGTTCCAGATTTGA
Source organism: Ptychadena robeensis (assembly GCA_036250615.1). Classification (NCBI taxonomy): domain Eukaryota; kingdom Metazoa; phylum Chordata; class Amphibia; order Anura; family Ptychadenidae; genus Ptychadena; species Ptychadena robeensis. The sequence goes on along the minus strand of CM070036.1, from coordinate 11,689,776 downwards.
CCATTTGAAACCTTTAAGCCTAATTCTAAATATCAATGCTTATTTTCAATGTCAAGTTGTAACAGGGCCATGAAATCATAAGGACAGCCTACCTAAATAAACTACCTACATAAGCAAAATGTGTATGATGTGCTAGGGATGTATAAGACTGGCCATGTTTGTTTACACTGCTTGTTTTGACTCTATTAGGGCAAAAAACATATAACACCCCTCTCCCTTAATCTAAAACTGCCACAGCAGTGGAATAGGAACCCCTGTTGGAAAGAATATATTGGTGTAAACCACCACCTATCTTGTTTAACTATGCTTATCCTGATGCACAAACCAATCCCTTCTTGATACCAATGTGATGGTAGGTGAGTGGGAAGTATGGGAAATTAAAGAAGACTTATGGTGGAGAAGAACATCATATGTGGTTTGCTAGGTCTAAACTGCCACATGCAATATGACTGCTCTTATTCATGGATAGTGGGTAGGTAAGGACTTGTTCCCACTAGAAAGACTAACCGCAACGTCCTTTATGATCGAGTGTGACGATCGTGAGAGGTCACGCCTGATAGCACCACATGCAATTTTTCATTGCGCCCATTCATGTCTGTAGGGTGCGATCCAGGGCGATCAAAAATTCAGGGAGCCGTTTGCCTATGTGGGGACAAGCCCATGCAAATGAATTAACGCCACCACCTGCGATTGTCGCACGTGATTTGAAATCGCATCTTAATTTCAATGGACTAAGAACCATGCTGGAACCGCAAACCACATTTATTTTGCTCAACGCGTCTGTAGAGACATTCCCATTGGGGACAATGCAGACGGTTTGCGTGTATCTAAAAATGCTGCTCCCATACCGCCTCAGTGGAGCCTTTTCAGTGATTAAACATAACTAATTGTGAATATATATATATTTTATTATTATTTATTTAATAATTTCTTTTCCGGAATGTAAAACTCCTATTGGGATTGTATTGTCAAATCAATATTGTATTCTAGGATACTGGGGGAGAGGTTACTATGTTTTCCAGTAAACTCATGATAATTCAACTTGTATGTACTTGTGATAGATAGATAGATAGATAGATAGATAGATAGATAGATAGATAGATAGATAGATAGATAGATAGATAGATAGATAGATAGATAGATAGATAGATAGATAGATAGATAGATAGATAGATAGATAGATAGATAGATAGATAGATAGATAGATAGATAGATAGATAGATAGATAGATAGATAGATAGATAGAAAGGCAGCTTTACATGTATGTGAATAGGAATTCTCATCTACCCAATAACAACATTCATTAGTTGCAGTAAATTCTCACATGATAAAATGTATCATTTGCTTTTCCTGTCAGCGCAATTTCCAAACATTTTCTTTTCCGTACATAATTTGAAAAATATTCTCATTAACTGTGCCTACACAATACATGAGTAATAACTTGCGGTTCAAAGCAACAGATGGTGCATAGAACAAAGGTTAGTACGTTGTATTTGTGAGAAACAGTACTTAGTAAATGACATAATGTTGCAACTATTTTTTTTCAACCAAGTGATTAACTAAGGTTTCTTCTAAACTTTCCATAAATAAATAATAAAAGCTCTCATTGCGATGCACACTGTGGGGGGAAATGGCCGTGTACATTGAATTTATATATTGCCCTCATCGTTGGGGTTTATGTAATCTCTTATTTAATAGCATTGCATTAATACAGTAAAGAAAACAAATGATTGAAGGTCAATGTTAATGTCAATGGATGTAGGTCCAGTGGGGTTTTCAATGAGAGAAGTCATACAGAGGCCAACAGTTCGAACTCCAAAAAGTACAGATTTCTGGAATGGATGATGCTAAGAGGAAAAAAAAATGTCAATGGCTTCTTTTAATGCATTCACCATGTTGCCTTTGACATCTAAGAATTGTTTTAATCTATGTAACTTTTTCAACAATATCCTAGGGAATCAATAAAGGTCACTGTTTTAGAAACCCTTTGTTATGAAGTGAATAAAATCAGTCTATAATCATTTAGATACAGTCATAAATCATTAATTAATATCCATTAGAGTTCCTTATGGGGTACTGTTACCCCCCACCTCTCCCCAAACGAATTACCTTTGTGTTATATTCTATCTATGACTACTTGATTTCTGTTCTAGACCTCTGGAAATAGATGGGAGATGATGACTCACCTTGCCCTGGTGGTTTGGTTTAACTGAATATTTTTAGAAGCTTTCCACCCAGATTTTAGGTGAGGACAAATAGCTTAGGTCATTTAATGAAGGGCAACCTTTCTAACTAAGTATTATCTTTTGGTTGGCACAGATGCCAAAATAACTTCATTCGTATAAAATTTAGAAGTGTCACTTAAAAAAGGATTTGAAAAGGTGTCAGTTGTATGAGCTTAATTTACTCCAATCATACCATAGAGATGACCTGTCTGGAGGCAAATTTGTCAGCGAATAAAGGTTCAGGAGTGCTGACCAGGTGTTGGCCTAAAAAAAAAAAGGCAAAGAGCCTTTTTGGCCAATGGTCACTGTTATATGACTCACCTCTACTTCATGCCAACTGGCACAAGATGAGTCACAGTTGTTCAGATGTGTCTCAAGGAAAATGTTCAAAGAGTACCTAGTCTCCTAGTTAGTCAATAAACTAAATCAGACCCGCCCTACAGTTCTCTCTCTATTATGCCAACAATGTATACTTGTTGTTTGTGATTATAGAAGTTGGGTTCATATCTACTAGTATTTCTCTGCAAGACTTTTCCATTACAGGTCAAGCTCTTTGCATACACTGCTGTGTGTGGTTCCACAAGCAGGATAAGGCATGTAAACCACTTCTATGTGACCAGAGAGATACCCAACTACGATTCTAAAAAGGCTGTGGAATATTTAGCTTATAAGTACTCAAAACCTTAAATAATATGTGGAACAATACTCTCTTCTGTTCTGCTCTCTTCTGCATAGTCCAGACAATACAACCTGCTGAATGGCTTGTTGCTGCCTGGTTGTTGCTCATCATATTTATTATTATATGAAAAATAGATTAGACCGTGACAGATGGAATGACCGTCAAGACCACAAGCTATCTTCCTTTTTTCTTATACAGGAGGTTGGTGTAAAGTCATTCAATATATAAATATATATAAGGTTCAGAATCTGCCCTATATACAGCATATTGCATGGTCTAATTGTTTTTCCCCAATGGACCAAATGCTTTGTATTTATCCCCACTTGGGGACCTAAGTGAAGTTCTAAAGAAACAAAGTAACTCCCAGTATTCTATTGTCAATTCATTATCTTAAAAATATCTTAATCTTGTAAGATGACTGCTTAACTTGCATTTTGTAGCGCATTCTCATTTTGCAACCATTTACTTGGAGTGCCAAGCAGCAGCCGCTGCTCTTTTCCATTTAGCTCTGGGACTTAGAAAGAGTTTAAAGTTGGCTCAAGAATGCTGACCTGTCACTGATCGCTGACAGCTCGCTTGTCCATTTGTCTTGCTAATCACTTAGGATCTCACATTGACAGAACAAAGGTCCTAGACAATTATGAAGCAAATGCGCAAGTTGGGCAGTGTAAGAAAAAGGTTATCGGCTGTTTAATTGAAACAGCGAAACAGTACAATTTGTTATATAAAGCAATTTAGAGATCAGCATTGCTGGTAACTAACTACTTATATTTTAATTAGGAGTCTTTAATAATATTGCATTTCAGTGTACCTATAAAAATTACTGCTAACAAACAGAACTCTAAGTGCATTAATACAACATATGTACATTTAGAGCAGACCCAGGATGAGCACTGGTCTACTTAGCAGCAGCCAGTAATTTTTTTTAAAGTTTTTTATTTAACTTCCTCTGGGGTCACCCTGAGTGTAGCTCAGGGTAGGTTTGTTTACTAATATTGGTAACCCTTAGCTACAGGCAGGGTAACGTACCTGTTCCAGATGGGCCTGCTGTGTCGGTGTTGTAGGCACTCCATCCTGGTTCCTGGTTCCACCTCCTTTACGTCATTATGCACATTGTTGTGAAAGGGGAACCATATCCCACTGCTCTCCATGTCATTTACAGGGAATCCACAGACTAAGGTCCTATTCACACAGTCATTACCCTCCCTGGTGGTATGCCTGTACCACATAATTTTTAACAGTAAAATACAGGCAATCAATGCACTCTGCTGTGATTCCCCACCCTCC
>CM070036.1:11669421-11681134 GCA_036250615.1 Ptychadena robeensis | reverse complement strand
ACTCCAAACTTGCTGTATTTATCGATGGCTAACACGGTACAACACTCTACTATTGTTATATTGTAACCAAATACAACTCTTGTTTTAAGCGTATTTACAATACACAGAAAAAGGTTGATTTGGCTGTGCACTCTAAGAACAGTTAATAGGTACTAATGTAACTAATGTAGTAATAATCAGATATAATTGCTAAAGTACACAACAGACAGCTTTCTCATTGGCTGATGGTTGTCAGGGTCCAACATAAATCAATGTTCTTAGTAGAATACATAGAACAAATAGCGAAGATAACAGCCCCTGACTTATTTTAGCCCTCTACACCTGACTTATTTTAGATTTGGCAGCTTTGCAATATCTTACCATTTTTGGACATAACCAAAGCTTATACCTTGACCCTGATAATTTAGATGCTCCATGTTATGCTGCTCTAACTAAAGTCCTTTTTTTGGAATGTGTAGACTAACTAGCTAACATTATATTTCTAGTTTCCCTCAAACATTTCAAGACTGGTTGTCTATGAGATGAAAATGTTTCCCTCTTCCTAAAAACATACCTTTCACCAACAACGCTCACACATATTTGAATACATCTGTGTCAGATGGCCCTAATATGTAAAATGTTTTTTCTCTTGTACTATCTTTCATCAGTTTTGGATATTTGTTTCCTTCCTACTGTAACTGGTGTGTTTGTCCTCCTGTCCTCCTTACATCTCCAACCTGGTACACAAATACACCCCTAACTGCCCCCTCCGCTTCTTCAGTGACCTACTAATGACATCCCCGCTAATACCCTCATCACAAGACTTCTCTAGGGCTGCTCCTACTCTCTGGAACTCTCTCCCTCGTCCCATCAGACTTGCTCCTACCTTTGCCACCTTCAAAAAAGCTTGAAAACCCACCTCTTCAGCCTCTCCTACCCATCTTCTCATTCCTAACATCACCACCATGCCAGTCCCACCTCCCTACATATTGTATACCTTGTTCCCCAACCTATTAGATTGTAAGCCCAACCGGGCAGGGTCCTCTACTCCTCCTATGTCATTACCTGTACTTGTGTGTTATATTGTGTTGTATCTCCACTCTAATGTAATGCATAGCGCTGCAAATTATGCTGGCACTATATAAATAAATGTTAATAATAATAATTATTGTGATGAATAGACAGTAACCACATATGTGCTGTGAGGAACCATGGCTGTACCGGTTACCGCCTGCTGGTAGTACTGTGCTTGCCCTTCCCTGGGTTGGTTCCACAGTTACCAGCATGTGGCTCCCTGCAAGCATGGGCTGGGTGGAGGACACCTGCCTCATTAGCCTTAGGGCTATATAGGTGTGCTTCATTCAGACACGCTTGCTAAGCATTTAATTCCAATCCCTATCTCCAGATCACTCCAGATTTCTCTCCTGAACCCTGGACACTTCGGAACTCTGGACTATTTTGCACCTGTTTGTTTGTCCCTGTCTGTGTAAGGGCACATTAAACCCATTTTTTTACCACCATATCCCTGTGTTGTCAGCGTGTGTTGCCTGTTGCCCCCTCTGTGTGGATCCTGACATGTGCTTTGGGCAACCATATGTATGTTGGAGTACATATACACTATACCGTTAAATATTTGTGTAGGGAAATTGGTCACCGTTATTGTAAGATTTCTATGCATAGATATGATTATTTTTCTTGTTGGTCTGTTTTTATCCTGAATTTTTGTTTTGTTTAACCTTCCAAGTGTCCTGCCCGTGGCAGCATTTGCAGCAGATTACATCAAGATTCTCAGGTCCCCCTACGCATTCCTGGTGTGGGAGGTCAATGGCACTGGCCCCTCCTTCAGACCCCAAAGAGATCCAAAGTTGCTCTGATACAGAGAAATGTTGCAAGCTTGCTGAGGATAGGTTAATAACCCCTAATCTTAACTTGGGGTAATTTTAAAGGGTCAGGAACCCTCCAGAAGGTTAAAATCTTTCTTAAAAAAAAACTAGTATAAAAAGAATGGTTTTTAATAGAGAGATCTTCCCAGTCCTGAAATCAAAGCAAAACTGAATTTATAACATTCATTAAAATTTATTACTAGTTAAAATATCAGTAAACACATTCTGCATGTGAACAATAATTTTTCTAACTTTAAGTATCATTGATTATTGCAGCTGTGAAATATATGCAGGCTAACAACAAACAAAGGGAAAATAAAATACCTGGATCATTAAGCCAGCTGTGCCATTAATCTTCATTGAATAAATGATCTTACCATACATGTATAAAGTCATAAATGGGTTCTGTTTGAAGGACTGTGAAATTGATGTATATTCCATTTCCAGGAGGGACTCTGACCAGCCACAGGCAGTCCTGGAAGTTGGGGTACTCATCTGGAAATCCAGGGGAGTAGATCGTGCCGTTCATTGCTGTTATATTTCCTCCGCAGAGAGCTGCAACATAGTTCAACAAACAAGGACGGTAAGAGGACCTGCAGTAAATACTTAAATCTGTGGGATGGCATGAAAGACAAGCTGAAGAGCTTGTCAAGTGGAGATACTCGAGACTTCAAGGTTGCTAAGCTGCTGGCAAAAACAAGTACTAGAGCTATAGATTTTTGTTTCTGTGTGTTTTAGCCTTGAAAAAATATGTGTTTTGTGGGACTTAAGTAAAACATTTAACAGTGAACTCAATTAGAATTGAAGAACTAGATTTTGGAACTAGAAGTGGTACAAAAATTTACACTTTAGTTACCAAAACATTAAAAACTTTTTAACTATTTTTTTACAAAAGGATTAAACAAAATGTGGTTCTTAAAAAACTTAACTAAAATAAATAACCTGTTAAATTATATTAAAACTTTTAAGGAAAGGGATACTACAAAAACAAAAGCATATCTACGTACATCTCCACCATCACTTCCACCAATTTTAACTCTCCTCTCTCTATCTCTCAATAGTTTCTCCTAATGACCTCTACACCCGTACAGTTTCACTTTACTTTCTATTCCCAAACAAATTGAAGAAAATAAATAACTTTGTCTTCAGAATACAAGTGATACTACACATGGGTGGCAAAATTGTGAAGATATAGTTGATGAAAGATGTACATACCATCACAGCGAGGTATTGGATGGTTCCAGTTTCGGCTGATTCCATGCAGACAGGTGAGGGCAGATTCTCCAATTAATGAATAGCCAGGAAAACACTCAAAAGAAACGGTATGTCCCACTGTGAAGTCATTTCCAATCACAAACCCATTGCGAAATGGCCGAGGATCCGGACAGCTCTGTAACTGGTATGCTAGAGGTAATAGAAGAAAACATATACTGAAAAACCAGGTACATGTAAATGTTCACAATTAAATTACAGTTTGGCTAGACACTTCTGAAACTTTGGCAGCTGGTTCTTCAATACCTTCCAGCTGTCTTCCAAATGCCTAGACCAAGTCTATTTAAGGAAAGAGGTAATCAAAAAACTATATTTTAAATATTTAGCATGAGTAAATCACAAGCCCAGAGGTGGAAAACTTTTAAAGTTGTCCTTCAAAGATGCTTGATCTATAGCTGGCAATGTATCTAGCTTTAACTGGTAAAATTTGACAGCAGTCATTGTCTTATCTTCTTCAAATATGCCAACACAATACAGTGCAAGGAAATGTATTATGAAGCAGGCATTCATACCATGTAGTGGTTGGCAAATGACAGCCAAATTGGAATAAATGGAATAACTGTTGGGGTAACAAAATGAGGTCTAATCAAATTAAGGCCCAAGGTGCTCAAGTGGTTGGGGGGATTTGAATGGAAGAAGCTGCTGAGAGGATATTGTAGATTGGCAAAAGAGAGCTGTCCTTTATCTAGGTTGAGTGTTTGGCATACCGGGGTAATTTAGGAGAGAGGAGGTGTTACTCTGCACAAGCAAGCAGGTTGAGACATTAGCAGGGAGAAGGACAACTCCCTCCTAATCAGCCCACAACTAAGGGGAAGAGAGGCGAGAATATGGGTCAAATACAGGAAGTGACACCAATGATGTCATTTCCTGCATTTGGAATGCTGAAGAGTCACGATCCAAATACCGGAAGTGACGTCAGGGACATCTCATATACTCTGACATTCATGTTGACAGATATGGTGTTGGGTCTAACTTAAGATCTGTCACGTGAAATTGGGAGGTCTTTAGTGATCATGCTTATATAGATGGATGATTTTTTATTGTCGCTATCTGACTTTTTCGACGTATCATGAAACTTAATTTATGCAAATTGTACATGTGCTAGGGCACTCCTTTTTTTTTTTTTATATATTCCTACAAACCTCCTCTAGATCTCCAGCAATTTAGCTACCAAGTAAACTTTATGAAATTTTGTGACCCTGTCTACTTTTGAACATTGGAATGGTCATAAAGTGTGGGAGTTAATCAGATGACATGGTGCTCCCTTCGGTGTGGCTTGTTTTTAAAAGGGTTTGGACTCAAACTGGTGGGGTGGGGTTGGAGACAGGAATGGATTTTAGTAAAGCCTCTTAGCTTAATGGTAGAGATGGTCGAATTTTTCGACTTGCTAACTTTGTGAGCTGATTGCAAAGCCCCTGGACAGGCAATCATCACCAAAATTGCTGGAGATGTAGACAAGGGTTGGAGGAACATTTGAAAAAAAAAAGTTTTGCTCTAGCACATGTAATGTTTGCATAAATTAAGTTCAAAGTTAAAGTCGAAATTCCGATTTTTGAAATTTTTACTTGACTTTGAACTTAATTTGTGAAAAAACTATTTGTGTTAGAGACATACATTCTTTTTTGGAATGTACCCCCAACCCTTCTCTACATCTCCAGCAGTGATGATACCATGTTTAGGGGCTTTGCAATTAAGTCGAAACCGTCGAAATGGTCGAATTTTTAAAAAAAATTCGACCATCTCTACTTAATGGCTGCCAATATGACCCTTACTAGGATTCCATGCTGTCTGTTCTTGGTAAGGTTTGTTTATTTGGTTGAGTCACTGATGTTATTTATTTTTGTTATTTGTTTTTGGTAATTAATTTAAAGTCTAGTTTAGCCATTTCAAATCTATGTTGTACAGTTTGTTTTTTTCTTGGAGCAGCATTTGAAGGTGATGATCCAACAGTTAAGCAGAGAGTGCACCATGTATTTAAATTCATATCTTGAGTATTAATATATTAAAATTCTTTAAAAGTTCAGTAGAAATGCTATTAATATAATTATGTTGAGGGTTTGTTATCCTTTTCTTTTGGTTAAAATAACCTCATTCATTGACATAACATTAACATCCTCGTTTCAGCACAATTAAACTTTTTATGTTCATATATTATAAAATTGTCCTCAGCAAAAAGACTCCTTGACAAAGGCTGAAAGTTAGCAATTTCTTCCAATTATAATATTAAATTGTTTTGTCAAGAATTGATGATTATATTCTGCCAAATAAATTACTTTGTGCAAATACTGAAGCATGTTTCATTCATGTTAGCTGATTCACTGTCCCCTAGAGCATTAGATATGCCATTGCTTTAAATTACTTATAATTTTTAGGATAGACGTATCATATTTAAAACTTAGCCAGTGCTGTGGTTTACAGTATATATTGCTTTTTTTTTAATTAAAAGACCAACTAAAGGTTCAGTTTCAGTCACCTGAATACATTCCAAATACAGCAAAACATACTTTGTCAGAGTTTGGTCTCTTCAGAAAACCAAGATAGAGTAAAAAATTTCTGTCCCATACCACCATGCCGTAGAGAAGAAAGTGTGCACTCTTTGTGGAACCAGATAGATAGAATTGAATCAAGTAATAGTATAATTGTATCTGACAGTCCTCATCCCCTACCTGCAGTCCAAATGTCAACCTTTCATAGTTATATTACAAACTGTCAAACGGTGCTTTTCTCTTGTCAGATTTTACCCTTACATATGCCTACTTTGACTTATATGCCCCAGATCTCCAACACCCTTAGAAGTCCAATCTTTTTTTATGATTAGTAAATTAGTAATGTATCTACCTTCCCAGTTTCACACTCCTAACTCACACAATCTTTGTAAATTGTTTACATTTAACAATAAAAACTGAAAAAATACTTTTACAGTAGTGTATACACGATGCAGTGAAGTTGTTTGTACAGGTATTTGAAGTGTTCGAGCTGTAATCTCAATTGGAAAAAACTCCCTGAAAAACCCTATTCATCCATAAGATTCCCCTAATGAACAGTTGCTGTCAATGTCCAGATGACATCACTGGCTTCTTTCTAAACATCGGGGGAAGGAGGGGGGGGGGGGGGGGGGGGGGAGGAAGGGGATGCTGTGTGTTGCAGCTTTCTGAGATTCTCCATGACATCTCGGCTTCCCTGATTGCTGCAGACAACTGGACCTGGAACACCTCCTAATTGTCACAATGAAAATGTGCATGGTAACAATAATGCAGCTACACATTACTAGTTTTTCTTCCTGATGTGTAGATGTGTACCACTTGTGTGCTGCCCTGTATATGTATGTATATATATATATATATATATATATATATATATAATTCTGTTTTTAGAGAGTCACATTTATATATATAAAATACAAGGTCATAAATACTTTAACAAAAACAACTGTATCGTCTTGACAAATTTGACTGTTAGAGGTAAAAGTGAAGGGTTAGTTAGTGGAGATTGTGATCAGAATTAGGAAACGTTATTACCCCAAATTTCAGTTAGCCAATAAAGGGGAACACTTGAACTACAAACTCTCTGTATTTGTTGGCTAACATGGTACACTACCCTACTAATGCTTAGCTGTAAAATCAAATCTACTCTATTCATCTCCTGGAAAGACCATGAATGATAACCATAAAATAAGTTAGGGCATTGGGTCATTAGTGCTCTAACCATGAACTGTAGGGGTATAGGTTTTTTTTAAAGCTTTTTTTATTATGACCCAATGTCCTAACATATTGAACTCTTTATGTATCCTTCCTATAACGAGGTATATGAATAAAACAGATACATAAAATAAGTATACCCTGTTTAGGATGCTTAAATTTATAGACTCAGATTGGGTTCTGGAAGGGGAAGGACCAGAGAAAGGGTAAAAAAAAGGACTAAAAAAGTGAAGTGACGTCCCCTTCATTACCCAGTTGGTTTTGATCCCTTAATAAAGATGAGGCTGGGAATTCTAGGGGGTGCACTCCTCTGATTACAAATCAAAGATACTAGAAAATTCATTCCAACTTTTTTGAGTATTTTTGCATTACATCCAATCATTTAATATTCAAGCATTATCATAATTTCCTGTTTTATTGGTTTTCAAAAAAGAAAATAATAGAATTTCCACAAATGAAAAACCTTTTTTGCATTTTTCATGTTCATCAGCATTGTTTTCCATTGTGAGCTCAGAGAAGACCTTTCCCGTATTTTATTCAAATGGAAAGACTGAAAGCCTAAGCGGCGTTCTTCAACTCTCTGTAGTATGTTTGGAGAAGTGTCAAGCTGTCGAAAACAATGTACATCTTCATGTCGCAGAAGAACATCTTCACTAGCGTGCCGTTATATATGTGCAAATACTCAAGAGTGGGTTTTTACTCCGACAGAACATATTTATGACTTGCCGCTCTTTACAGCTCGGTGCCGTTTTCACAGATACGGCAAAAAATACTTGTCGCAGTGGATACTGAAAGATGGTATGCTTGGTGTCTTATATAGATCAAGATGACCTGACATATGGCTCAGAAAATGTGACATTTACGTTTTAGCTGTAGATAGTTGTTCATGATTATGTCAACATTTTGTGCAGCTAAAATATTTTAGCCTGTGTAGCAGAAGGTTATTTGGGGCTCTTCTAATGTATGAGGTGGCCAAGGTACGAGAAATACTTGCTGTATTTATCAATTTATTATAAGGCAACCTAGATTAGTCCCTAGGGTTAAACCTCCCTAGTGCACTGCTGAGGTCCAGATTTCTGGACCAAAAGTGTACCAGAGACTTCAATGGTAAATTTTTCTTTATGTTGTAGGCCTGTAACTTCCCAAAATATGTCCGTACAAGGGTCGTATAGACAACCTGAATATAATAATGTTTAAAAACACACAATTATGTAAAATAAATTAATTTTTTTATAAAATGAATGAGAAAACACAAAAATCAGGGCACAAAGCTATGCTGCTATGTACTAAATATCGCCCAAATAAAGTCTCTGGTGCCCTAGATGTGCCCATTTGCAGTTAACCCTCTCTAACCTGGTGTGATGGATGTGATAAAATCACACCAGGGAAGAAAGGGTTACTGCAAATGGGCACATCTGGGGCACCAGAGACTTTATTTGGGCGATGTTTTTTACATAGGTGCACGTCACTCGGAGGGGGGGAGGAAGAGACGAAGGATTCAAGGAGGCATGTCGCATCGGGGACACCGAGACAGCGCAAAACCGTAAGTATGCCGGAGCCCCAATGTGTACTGGATGGCACCATCTGGTCCAGTGCTGTTGTAGCAGTAGCAGTCCCCACCGCTAGGGCGGTTAATGGATCTCCAAGAGGACAAAGTAGGCACATTATGCCCCTGTAGTAACTGCTGCTTGACTCCTTACTAGAGATGGTCGAATGTTTCGACTAGCTGACTTTGTGAGCTGATTGAAAAGCCTCTGAAAATGGTATCATCACCAAAATTGCTGGAGATGTGGACAAGATCTCTGGGAATATTGGGGGAAAAAAGTATTGCTCTAGCACATGAAGTTTTTGCATGAATTCAAAATCAAAATGAACTTTGACTTGACTTTGAACTTAATTTATGCAAAAACTAGTTGTGTTCGAGCAATACTTTTTTTTTAGCATACTGACAACTCTTCTTTACATCTCCAGCAAGTTTGGTGATAATACCATGTTCAGGGGCTAATTGCTTATTTGCAAATAACCTCAAAATTATCTAATTGATCAAATTTTTTTAAATGAATTTGACCATCTTTTCTCCTTAAGTATAGATAGCTTCAACATTTCATCTAGTTTATTTGGGAGTTAATAGCAAAGCCACTGAACATGGTATTATCATAAAAATTGCTGGAGATGTGGAGAGTTGTGAGGAAAGTTGTGGGGGTTCGAGTCTAAATTTAGTGATGAAGGGCTTTCCAATTTAAATAAACCAGTCAAAATGTTGCCGCCCATCTTTTTCTTCGTTGTCATTCCATATGAGATGATGGCCAAACAAATAGAGGGGGTTTCCATAGCAGTCACAGCAATGGGCTTTTACACATTATGCTACAAAGTTTAGTTTCTTATATACGCGTTAAATTTAAATTTTCTTTATAAAGAAAGAATGGTTGTTCACTCTTTGTTTCTACCCTTACTAATCAGTCTAATTGTAATACTGCTGATCAGAAAGAAAGCGAAAAAGCTTTTTAAATATACTGTTAATTTATCCTCACAGTGGGGAAAATTACTCTGCTAATAGCAGTCGGGACTAGCTCCCCTAAATCCATTCCTCCATTGATGAACCTTACTAATTGCAATTAAAAATACCATGTCTAGAATGTAAGGCATCGAGTCTACATTTAAATTTGCTTATAAACTGGTCATCATCTTAGATACAGAACAATATTTACAAGAGAAAAATTTATTAAAGCGATAGATAGATAGATAGATAGATAGATAGATAGATAGATAGATAGATAGATAGATAGATAGATAGATAGATAGATAGATAGATAGATAGATAGATAGATAGATAGATAGATAGATAGATAGATAGATAGATAGATAGATAGATAGATAGATAGATAGATTGAGAGATATGTGACTATTGATATGTGTCTATAATGATATGTGTCTATACACTAGTAGTACACATTCTTTGAATGCGTTGACCAACCGTAAATCCTGGCAGTGCCCTTTTGGCTTGGCTGGAGGAATAGGCTGAATATTGAATGGCTCAGCCCTGTCCATTTTGCTGTAACATGATGATATATTTACTTTATATGTGAATCTCCGTTTTTGTGACTTTTTTCCCAGTCCCCTTTTACCAAGAGTGCATTGTATGGGGCGAAAAATACAGTCAATAGATAAAAGATAAATATATAGAGAATATATAAATATATATATATCCACTTTGAAATGGGCTCATTCATGTGAAATACAACAATACTAAAATGATTTAGGTATATGAAAAAATTGGATGCACATGTGACTGTAATAGGTTACCTCATTAACATCATCATAATAAGTAAAGTGCCCCACACCTTTGATTTCCAAACTATCGATCACCATGCACGTTCGGAAATCTTGTTCAATCGATTGCGCTCAAAGAAATGATGATCAAACAGGGATCAATCCCTCGTCAACTGCACGGACATTGACCCATGTGCAGGTGTCTTAAGCCAGCCATACACAGTCGGATTCCATGGCCGCTCGATCACCTATCCGATCGATTCCGGCGATTCTGGCGGGAATCGCAGGTGTGATCGATCAGCCAATTAAGAGAATCCGATCGCTGCATACCACCTTGTCCAACGGATTCCGGGACAATTCCGTGTCCGATTGTCCACCTCACAAATGGCAACTCCCCCTGATGTGTGCAGAATCGGATCAAAAAGACCAACATGTTGGTTCTCTGTCCGATCCGATTCTGGGCCCCCGAACGATCGGACGTGATCGGACGGACAAGGTGGGCTGCACGCGATTCCGGCACGATCGATTCGCGTGCACGCACCCGGAATCGATCGTGCCAGAATCCGGTCGGAATCCGACCCGTGTATGGGGGCCTTTAAGAAAAGAGTAAATACTGGGATAACCCTGTTATACCTTGTATCATTCAGATTATTCCACTGTCGTTATCTATATGATGTGCATCTTATGTAATTTGATCGAACCTTAAATCTTTGTTGTCTAAAAACAAGACATTTCCTGACATCTAATTAGAAAAATGGACCAGAAGCAGTAGATGTGTTTATCTGACTGGCAATCCTTTTAAAGTGAAAATCAGGCTTATATCAAAAGGTTAGATCAGGCTACTGACATAAATCTCATCCCTCTGAGAAAAGCATTCCAACATGTTTCATCTTGTTAATAATTTGGAATCCTTTTTATGCATTCTGCCGAGATAATTGCCATCATCTATGAGAAGTCACAAGGAATAGGTCTGAGTGCCGAGGTAAGGTAGCAAGTTTTTTCTCAGCTATCCACGAGAGAGTGGTCCGAGGGGACTGATAAAACATCTAATTGTCCAGAAACTGGATGCACATAGATGAAGTAGAACTCGGCACGGTGGGGAAAAAAATGATGAATGGAACATGGCATGACACCCAATTTGAGGGCAAGAAAATGTAAAAGCACAGTGTTGGCAAACACAGGTATATTTTGAAATTATGTAGCGTTTTTTCTTAAAATCAATATTAAATGAAATGTTAGTACATCACAAGTACAAAAACTTCTGGCAGAAACTTTGGAATGGCAAAGTAAGATTATGCTGAACCTCCCTATTGGTTGCTCAAACCCAGTTTGGGGTGAGTTTGTTTACTAAACAAACTTACCCGAGCTGGGATTGGGCATACTTTCCTATCCTCGGTGAGCCCGCTGCTATTCTGAATCACGGCAGACTCATCGATCACTTGCGGCACGTCTCTTCAGCACTTTCAGTGACACCAAAGAGATGGGAGGGGGCGGCACCATAGACCTCCATGTTAAGGAGGAGGCATCATCAATGTGTAGAGTAGAGATGGTCAATTCTTTTTCAGAAATTCGACCATTTCGAGTTAATTGCAAAGCCCATGAACCCATGAT
>CM070036.1:11643438-11654041 GCA_036250615.1 Ptychadena robeensis | reverse complement strand
CACTACATCGCAGTGCTAATACCTTCCATCACTATGTATTCATCAGGAGGACCCGACACTACATAGCAGTAATATAACCTTCCAATCTTGTTATTCTTTATTAGGGAGGACCCGTCCATACATAGGCATGATATATACCTTCCAATCACTGTGTATTCTATAGGGAGGTCGCCGGCACTACATTCAGTGATATATACCTTCCATCATTTGTGTATTCTATCAGGGAGGACCCGCAATACATAGCAGTGTATATACTTCCAATCACTATGTATCTTAATCAGGAGGACCTGCACTACATAAAGTGATATATACCTTCCAATCAACCATTATTCTAATCAGGGAGGACCCGGCACTACCTAGCGTGAGATATACCTTCCAATCACTAGGTATTCTATCAGGGAGTACCCGGCACTACAATCGCCAGTGATATAACCTTCCAATCATCTATGTTCTATCAGGGAGGGACCCGGCACGACATAGCAGTGTTTAATCCTCCAACACTATGTATTTCTATCAGGGAGGACCCGGCATACATAGCAGTTATAATTACCACCTTCAATCACTATGTATTCTATCAGGGAGGACCCCGGCACTACATAGCAGGGATATATACCTTCCCAATCACGATTTATTCTATCATGGAGGACCCAGAACTACATCAGCGTGATATTACCTTCCAATCCCTTGTAATTTTCAGGGAGGACCCGGACACATAGCATTGAGTATATACCTTCCAATCACTATGTATCTATCAGGGAGGACCCGGCACTACATCGCAAAGTGAATATATACCCTCCAATCAATAGTTCGGCTATCAGGAGTTCCACTATCCTACAGAGTTTTGGTAGATCTGATTGGAAATTGTATGGAGGAATCTAAAGTGTAATGGGGGCTTAAAACAGGTGGTAAAACTCTACCCAACTTATCATTATGAATTCAAATCTTTGGATTGGTACCACCCCACCACGCGATTAGGATCCTTTCATAACGGTGGTCGAACACTTAAGCGGGTACAGACAATGGACCAGACAGATGGCCATCTTCGAGTCTGTGCTCGCTCACGTCCATCTAATCCTGGCCCATATCATATGCGCCCATCGGACCAATCAATCCCCATCCCTCTCGAAAACAGCCATATCGCACCTGACTGGTAATACAGCCGGTGTCCATTGGCTATGCATGGGGACTCGGGCTGGTCCTCCATGCAAATCATTGGCTGAGGCTTGGGAGAGAGCTAGCCGTCACCCCCAGTCCCTATTCTGACTTCATCACGCTGGCTTCGGGGAACATCTGACGCTCAAATATCGAGCCGTCTCTACCTCTCTTTAATGACGCATCTGTCTTCTCAATCAAGAATCTCCGACTCCCTAGCGATAACAGAGGCCGCCCTAGCTGAATAATGTTACCAGAGTAAATCCACAGTGGAGCTGGGCCTTCATCCTGGGGCTTAGCTTCCCTTTTTTCATGACTTTCCCACGACGCGTTCACACCCGATGATAACAGATTTGGTAGGCCGTAACCTCCGCGTTCGCCCCCGGACCCGCCACACGTGGCCCCCGGACCCCCGCGCTCACTCGCGGCCACCGGGAAAGACGCATGTTAGACGATGAAAGAACGGGAAGCTTTCTAACAAACAGCGGTCAACATCTCCGACCCACCAAGCAAACCCACCACTAACTCTTCCATCTGACTGAGCAAACAGCGGGGCGGCCCGTGCGCCTACTTTCACCGACTCTGATAATTAAACTGCCTAGCGATAAGGAAAAGTAAGGCTGTGTTTCCATTGGGGGGATCAGTCGCGGCTCTAAAAGTAGGAAAAAAAAAGGTGCGGGCCGGTGTCCCGTCGTTTTCTGCTCCCCCTGTAGCACATAAGCCAGCAATGGGGGAGCACATCTAATGAAATTAAATGGGCGAGGGGGAGCTGATTACCTGACCGGAGTCATTATACAGTTGGCCGCAAAACTGTCACCCACGGCGGCTGCTGATTCCATTTTCCCTCCGTTCTTCTGCCCTCCGCTGTCGCAGGGGAGCAGATGGTGGACGTGGGCAAGAAGACCCGGTGTCACATTGGAGTCAGCAGCCGGTGACAGTTTTGCGGCCACTGCTGTTCAAGGGGTCCCGGGATCACCGCTTCCATGGACAACCGGGGGGTCTGGAGACAGCAGCCGTCCTAAGTCACGGCCCGGCTATGCATTACTCCCATTTCGGTAGTCCAGCTCCCCCCTCGCCTATTTTGATTTCATTAATTGCTCCCCCTGCTTGGCCGTTATGTGGCTACAGGGGAGCAATCTCTGTGTTGGAGCAGATTCGGCGTTACACAACCTACCCTATTTCCCCTTAACCGTGTGTACCCCAGACAGAGCGGGTTAACCCCTATATCAACAGAATGCACGTTGTGTTGCGAACGCATGGCCAATCACGCACGTCATGTACCAACACACATCAACCACTAGGAGGCGGAAGGCCCCCTGGTCCAGGGCCCACGTATACAAATACTTTTTTTTCTCCCTATAAAATGGCCTCACGCGCCCCGCAACCTTCATATTGAATGCCCTATTTAAGGTCCATGTTCAGGCCACCCCCACGTGGCCAACAGCCCCGTAAATATGGGGCAATGAATCGGGCCGCCCAGCGGATCGCGACGGATGGCTACTTAAAGGCGGACATATTCCTGTCGCCTGAGCGCAGACCCATTGTTCCTTGTTTCCAAGTGAATTAAAGCGACACCAGGAAGCCGAATCGATTACAAAGATAACGGCTTAGTTATTACGGGCGAGGAGCGGGACGGAGGGCACAGAGAGGTGTCGGGAGTGCCAAGGGCGTGCTAGGGACCAAGAGCATGGTGCACAGAGTAAGTGCAGGGAGAGCAATGAGGGATAGACTGCATCGTGGCCAGGGGGGGGGCACAGAGCGGGGCCAAGGGGAGCACTGAAGCTTGGTGTGGGGTAGCACAGAGCTTTGGGCCATAGGGGAGCACAGAGCGGGGCCAGAGGGAGCACAGAGCAGGGTGGGGAGCACAGAGCAGGGCCAGAGGGGCGCACAAAGTGGGGACAGAGAAGAGCCACAAAGCGGGGCCAGAGGAAAACACAGATCATAGGCGGGGGAGCACATAGCGGGGCCAGAGGAGGCACTAGTTTGGGGCCAAAGGAGCACAGAGCAGGGGGCCGGGGAGCACAGAGTTTGGTCAGAGGGGACACAGAGTTTGCCAAGGGGAGACAGAGCAGGGGCGAAGGAGCACAGAGCGGGCCAACAGGGGAAGCACAGAGCAGGGCCAAAGGGGACACAATAGGGTCAGTGGAGCACCGAGCATGCAAGAGGGGAGAACAGAGTGGGGCAGGAAGTACACTCATGGGCGGCTGGGGCAAAGAGCAGGGCCAGAGGGAGGACAGAGCAGGGGCAGGGAGCACATAGCGGAGCCTGAAGGGGAGCACAGATTGGAGGGCCAGATCGGACAGAGCGGGGCCATAGGTAGCAACAGAGCAGGGCCAGAGGGGAGCCACAAAGTAGGGTCAGGGGAGCACAGAGCAGGGCCATAGGGATCACAAAGTGGGGACGAAAGGAGCACAAGTTGGGGCCTAGGAACACAGAGCAGAGGCGGGGGAGCACAGAGCGTGTGCCAGAGGGGATCACAGAGTTGGGGGCCCGAGTGGAGCACAGACAGGGGCCCGGTGAGACAGGTGGGGCCAGAGGGGACCCAGAGCAGGGGCGGGGAGCACATGAGCGGGCCAGAGGGAGCACAGAGCAGGGCCAAAGGGGTAGCACAAAGTCGGGTTCAGGGGAGAACCGAGCAAGCAAGAGGGGAGAACAGAGTGGGGTCCAGTGAAGTACACCGCATGGGCGGGGATCAAAGAGCAGGCCATAGGGGAGTCACAGATGCAGTTCAGGGGAGCACATAGCGTGCCTGAAGGAGCACAGAGTGAGGCCATTAGACACCGAGCAGGGCCAGGAGGACCACATAATCATCGGCCCGGTGAGCAAAGAGGCAGGGCCAGTGTAAAGTAAGCAGGACAAGGGGAGCACAGAGCGGGCCAGAGGGAGCACAGCATGCCAGGGAGCACAAAGTAGGGTCGGAGCACTGAGACAAGGCAAGAGGAGAGAACAGTGTGGGCCATGAAGTTACAGCAGCAGGGTCGGGACAAAGAGCAGGCCCGAGGGGAGACAGATCGTTTGCCAGAGGGGAGTACATATCAGGACCAGGAGCTCACAGAGCGGGGCCATAGTGCAGCAGAGAGCAGGTGGCAGGGGAGCACGGAGCGCGGGCCAGGGAGCACAAGCAGGGCCAGAGGGGAGAAGAGCAGGGCCATAGGGGAGCCCAGAGCCGGGCCAGAGGGGAGCACAGATCAGAGTGCAGGGGGGAACACAAGCATAGGCAACTGGGGGAGCACGAGCAGAATGCCATAGGTGAGCACAGAGCAGGGGCAGCAGTGTAGTACAGGCATTACAGATGAGCACATAGCGGGCCAGAGGGTAGCAGAGAGCAGGGGCAGGGGAGCACAGAGAGCTATGCCAGCGGGGAGCACAGAGCAGGGCCAGGGGAGCACAGAGCATAGGCATGGGGGAGCACATGAGCGGGGCCATGTGAGCACAGAGCAAGGAAATGATATCAAATGTGGGCCAGGAGAAGCAGAGGTGTGCCGGGGAGCACAGAGGACAGGTCCAGGGATCACAAGCGGGACAGGAGCCATCGAAGCCCCTGTCCAGCCAGCGATCTCATTGACATTGTCATCCTATTTATATTTTAAATCGTCTGGCAGATCACAAGTGATATATTGACACACTGATCCATATGTGGTTTTTTCTGCACAGAGCTGCATTTTAAGTTGTGCCCAGCCACCGTGCACTCAGCGATCTGCCACCCACCTTTCCCAGGCCGGGCGAAGTGGCGCCTCGACCCGAAGGGTAATACACATTGATTCTCGATAAGGAGGAAGAGGAAGGGAAAATTCAGTTTTCTTGTCGTCCGTGCCAGCGTCCTTTGTTTATTTTGGAGAGCGACGCTCAGTTCTTTAAATTATTACAGGAAGTGCATTCAGCAGATGGCGAAAGAGAAGAAGCGTCCGCAGCGAAATCAGGAGGAAGATAGGAGCTGCCCCCGAGGGTTCATCCCCGGGGGGGGGGAGAAGCTCGGCGCTAAATCAATAATGGGGAATTTTTCTACTGTATCCCGCTCTCCAGTGTCTGCGCGCAGAGACAGGGAAACCGGGTCGGGCAGAGAGAGGGCCGGGCAGGGGGGCAGTGGAGGCTCAGAACATGCAACCGGGGTGGGCAGAGAGAGGGTCCCGGGGCAAGTGAGGGCAAGAGGCAAGAGACAGGGCCACCGGGTGGGCGAGCGAGTGGTCCCGGGCAGGGAGGGCAGAGAGGCACAGAGACGGGGGGGCAACCGGGGCGGGCAGAGAGAGGGGCCCGGGGCACGGGAGGGCAGAGGAGGCACAGAGACGGGTCAAACCGGGGCGGCATATAGAGGGGCCCAACACAAGAGAGGAAAGAGGCACAGAGACAAGCCGGGGCAACCGGGGCATGGAGATAGAGGGCCCCGGGGCAATGGAGGGCATGAGGAGTATCAGATATGGCAACCTGGTGCCAGCAGAGATCTTTCCCGGGGAAAGGGAGGGC
The DNA here is from genome assembly GCA_036250615.1 of Ptychadena robeensis. NCBI lineage: Eukaryota > Metazoa > Chordata > Amphibia > Anura > Ptychadenidae > Ptychadena > Ptychadena robeensis. The sequence goes on along the minus strand of CM070036.1, from coordinate 11,648,428 downwards.
ATAGGAGCACAGAGACAGTGCAACCCGGGTGGCATAGAGAGTGGCCCGGGCAAGAGGGCAGAGGAGTCACAGAGAGCTGGCAACCGGGCGGGTTGACAAGAGATGGCCCAACACAAGAGGTCAGAGGAGGCGCAGAGACAATGAGACGGGGCACCCTGGCGGTGACAGAGTAGAGGGTCCTGCCCTCCCTGATAGAATACATAGTGATTGGAAGGTATATATCACTGCTATGTAGTGCCATTTTTCCATAACCTTTCACCAAGTGATCCTGCCAGTAACGCATAACCTTTTCTGCGCTGACTCTCCTCTCACTCACCACACTGCATGAGGACAGGATAAGACTACAGTCTCTGCCTCTCTCCTATTTCTATGATATATGGGGAGGGGTTCTGTAGTCCACAGAACCGCAGGTCAACACCTGTACCTGATGATCTTTAGGGTTTTTTCCTTAACTTTCACCAAGTGATCCTGCCAGTAACACATTACCTTTATATAGTGACAACTCTCACTCACCACACTGTATGAGGACAGGATAAGACTACAGTCTCTGCCTCTCTCATGTTTTCTATGATATAAGGGGGCGGGGTTCTGTAGTCCACTTGATCTTTAGGGTTTTTTCCATAACCTTTCACCAAGTGATCCTGCCAGTAACGCATTACCTTTTCTGCGCTGACTCTCCTCTCACTCACCACACTGTATGAGGACAGGATAAGACTACAGTCTCTGCCTCTCTCCTATTTCTATGATATAAGGGGGCGGGGTTCTGTAGTCCACAGAACTACAGGTCAACACCTGTACCCGTTGATCCTGCCAGTCCCTACCGGAACTCCCAACTTGTCTGACAATGACAACGCTATAGCGGTGAGTTGGCAGCAGCCTTGTCACCTCTCCAGTGTCTTCCTTACAGCGGCTTCTTTATTGGTTGTTGAAGAATAAGCTAACCCCGCCTCCAAGGTACCTGGCCCCGCCCCTGATTAAAAAGGAGGAGCACAATTTCTGTCATTGAAGGTCAGGTGACCTTTCCAAAATTCTATATTGAACATAAACATATATATTTTTAATGACATCTACGTTGTTGTTGTCACCGTATAATGATAGTACCGTCCCTTTAAGAAGGCGGAGACCCCTTGCTAGCGCTTTTCCCCGGAGGTTTAGGTCGTTAGGCCTCACTGACCTCAAGGAAGCAGAGAAAGGAAAATAAAAACATACGGAAGAGGACGGAATGTTTCTATGAAGAGGTGTCACTGCGTTCCCAAAATACCCGCAGGTGTCACCGAGCGTTTATTTAAAGGCACGCGTCCCCATATACGCCATTTATAGAGCGACTAGTGTGAAAGAGCCCTTAAGCTGGACTCCTGCTACTTCAGCACGCTCTGAGCATCTCACAGTGTGCACTACAAGCTGCAGCAAGTCAGAAAGTGACGCCTTACTGAAGGATGTCAATCATTATGTAGCCCCGCCCCCTCAGTCCTTACCAAGGAGGCTTTAGTATCACCTGTCTGAGGGTGAGTGCCAAGTCACATGACTGTGGGTGTCATCAGCGCCCCGCACGCGGGCAGGACATCGTACAACAGAGAGAGAAGTCTATTGTCAGGCGCAATGGCGCTTAATGAAGTGTGACTCCCCCAGCTGTCCCTTCCCTCCACTATGACATCACAGCGAGCGCCAGAATACCGCCAGGCTCATTAATCACCGGCCGTCAGCTGTCACTGCGCTCCTCTCCTCCTCCTCCTTTTGTTACCTGGATTCTCATTTCATTCAATTACTGTTTCCTTCTTTTCTTTTGCCCATTATATTCATTTAGTTTTTTCTCTTCTCTTCTCTCTTCTTCCCCCTCCTCTAATCTCCTCTTCTCTCTTCTTCCCCCTTCTCTTCCTCTTCTATCTTCTTTCCCCTTTTCTACCTCTTCTCTCATTTCTTCCCTTCTCTTCTCTCTCCTCTCTTCTTCCCCCTTCTCTTCTCTCTTCTCTCTTAAGAAGGGGTTGGGTGCTAGGGGGGGGTAGTGTCGAATGATAGAAAATCTGAATTGTCTTGGTCCTATGATTCTTACAAATACAAATCCCGAGCACCGACGCCAGGCCGAGTTGGAAGGGCGAATGAAACCGCTTTTTCAAGGAAGAGTCAAAATATGACTCCTATGGGCCTGGGAAACTACCGGTGTCGGAACCAAGGGGTACCACGTGTCTCAAAAGGGATCTTCGCCCGGGAGAGGAACAAATCGATGGGACAAAAGTCAGATGGGCGGTGTGGGTGGTAAAATCATCTCATCAAACTCAGCGCCAAAAAAAACCCCCCGCAGGGTACTGAAGACAAATCGACATACTAGGTGGTAGTGGAAATGCGGGGACTAGGTATGTCAAGGTTCAACAGTCTGGAAAAATCGTCTCGTGATCCCAATAGTGCTGAGAGGTTCCGGGAAAAATGTATGGCAGTGATTTCCTGCAGTAACCAGAACAGAATTCCATGGTGTGCCCGAACCCAGAATTTAATGTGAGGATTGGTAAGGTCGATCTTACCAGTCCCGGCAGGGTGCCGAGGACGAACCGGTAACAGGGGTGTTGGGAATCACGAAAACGCGGATGTTCTGGTAAATGGTGACCAGAGGGTGTACGGCTAGGGAGAAATCGGTCTCCCTAGGAGACAGGACCCAGGGGATCATGTGATCCAATCGGCAGCCGAGGGGGATACGGTGTTTTCCTTTCGGTTGAGGGGCAGGGTGTAGGGACTTGCGCGAAACCAATGTCCATGATAACATGTCGCATGTCCCCTGAGTCCCAATGGCTTTCCACTCTCACGCTTCCCTCGGGTCCTTGTAGCGTACAGTAGTGTAAACACAGGTGTGAGCGGAGTGTGGGGGACACACGGACGTAGAACCCCACACTATTGTAGGATGGTCTTTCCGGGGACGGACCTGGGCAGGCATCGTAAGCGTGTCCTCGGTACCAAAGCGCTATATAAGCAGAGGTTTGATGACACCTCCTCTTCCCTTTCCTCAGCTGACAAGGATGGGTCTGGTTTCCCCGATCTGCTGGGTTCGGGTGACTGCTCCCGGGAGGGAGGGCGGCGTGTCGAAGCCATGCGCTGGGGTTGCGCGGGACGTCAGTGGCAGGAAGATGACATGCTTGTCCCCTCGTCCGCACGACGTTTCACGATAGACGGCGGTCTAGGTCTAATGGAGACGTCAATGAGCCCCTGGAGAGACCCGGGAACGCCGGTTTCTGGCGAGCACTCGTCTTTTAGAAGAAGTCGGAGAGACCGAAGCCGGAATTGACTACGTAGGACTGAGTCATCCAGTCTAAGTCCGGATGCGTATCTATAGAAGTCAGCGATGTAACTCCTCAACAGGCGCCCTGACTGATACGTAGGGCCCGAAGGAAGCGGGCAAAAGAATCGTCGGAACTAACACTCGATACGATGGCAATTTTTGAAAAATAAAGTAAAAATGGGAACGCCATCTCGAACATAAAAGGCCCTCGACTTGAAACAAAGCCGGATAATCTTGCTGGCGTGGTCAAAAAAACTTGAAGGGCCTCAAAAAAAAAAAAGGGGCGAAGCTGTATGCTTCGCCCTGGAGAGGGAAAAATCAACCCAAGTATCCTACGGCTTTAATGGGGGGGGCGAACTCATGTCGTGGTAGGTAAACGGGTAGCAGAAGGGAAAAATGGCCAGCATAAAGAAGCATTCAATTGAAGGTGTCTAATTCAAGGACACGTGATATACCAAATGAAACTTCGAGGTTAAGGTAGCGTAAAGCACCGGTGGTTCCGATTGGAGGAGCAGGAGGGCTAAATCCAGAGACATGATGGGAACAATCCGTTAATGTTAATTTCGTTTTAAACACCAATCTTGAAAGAAAACCGGATGGATGAAGATTAACTTAGGATAAATCGTTGTGGCAAAGATTCATAATCAGGTACTCTTCAACACCGTTGATGTCATGGCATGTTGTACATTTCAAGTGAAATTGTGCCCAGCAGCACCCGGATTAAAGCGCAAATAGGGGGCAAAACCAGGGACAGGGAACTAAGATAAGCCACACGGTTAGGGTCTTCCTCTCCATAGCCCCCCTAATGGGAGTATTGCATGGGTCCCTTGAGGGGACCAGAATGTGGACTTTTTCCAACGCAAACCCGGATAAGGCCAGGAAAAATCCCTTTTCAAAACAATAAAATGTGACAAATCCGCACGAAAACCCCATGAGGCTTACGGACGGCGAGTCTTGGATGAGGACCCGGCCCATTTCAGGGGGTAAAAAACGTTCTCTAGTGAACCACCTGTCCACACTCATAAGAGTATAGAAGCATAATCGTCTAGTTCCAGAACAAGAGGTCGATGCAGGCGGCAAACAAGGACTAAAGCGTCGAAGTTAAACATTCGGAGGTTGGGTGAGTGCAGCGGCAAACTGATAGTCGTAACAACAAGGCGTACTGGTCGATGCGGCGGCAGAGCAAGGGTAGAGTAATATAAATCGGAAACACGCAGGGGTCAGGAATCCAGAGGTTCGAGAATGGTCTGGAGAAGAATGGACTAAAAGCAAGGTCAAAAGACCGTGTAGATCAAGACAAGAGAACTGATCTCTCCACGCACATCTACTCTAGGAACTAAAGTTCACAATAAACAGGGGGCACTGAGTGCAGGGGAAGGACTGGCAGGTATTTTTATATAGGAGAGTGAAATGCCTCCAGGTCACGCCCCGGTAGTAGAGGACAGACAACTCTGAGAACCCAGCACCAAAACCCATCCAAATAACCGCTTAAAAAAACCTCAGTTGACAGGCTCTGCAAAAGCGAACAAAAGTAGTGAAAAAAGCTCGCAGGATAAACGCGCATGCGCGGGCACGGTAACGCCAACAAAACAGGGCGCAAAATAAGCGGCGCGCGAAAAACGCGGCTACCAGCATGGCAGTGGCAGGAGAACCCCAGCAACAACCATTAGGAGGGACCAACCTGCACCAACCACAACACAGTAACAGGATCAAGGTATAGGATCT
>CM070036.1:11600646-11611181 GCA_036250615.1 Ptychadena robeensis | reverse complement strand
TAAAGAGGATGATGTGGTCAAAATACTCATTTGCCTAATAATTCTGAACTCCCTGTATTTCTTGACGTGTTTTGTGACCACTGTCGCTTCATTAGCAGATTAACTTGACAAGGGAAACATTAAAATGCACAATCTCAGTACTTCTTTCATCACCTACGATCTGGAGGTGTCTTGGTGTGGGTGGTGACCAAAGATAGGTCCAGGCTAGGTTAGAGCAGGCACGGGGGGTTTATTAATAAAAATATGTTGTTGCATATTATCATAGTTAAATGCATTACCCCAGCACAGTTCTGTACAGTACTGTAAAAGGACTTCTGGGTAAGCACTGGTCTCTCACCAAAGGTCTAACAAAGCACATGCTCATATCTAGCATGCTTGACATATACAGAGAGGCCCCTGCTTCTCAAATAGTAGTCTCTATTGCATACTGGTAAGAGACAGCAGCTTTAAAAAGTACATACGATTTTGCACCATTTGCACATTTACATTCATAGCATGTATTTAGCTGAAACTAAATGGACTAATATAGGCTGTAGTAGTTCCGGGGACTGATGCAAAAAAATCTTGAATATTCGCGATTATGAAGATATAGCACTATATTTGAGAATGGAGGATGTGGGGGGTGCCTGTGGCATTTGTCAATATAGCCAAACATGGCGATGGGGATGTTCAGGGAAGGGCTTGAGTGGGTGGAAAATATAGAAAGATTACATATTAAGGATTAAATTCCTGTAACCTGCTAAAACAAAAACAAAAAAAATAACCTTAGCACCAAAGAGGATAACACCCCAACAGGAGCAAACCATGTTGGCCCCTCATGGGTTAATATGATCATACCATGTGACTAAAGGAATTAATTAAAAAAATGTACACCCACAATGATCTATTCGAGTGGTTCCCAAACTGGGGGACGCAAAGGTATTCCAGGGGGTGCAGGCCCACATTCTTAACCTGTGTTTGAATAGGGAGGGGGCTTGATAATGTTTCTAAATAGAAAAGGGGGGCCCTGCTAGGAAAGTTTGGGAACCACTGAGCTATTCAATGCTTTGAATTGGTTTGACCTCTGCAAGGCCCATAGTATGCAGAAGAGATTTGTTGAATTTCCAAGCAATGGAACACGCTCTAATATTTCATTGGGCGACTTTTAACTTTGATTACAGCACGCATCCGCAGTGGCATTTTTTCGATGAGCTTCTGCAATATCACAAGATTTATTTCCATCCAGTGTTGGATTCATTGTTCACCAAGATCTTGCATTGATGATGGTAGAGTCTGACCACTGTGCAAAGTCTTTTCCAGCACATCCTGCAGATTCTCAATGGGGTTAAGGTCTGGACTCTGTGGTGGCCAATCCATGCGTGACAATAATGTCTCATGCTCCCTGAACCACTCCTTTACAATTTGAGCGCGATGAATCCTGGCATTGTCACCTTGGAATATGGCCGTGCTATCAGGGAAGAAAAAATTAATTTTTCCATTCCATTATTATTATGGAATAACCTGGTCATTCAGGTAGTCAGTAGAGATGGTCGAATTTTTCGACTAGCTGACTTTGCGAGCTGATTGCAAAGCCTCTGAAAATGATATCATCACCAAAATTACTGGAGATGTAGAGAAGGGCTGTGGGAACATTGGGTTGCTCAAGCACATGTAGTTTTTGCATTAATGAAGTTTAAAGTCAAAGTCGAAATTTTAACTTAATTAAAATGTAATTTGTGCAAAATATTATTGTGTTAGCGCAACCCAAACACAATTAGTTTTTGCACAAATTATTGTGTGACATCATTAAATATTTTTATTGATGAACTTGCTACTTGATGAACTTGATGTTACTAGCTAACTCAATCACTCATCTCCTATTTGAACCCAGATCAATCATTTTTGTGTATTGTTCATTTTTACACTTTAAATTCAGGTTCGGTATTCATCAATGGCATTTACTGTATGTAGATTATAGTCTAGTCACTCCCCACATGGTGGTACATCTAAAAATAAATGAAATTAGCGCCACGTCGGTAGAGACAAATATCACATCGCTGACGTTAATAAACTGTTTTCCTGTCATCACAGAAGAGCGAATGTGACATATTTTACAAAGTATCTTGTGATCTTACTTGAATGCCCGCTCCCTCCGGCACGGTGATTTTCCATACACAGTTCAAATTGTTGTCATATGGCTCAGGGTAGCCGGGAGACAAAATAGTCCCCTTGCGCTTTGTTAAAATTCCTCCACAGGGCACTGAAAGAGAAAAAAATAGAAAACAGAATAAAATGTATATATAGTCGAGTCTGACAGTTATTGCTCGGTCCCGTAATCTGCAAAGGAGATAATAGAATGTGACAATAGCTGAGCAGCAAGGCTTTAAATTTTAAGAATACAATGCAGCTGGGTACTTTTAAAGTGTTGTGATGTGATCTATAGAGAGGCGAGACGAATGATTTAACGGCAGAGAATTCCAGGTAAGCACAATGAAACTTCTTTTTCAGAACATTAAAGGCCAACTCCATCAAAAACTGATATTCCAGCTGAAGTTTCAAGTTCAATGACAAACTCTTTTTCTTTTATCTCCTGCGGGCTCCAGTGGTGAGACATAACCAAGAGACCTCCTGGTATCGTCCAACTGACGCAGCGAGTGGCGAGTCAATGTCAGAAAATACACTTTGCTGTCACTTCAGCGCAGAGGAGGAAGATTGTTGCCTTGCAGGGCGCAGAACACAATCTGGAATGTAGTGAATCAGTAAACAGACCACCTGGGAAGCTAGACTGACTGTGACTCCTCAGTCCACTTTGCCCTCGGCCAATTAAACGTAACCCAACCATAGAAACTTCTAGAACTGACTTAAACATAAAAAGTTTAACTTTTTCTAGTTTTGGATAGAGTACGTAAGGATAACATTTCCATTTGGGATTTCCATTTTGGGATTTTTTCTACTAACTGGAGCTCCATTAGAGAGATTTTGTCCTGACTTCCTGATTGATGGCAAATCTCCAAAGATAAAATTTTTTTTAGTAGAGATTGTGTCTATCTGGTAACCTATTGTAGTGGGATTGTTTGAGAACATTGTTTGAGGTCTTTTTATTTGTGGCACTTATTTCATCATAGTTATTAACCTCGCCCTTAAAGGAACACTAGTCCCAATAAGTACTACAAGGGGCTTTAATGGCACCAATTTGTTAGAGTGAATTTCATTAAAAGGTCTTTATCAACATCCTGGACCAATTACAGTACATCCTGTCTTTAGCTGTCAGGATCATACTCTTGGAGTGACTTTTGGAAGTATAAGTAAGTTGATATAAGATAAACTATGTATAGTAAATGTGTATTGCTTAGGTACAAGCTATTTTTGTTTTGGGTTGTTGAGTTTTTGTTTTTTATCAGACATAGAATGTTCTTTGTTAAATCTTAAAAACTGTACTGATGCACATCAGTATAGATATGTAATATATGATATTGTAATATTTCTTTGCTGTATTTTTGTGTATTTTGTATAGCGCTCCCTCCCTGAGGAAGCCCATGAGGGTGAAACATGTTTTTTCTTGAACTACTTCTTGAACCACCCACTATATACATGATCCTGATTGTTACACCCAAATGATGGTGATAGTCTTTTGATATTTTATTTTATTATTATTTACAACTAATATGCTTTATCTTTCATGGAGGCATTCTCACAAGGGCGGTCAGTTGCTTTCTGGGCGGGTAGTATGTGACAGCCACTCTAAAAGAGACCAAGTGAATTTAGTCATGATAATAAGCTGGAATTCCATCAAGGTACATTCATCTAAATTATATCTACAATATACAACCACAACAAGTCAGAGGAGCCCCAGTTCTACGCAGCATCAACACAGCTGCACAAGTGTTATTGGATTACTCACAATTCTAGTTTTAATTCAAAATCTAAAAGCCATTTCTGCCACATCTTTATTTTCTTCCTGACACGAAAAACTCGTTATCATTAAATATTTGCATTTTAAACCATATTGTGAAACTTCTCCTCGATTTGTGCACTTGGCTCCCGAAAAGAGGAGCTATCTCCCTGTTCCGTTATTCGGAGCCCTTAGCCATCTGCGCGCAGTCACTAAACAAACTCTGCCTAATCGGCAACAGGTAATCTTTGCTTGCCGTTAGCACCACTTTCACCAAGATAATGATACTGTATGCAAAAATAACAGCTGTAATGGAAAGCATTAAAGTTTGGTTAATGTCATGTTTTTTTCCTGATAACATTTCATTATCTACAAATAACGGTAAAGACTTCTAAGCTGTACTCCTGAGATATCTGAGCATTTTAATCAGTTGAATATATTTAGCATATTTTAATTACTTTATTTCCTGCATATCTCTGGAGCATTACTACCTCAGGTCTGCGGTGAATTCCGGAGGTAAAGCTTCATGCCGTTTAATTGCAGAACCGCAGGTATTATGTGTTTCTGAAGCTAAATTGCTCTATGCCCAGACCGGTCAGTTTATGAATTCAGGATTTGTTTGGTGGAATGTGCGCAGTACATCAGTTATGTTGACTTTTAAAGAATATCTCAACTCAAGAACAAAACTTTCTAGTGCTTTGATTTGGTCGATGTATTAGTTTAATTTTGTTGGAGATGGCATCTACGGGTTCAAGCATACCACCATGTACACCAATGTCTTTCTCCAAAAAGCACACACAGCAAGAAAACAACCTCCCAGTCATTAGGTCAGCTAACCTTTTTATCTGCCTGCTGTGCAGCAGCAAGTCACACCCCATAGGTACTGGGTGGGTGCAATAGGGGGCCCTCCGATACTTCCTACCTATTCTTCCACAGTTCAGTCCCTTCAAACTACTATCGCATTAATCAACCCAAGGGTGGCTTTGACAATGACAGCCTCAAAATCGGTGAGACATAAACACGATTAAGAACCCATCCTTGGCATCCTGTACAGGGAGCTAAGAAAATTTTCAGCAAGCACAGAAATTACCTGTGAGTTTACCAGAAATGCAGTTTCCTAGACACTTCCAGTGATTTGACGTGAGGACCCCAGTATTCTACTAATTTCCCTACTCCCACATACTTAATATGTTGCTACACTTCCGTTTGATAGCTTTTTTCAACATAAATTAACAAGCTTACAGCAACCAAGGGTATATCTTTATGACCCCTCATATGTTTCACTCTTGAAAGGGCTTAATGTTTACCTGTTCTTTCAAGAAAAAATTGCATCAACATTGATGAAGGTGGATCTTTTGTTGTTGTAAACTCATTTGTTTACATTAAATAAAGTTTTGGACTTGTAATCTAGCTTAAGTAACTGCGCTTGCCTATGTAAGGTTTCTGTCTGATGTCATTGGAAGCTTAATCTAATGGTCAACACTTTTGCCAATAGAGCTTTACCTGGAGGGGCCATAATGTGTACTGTTGGATGGAAGTAAAGAGGTCATGTTTGTCTAGCCTAGAAGACAGCCATGGCTCCCAAGCAAACTGACACATCCCCCACATCTATAAAAGGCAAGTTTTATTGTAATTCTATTATATGAATAATAAATATATAGTAATATAAAATTTTACTTTTTGGTACGTTTTTCTGTTTAAGGTGTTTAAATTATGCAAACCAACTTTGACAGAGAAGGGAAGGGATAAAAAAAACCAGGTTTTTAGCTGCTTGTGTTACCATCTTTTTGTCCCACCTGTTGTTACCATTAAGTAAACATTATTGTATTTTTGGGATTATAATTTTTTCAGACTTTTGGCATAAAAAAAAGCAAAGTTAAAGAAAAAAATGTGTTACAGCATCAAACATAGCATAAGGTAGAGATGTGTAGATTTTGTCCCTTTCTATCAAGCATTGCGTCTCTACATTCATTTTCATTATTCCAGTACATTCTAGAGCTCTCCCGAAAATGACTTCCTGAATCTAATGTAAATTATTCTATATCTCTTGAGGTTTGCTTTCCTTTGCCTTCAAAGTCTATCACCTGCCCTGACATTTCTTTACATCTACTAAAGTTGAGCTCAATATTCTTAATATATACATGCATTTCATACATTAATATACATCACTAGGCCTCAACCTTTTTCATGTTTGGACTGCTTGGCAACTTTGTTGTAGACTTTCTCCATGAAGCCGGATACATATCTACAAAGCAGCAAATGTCTTTTATTGAAATAACGAGTTATATTATTTTGGTTTTAGCAAAAAGTAATCTTTAGTGAACAGAAAATGTCCAAAAAATACTATGGGTCATGATCTATGCTTAGCAAGGTAAACATAGATCACAGTTAACAGGGTGATTTCCCCCACTGAATGGCAAATTAAAAGATAAAGTTAAAAGGAAAAAAACTACTTAAGCAAATTGTAACTATATAAGATGTTTCTTTTCTAACCCTCTGCTGCTCCACTGACATACTTATGACATTCCTACTCATAACATCATCACATGCACAGTTTCAAGACTTATAAAGGGCTGATTCTTCTCTCAGGAACTCCCTCATCACATTAAACTTGCTTCTACTTTTAACAGTTTCAAACTAGCCCTAAAAACTCCTTACCTAGCCAGTCTCCCATACCTATTGTATACTCTGTTGTCCAACCTCTTTGATTGTAAGCTTGCTTGGGCATCTTCTCCTCTATTGTCATAGTCTGTAGCTGTATGTTAGATTGTGTTGCCTTTCAACCTTTATCTAATGTACAGTGCTCCAAAACTTTTTGGATCTTATCAATCCACTCTCTCATCTAACTATAAAGCTTCATCCAGCTAGAAGTAGAAGATCAACATCAATCAATCTATTGATTATATATTTTGGGGCTATTCATTACTTTGCATGATTACTAACTTTATCATCATATAAACAGATAAATGTGTAATTTGTCTGTAAATAGTCTACCCCCCCCCCCCCATGGTCAGTGGCAGTTAGAGGTTTTTTAAAGTTCAACTAGTTCAACTTTTTGAGTTAATTCCAACACCATGGTTACATCACCAAACTTGCTAGAGATGTAGCCAAGGGTCCAGGGAGAAATTAAGTTCAGAGTCAAGTCAAAGTTATTATTAGAATATCCACACTTCAAGCATTCAAGAAGATATGAAATATAGTGCTATATATCTTGGTAATCACGAATATTTAAGTATTTTTACATCAAGTGCCAATTTGAAGGTAATAAATTATTCGTTTTCATGTGATAGTGTTGATCATGAAAATATGCTAATATTGGCATACTTTAATGCAAAAATCTTGTTCGCAATTAAGGTAACAATTACTGGAGATCACAAATTCTCGCATTTACAAATTTATTGCGAATTATAAGCGAAAAATTTACAATATTTTGTGAATGTGCTGCTCAACACTATAGAACAATATCTGTGCTGCTCAACACTATAGAACAATATTATCGACTATCTCTAGTTTCGGTTCCAGCCAGGCTTCAGATTTCTGTTGTTTTTAAAAAATTTTTGTAACATTTTATTTTTTTATTCTAAGGCTATGTTTCCACATACGTTGGAAACCCCTCCGCTAAGCATATTGCTTGGTGGGAGGTCCCGACAGAGCACATTCACTTACTTGCTCGGCGGATGCTTTGTTTTCACGTAGTGGAGTACGTTGAGACTCTGCATTGGCGGATGTCTAAACACTGCATCTGCCGAGCAGGTAAAGTCTATGCGCTCTGTCGGGATACCCGCGAAGCAATACACTTAGGGGAGGGGGTCCCAACGTATAGTGGAAACATAGCCTTTACATTCATTTTAAAATGAACTAAACCTCCATTTGAATACAATCCTCCTATACAAAAATTTACTACAATCATTTTTTATGTATAGCTAAAGCTAGCATTGTTGTTAAAATATTGTGAATAGTCATCTTACAATTTAGTGTTTTATAATCCAGCCCTTTAAATGATGTTAAAAAACATGAACGACCCTGAAAATAGAAATGATTGGAGGTCATAACAGGGAGGAATAGAGCAAAGGAGTCAAGATGTAAACTTCTACTCCGGCCCAGCCATTCTGCCGGCTTTTATTAGTCTAAAAAAAAAACTAAGATTGATGGCTTGCATTGTCATTAGCATCATGAGGCAATGTATCACTGCCTCGGACCAGCATTATCAACTCTTTCAGAAGCCTTTTTTAAATGCAGAGAGACTCCAGGAATTTGTAGAACAATGCAACTTAACCCTGTAAAGATTACGACAGCAATGTCTTGTGCCATGCATAATTGATCATATCGCGGGAGGTAGAATGGGTATAAAATGGGTGGCATTAAAATGTTTAAATAATTACCAGCAAGGGCTGCGCCAGATGATGGATGACTGATATCTGTAAATGAAACAATCCAGGGGACGCCTGAGACACAGAGCAATTTAATGTAGGCTCCTCCATACTTCATTTAAAACACAGATCAAGCTCGATCTGATCCTAACGGCATATATTACTGCCGGATTGATAAATAATTGGATTTGAATCTCTTGTTTCATTTCATTATACAAAACAGTACATCATATGAATGATTACATTGCTGCTTTCACGGAGCTGGAGCAGCGGAGAGAGTGGTTAGATGCACAAGGTTTATCTACATAAAGCGCACTCCGCTATGCCCAAGGAATTGTAATATGTTGTATATTGTACAACTCCTATGAACAATGAAAAATTATAGCTAGCACCGCTAATGCAATCAAGTAAACATTGTCTTCCTTCTAAAGTAAGGAAAACACAGATGAAACATCTTTTTATATTAAGAATAGAGACTAAACTTTCTTGCCACCTATTCAGTAGAGCTCTGCAGCTTCACTGTTAAAGCCTACTTTAAAAAAACAACAAAACAAAATAAATAAATGTGTTAATTACATGAGAGCCAACACACTAGTTGTGAAGCATTTCACAGTCCTAAAATAATATACTTACCCACTGTCTAAAGTCTCAGAAGTTGCCCTCTTCAGTCCTATCTAATTGCCAGCATTATGGGGGTTAATTAACTGCAATAATATGAATGGCCACTAGATGGAGCTTGATACATTGATTTCAATTGTGAACATGCATTTATTTAGGTTAGTAAATGAAGAGAGTATGATGAAGGTACTGATATTTCCCTTCTGGATTGTCCGCACCACGACAGCACCTTTTTCTATGGGAGGGAGTAACAGGGGACAATTGTGATTTACTGATTATATGTAAGGTTTTTTTTTTTTTTTTTTATTGAGAATTTGTTTTTTTAGAATTAAGATCGTCCATATAAATGGGATTTGATTGCAAGGGACATATACATAAGCTTTAAGCTAAGATTACATTTCTCAGATGGCAGGAAGTAAACCTATGTTAGAATGGCCAAAAATTGTTTATTATATGAAAGGTTACACAAAGCTCATAGTAGGCTAAAATAGCTTTATATTTACAGGTCTGGATAAGGTGCAGTTTGGAGATGGTCTATGAAAAAAGAATTGACTAGCTAACTTTCTAAATTTGCAAAGCCCCTTAACTCTCCTGGGTGGGTCATTGTAATCTGCCACGAACACTCCATCCTCCGTTGGCCCCCGAACACATACCCAGCATCACCCTTGACGCTGGCATTGTGCTGTAAAGTAAGGATGCAACCTCCATATTTAGAGTCATCTTTGTGGACCGGGAAAGATTGGTAACACAACACATAGATGTAATTCTTTGTGAAAATTGCCACATGTGAATTTTGCGAACGTAATGCATGGTGCTTTTCTGTAACCAGCATGATGGCCATCAATATTCTACATGCACTTTCTGTTCTTTTGTATACTTATCTACTGTTCTTTATAAAATTATGTTTTTATTTGAATGGCCCCCTTGGTGCCGTTAATGTCTCGGGGGCTATCTACCCCAGATATTGGTCAGGTTGTCCCTGACCAATCAAATATTTTCCTTCTGTATACTTTTTTGGGGATGTTGGCACTCATCTGTTTTCATTTGTGCCCCCACATTTGTTATAGAGCGCTTTCCCCAGAATCTTAAATATTTGAGATAACGAAGATAAAGCATAATATTCAAGATCTTCGCAAATTCACAAAGTGCTGATATTTGCAATAAAAGTGTATTTGAGTACACTTGGTCACTTGTGTTGCACGCAAATATTCAAATTCTCAAGTAATCTTAAGGTGAAAATCAAAAGCATTTACAAAATAACAACATAAAGCCAGCCATAGACGTGCCGATTCTCAGCCATAGTTGCGGGCGATCGACCTGCCGAACTCATGGTGGCCAGTCGCCCACAACTACAGGGGTGCCCATTTTGTGGTTTTACCCAAAAAGCCAGGAGGTGGGATTGCACAGAGATCCATCCTGTCGGTACTTTTTGTGGCCGATCCTGTTCTAGTCAGTTACTGTGGATGGGGATTCTGGATGCTCGGCTGTGGATGGTGGAGCACACAGGATTCTCGGCAATTCTGTAGCCGACTCCTCTGACGCTTGTCTGCTACAAGCCGGCCATGGATCAAGGTGTCTATGGCCAGCTTTAGTCGTATCGACAGAAGGGTCTCCATCAACAGTAGAGATGTCCCGAACTGTTCGCCGCCGAACTGTTCGCGGCGAATATCGCATGT
>CM070036.1:11579046-11595553 GCA_036250615.1 Ptychadena robeensis | reverse complement strand
CAATGTTAAAAGATAGGGGGCAAACCGAACTCGCCATATGTTCGCGAACATGGGCGAACGAAGTGGAAGAACTCTTGGTAAATGTCAACATAGGCAGTCCATATATATGTTTGTTTTACATTGCTGTGTTTTTATACTCATATTTATACCTTGATTTACCAATTTAGCTTTCTTTGCAAATCTTGTAAAACTAATTAGCATTATCAACAAAGCCCAATAGAAAGGAATCAAGTCCTAGAAGCAGTTCACCACGACTTGGTAGCATGACATTTTTATAGTGTGCTAGAAGGCAAATCACAAGCCTAGCTAAACATAGCTAATAATTAGTAAAACAGTTAACATACTATATACAGTTAGGTCAATATTTGGACAGAGTTAGCTTTTTAAAAAATGTTGTTCTCTACATTATCACAATTAATTTTAAATGAAATGTTTAATGCAGTTGACTTTTAGTGTTGAGCTCAAATATAGCCTATCTGTGAATTTGCAAATTTCGTGAACATGGCAGCGTATATTTGCAATTTTATATATTCGTGATATTGTGCATTGGGAAGCTTATGGCCATGCATTTGCAAATTTATATTTGCAATGCACAAATAGATACCACATGTGACCATTCATTTTGAAGGTAATCATGTTGCAATTATAATAATGCATGCCCATACACCTGCATTTTGAATATTCGCAAATATGGAATTGAATATTAGTAGAATTATTAGCAAAATATCACAAATTCGAATGTTGCCTATGCTGCTTATCACTATTGACTTTTAGATTTAACTCAATTACTGTATTTTTTGGCTTAAAAGATGCACCCCTGCATATGATCCACCCTATACAGTTGAGCGTCTTATCCTGGTAAAAATACCAGGGAACTGCAGTTCTGCCGATGAGAGCTTTGTGCTCCTGGAATTGATTGAGGCAGGGAAGATGTCATTGGCCTCCCTTGCTTCCTTGTCCCACTGTGCAGAGCTGTGTTTGAGCGCACAAAAGCATACACATCCCTGCAGAGGACAATCCTGCCGGGAATGTGCAGGTTCAACCACCTGTGGCTGCATCCGTCCACGGGTGGTCGCGCATTTATAATATAAGACACACTAATTATTTCCCTCAATTTGGATGGGGGTCCGTCTTATAGTCCGAAAAATACAGTGCTTTTGAGACTCTGAAATGAAGTATTAGTAAAAAGCTTTAGTTCTTCAAATTTCTAATCTTTATGTTAGACCCACTGAATTAAAGCTGAACGTCTGTAGTTCAACTGCTGAGTTACTGAGTTGGTTATTTAGAAATTTTTGTGGTAATGTATACCACTCTGTCCAAAAATTTATTATTAGACTAGCTATGTTTTTCGTTATTTTTTTCCTATAGTGCCATTTTAGGACACCCTGGCCTGCCATAACCCAACTTCAGCACTTTAAACCAGATTACCATCTTCAATGGCGTAAATAAAATAGTAGATATAAATAAATGACTATGTGTAAAAATAATTCACAGATTTTACTTCTACAGAGGCTCTCCAATGAAACCTTAGATTGTGTGAATTTCACAACAGTAAATATTCCAAAAGTAAGTTTCCACTTTAATGCTTGGAATTGGTAAAGTGGTTAATCACTGAAGATGGGTTATTCTGTTACAAGCAGATTCTAAAAACTGTAATCATGGATCCAGACATAATATTGTTACCATAAATAGGACTCAGATTTTGCTTTTGTCAATTAGGCTACCTATGCCGAGAAATAATTTATTACATTTCATATTGCTTTTCTAGTACAAGCTTTACCCTATGAAGATTCTGTCAGTCTTTTTCAATGAGGTAGCTGTGAAGGTATTAGCCACTCAAACATGAAAGCACAGCAAATATCCTGATTTCCATAAGTGGCTTCACAAACACACATTTTAAATTGAAAACACCATCTTATAATAAAGAACAAGCTCTATCAGTCACCAGCAGCTTGCTAATTGGCAGAACAACTAATTGTATGTGAAAAGTAAAAACAAAATAGAGAGAAACCCCCTGTCATTATATTACTAGTTTCAATATGCTTACTGGGAAAATCTCCCTATATGTTCTATGTCATGTTGGTCTATAGCAGTGGTGGGCAACTGAGTTGATATGAATGCGGCCCTCAGCATCACTAAAGGGCCGCGCATAACATCGATCCAAACCCTCCCCCTGTCAACATATCTCAGATGCCGTCAGGCAGTCAAAACCAGACAGCACCCCCCCCCCCTCATGCCCATAGGTGCAGTGCTCATATGTAGACCTGGTTTCTCTGATCAACATTGCCAATTTTACTGTTGTGAAAGCTGATTTGGAAAGCTAGGCCAGCGTGTGACCACTTCACAGGTGAGTTGCTATGCCCTATGCATTAACAGTTCGGTTTTGGGGGCCGCCAAACAACGCCCAAAGGGCCGCATGCAGCCCCCGGGCAGCAGGTTGAGCACCTAGGGTCTATAGGACCCGAAATGAGGCCAAAATCTAGAATAGGGACCAAGTTTGTCTCTTTTTTCTAATACAAGTCTACCGATGGCAATAAAAGTAAAGAAACAAATAGGTAGGAACAGTATAGGAGTCCAAAACAGTATAAAGCAGGGAACACACACATAGATATGGGCTATCTATCTGGCCCATATCTAATGTGGTAATTCCAGTTTTTCGAGAGGGATCAATCCCACTCAAAAACAGGGATATCAGACATGACCATAAATTACGGTCGATGTCCATTGCTTCGCATGCATCTCCATGCAAAGCATTGTCAAAGCTGGATGACACAGCAGTGCTGCACCCCCAGCTCCTTCAATGTCGGGTAGCAGCGTGATGACATCATCACGCTGCTGACAGGAATCTCAAATGGCTCGTTGTTTCCAGCCAAGTGCTCCCGGATTTAGAGTCCAAAATATCAATTTTACTAGATGGATCCTGAGTAAACCCTCATATTATTGAAATTATATTAGAAGCTAATTATAGCTTTTTTTCCTAAAACAGTGCATGTAGTTGGTCCCTGATTCACCTATTTGTTCCAGGACATCATCCAATATGCCAAAGCTGGCTGTCTTAACAATAACTAGAAGGTCAATGAGATGCTGAGATTTCTACATTAGCATGCAAATTGTGTGCAGATTGAAACTGAGGCCATCGAGCACAGCACCATATGTACTTGGCTGACTCAGTTGCATGTGCATGTCAATATTTCCGCAACTCATGAGCCTTAATTGTTCTCTTACAACTGAGAGATTTTATTCTACAAGCCTTACTTGTGGCGCCGGATTATGCTGCTCCCTAAAAAACTTCTATGGCAGTAAAAGAATTGGTAAGAGTTTGAATAAAATTCACAGATATTTTAGTCATTAACTGATTTAAAAAAACTCTTTAAAACTTCAGAGCACTCATCAGCACTTAATGGTAAGTTTACCATTAAAATCAGCATTGGATCTCCCCCCTCACACAGAACAGTGAATATTTATCAAAACAAGTTCAGAAAACTTCCATACTTGTTAGTTTGGTACCCTTTGTATAAAATAAAATTCAATTTCTTTCAATATGAAGGTTTTTTTGGTCCAAAGACCATATACACAAAATCAACTATGAACATAGGACATTCATTTCTAAATGTCTTTCTCCTTTATGACAAAAGGAGGCATCTGATCTGTGAATATTAGTTTATGACAACAAGTCAATGCATGTGCTGGATCATTGAAAAATTCCAATCATGTTCAACATCCCGATGGAGGATATAAATGTCCTGTTTGTATGCCTCATTGATAGATTAGGGTCTAAGTATCCAATTACAATTTTAATTGGTTAAATATTGTGTAAAATAGGCACCTTACCATACATCAGGAAGATCTATTTTCTTAGTTTTTATGGTCCAATTAAAATGATAAATTCCTTATTAATTAAATACTTATTTATTAAATAATAATAGAAAAACGTAGCAGTAGACTATAGATTGCTTTTTCTGTATTTATATATATTTGAAATAGTAATGTTCGCAAATTTTTATTGAGAGCATCGGCACTTCGAAAATTCTTGAAGATCTCGAATAGAGATGGACACATTTTCTTTAGAAAATGTGACAATTTCGATTTAAATGTAAAGCCCATGAGCATGGTATAAACTTGCTGGAGATGTAGAGTAGGGTTTGGGGCTATACTACAAAAATTTTTATTGCTCTAACACAAATAGTTTTTGCATGAATTAAGTTCAAAGTCAAGTGAAAATGTCTAAAATCGAAATTTCGACTTTCGATTTTTAACTTAATTTGTGCAAAAAATGAAATGTGCTAGAGCTAAAAATTTTCACACAGCCCTTCTCTACATCTCCAGTAATTTTGGAGATAATACCATATTCAGAGGCTTTGCAATCAGCTCAAAGTTAGTCGAAAAATTAAACCATCTCTAATCTCGGAACTACTGTACATTGCGTTTGCAAGTAGAGGTGGTCCAATTTATTTTTTTTTTTTATTCAACCATTTGGAAATAATTGCAAAGCCCCTGAGCATGGTATCATAACCAAACTTGCTGGAGATGTAGAGAAGGGTTGGGGGTATACTACAAAAAAAGTATGTCTCTTAATATATTAGGTTCCGAAATTTCGACTTTAACTTTGAACTTTATTTATTCAAAAACTCCATGTACTAGAGCAAAACTTTTTATTCCAATGTTCCCACAATCCTTCTCTACAGCAATTTTTGTGATGTTCAAGTCAGCTAGTTGAAAAATTTGACCATCTCTAATTACATGTGGTGATTTGCGCAATAAGGGTAATCTGTGGAAAGTATCATCATTGCGTTTGCGATATGCACTTTTACAAATGCCGATTTGCGCAATGAAGGTAATAATAACTGTAGATCATGAATGTACTTTTATTGCAAATATTAGGTGATAATTTTGTGATATTTTGTGCATATAAATATTGCCTATGCTACTCGTCACTTATTTGAAATACTAGTGTGTGCTCAGACTTTTTCAAGCAATAAATACAATTACAATAATACAAATAATGATACTAATCATTTTCTCAAAATTGTAAAGTGTTTAAAGTGTTCCATTTTCTAAATCCAATATTCACTGACTTACTTTGTACCTGGCAGTCTGTAATGAATAGATTTTCATGAGTACAAAGTGGTTCATGTGATAGACATGTTTTGAAAGTAAGAGGAATAATCTCATTGTAAGAATTAGTGTAGTCTTCACTCAAACCGATAAAGGCAGAAAATGGTTTTATAGATTTTGAGCTTGAACCACCCAGGATATGTGACAATATATATATGAAACAATTTACACACATGCAAATCATCACTCTGTGTACTTTTCTTAAACTGTGACATTGTGACTTTTATGTTGCCATTTTACCTTGGATATTTTTCTACCACCAGCATGTTCATTTTGTTGCAATGAACTTTTGTTGTTAGCCATTTCCAATGAACTATTGTCAAGTTCTGCCTTGACCAGCCTTTTCTTTTTGTTTGTTTTTTTGTTTGTTTGTAAGATACACCATCAACATGTTATTTTAGTGGGGAGGGGTACCTTTAACAAAAAATCATCTTTTAACTCCCGATCTGCCAGTAAAACCACAAAGCTCCATACACTTCTGATCTGTGTATGTAGAGCCAGAGCTTTGTATGCCATGCAAAGCTCCTGGTTGACTAGCTGACAAGCACACAACCTGTCAGCTTTGTCTTTGCCAAGTGGATTTATGTCCCACTTGGCTGGGACAGACATACACACAACCCACCGGCCAGAAAACCTGTCCCACTTGGAGGGTAAGCATGGATCTAGCAGCCATTGGTCTAGAATAGGCAGAGAATCAGCTCTCAGTGCTTGCCCAAGGGAGGCAGATGGCGCATAGAATGCACAAACACCCATGACCGAATACTCTTGCAGCCACTGGTGGTCTCTAGTGATGGGCGAACATCGGACAGGACTGTCCACGAACGGGCGGTTCGGACTTCTAAAGACGTCCGCCGTGCGCCTGTTCGCCTGTTCTAGGCGGTGAATCGGTAAAACCGGATGTGACGTCAGTGGTCCCTGGACCGCATACTGGAACGCATACTGGAACGCATAGTTCCTGGTTCCGGGAGCCGGATGGGACGTCACTGACGTCACATCCGGTTTTAGCGATTCAAATTCCGGCGGACATTTTTTTCACTAGGAGACCGGCTTTATGCCCGGTCTTCTAGTGAAAAGATTCTTCCTCCGGCACGATCACACAGGTTGTGATCCTGCCGGAGGAAGAAAAGAGATCATCTTCTCGCTGGCGAACTGAGCGGGTCGAACACCCGCACTGCTCGCCGGCGAGACGATGGGCGAACATCCATGTTCGCCCCCGAACTGTCCGCCTTGTGGACAGTTCGGCCATCACTAGTGGTCTTGCATTTGCCATATGAGACGCACCATTGCACAATTGAAAAAAAGGGCATATAACCATATAAAATATGGAACATAGGCTAGAACAATACTTTTTTCTGTAGAACAATACTTTTTTTCTGTAATGTAATGTTCTGTGATTTTGGTGATGGAATCTTTCAGAGGGGCTTTGCTATTAACTACCAAATAAATTAGTGGAAATTTTGGTGACCATCTCTATACCTGAAATAATAAAATGAACACTGCAAAAGACAGGTAAGTTATAATATATGTTCTTGATTCAGATATCCTTTACAATTACCATTATCATGTAGAAATGATTATATATTCCATGTAAGCAATATCATAACATATAAGTTGAATCATTTCTATGGTTGAGTAAACCTATTTACCTTTTAGCCCTTTTACAGGTTCAACTTTGTTTAAGCTGACTTACCACCTTGGTAACAGCTTCCTATCTTACTTCTCAATCTCATCCACAAGTTGATATTGAGAAAGTAGAAGTCACATCTTACGTCTGCCTCCCATAATCCCGGTGTGTCCGGCAGCCAGCCAGATATGAATCCGGTGATGCGGGAAGGGCGGAGCATCACCAGATTCAGATCTGGATTGGTAAAGAGAGCAAGACCGAAAGAGTCTCACTACTCCATCTTACATACTGGAGGACAGGACACTCCAGGCATGTTGGCACTGGAGCGAGAAAGAAGGGAAAGTAAGTATGGGATCTTTCTCTACAAGGATCTCTTTACTTGGATCAAGACGTCATGTAGATAAGTACATTTATTTGTTTGTTTTTTGTTGTTTTTATGTTTTAAGTTTAAAAACGCTTTTATTCAACTAATGACTTCTATATAAAAGAAAGCTACAAATTTTGTCAACAAATTGTTTATTGGGCTATTTCAGTTTCAGTTAAGCTATGCGATAAAAAAAAAAACTGTCTGAATTCTCCATAACAAAAAGGATGACAAAAGACACTTTGTGTTTAATTTAAATCGATTCCCAAATTTCTCAAAATCATTCACTTTTCAGTTTGCTTTTTATTGCCTATAAAGTCAACAATTTAAGTCTTTTGATTAAATATCATTAAATGCTTTTGTTCTAATCTAGATTTATCGCCAAGTATGATTTTTCGTAGACTTCGAATTACCAAGATATGCTTCACCAAATAGGAACAGACAAGCTAATCAAACCCATTCAGACTAATGCAAAGTCTTATATCATTTCACAAAGTCTAATGTTCTCTTAAAAAATAACATAAATCAACAAATAATCAAGAAATCATAGACAAATTGCACTCAACGCATCAAAACTGAAAAAAACAAAACAAAATGGATTTGTGTTGTTACCATAGTGATATTTCTATGATTCTTGGAAAATGATGATCAATATATATGTAAACTCCAAATGAACAATTCATATTAAATAGAACGCTTCTAAAACAATACATATTCCATGTATTGTCAAAGCGGAATATATAATTACCTTGATAGACAAAGTGAAATCCTTTCGATGTCATTGGTCCAACAGTTGTAAATCTAACAATAATCTGGTTACCAGTACTTAGTGGAAGCGACTCTCCTACTCAACAAAATAAATAAAACAAAATTTATTAACAAGCCATCAATTATTAAAGTCTGATTGTGTCGTGTATAATAATGTTATATGCAGAAAACAAAATTGAAAAAAAGGACAACGCGCTGCATTGTGATTTCAGATGGATTTGACCTTTCATAGCAAGTTATATTGGCTTCTCTTAGTAAAGCTGGGTATAAGCCACATGGCTGGGGAACGATGGCAAAAATTCTACTTAACAATAATATAATTTGGGAGCTAAGTCCCTCAACATGGTATTATCACCAACATTAAGCAGATGTAGAGAAGGGTTGTGGGAACATTACAAAAGGTATATTGTTCTAGCACATTTCAATTTTGCATCAATTAAGTTCAAAGTTAAGTTAAAAATTTGATCCAAAAAATTTCAGCTTGACTTTGAACTTTATATTTTTTGTAATGTTCCCACAACCCGTCCGTACATCTCCAGCAAACTTAGCGATGACACCATGTTTAGGGGCTTTGCAAATAATTCACAAATTCAACAAATCAAAATAAATTTATTTTTGACCATCTCTATTGAATGAAGCAATTATCCTCTAGTGTAGAAGACTTTAGATGTTGGTTTACTCTTTAACCAATGTTCACGCGGTGGACTGTCAGCAGCAAATACGGCATGTTCTATTCGCCTTTCACCGGCGAACAGTATAGGTGTTCAACCCACTCCCTTCACTGATGGTATGGGTATGTTTCTGCAGGGATGTAAAAAAGATCTGGCCAGTGGAAGAATACCTACAGTTAATTTTTTAGATCCCTTAGTGCCTCCACACTGTGGGGAGCCGCGTAGGGTTTCAAAAAAAGGATCTTGATAGATGCCAGTGTTGTAGGTATTCTTCTGCTGGCCGGATCAGCCACACAGGTATCTAAATAAGATCCAGCCAGAGGAAGAGTACCCACACTGCATCAAGGGACCCAAACACTCCGCTGGAGCTGGAGCTGGCAGTTCACCTGGAACATCCAGATGTCAGGCTTTTACTAATGTCCCATCCGCCTGTTCATGAGTGGCCACTGCTGATGTTCAGCCATCACTATTGGCAACACTTATGGATACTAGAGATGGTCAAAATCGCAACTAGTTTATGTATGGTTTTTTTTCTAAAGCCCATAAACATTGAATCATCACCAAAATTGCTGGAAAATTTCAATATTATTCAAAGTTAAGCCAAAATTTTAATTCAAAACATTTAACATTGACTTGTAATTTATACAAAAATGTGAATGTAAATATTAATGTTCCCACAATCCTTCCTTACATCTGCAATTTTAGTGACGATACCTTGTTTGCAGGTTTTGTATTCAACTCATATAGCCAGCTGATCATAAATTTCAACCATCTCTAGGGTGCATGCTTTCAAACCGCACACTTTTATTTTATACTAAACCACCTTCACCAGTCTGCTTATATAAGAGAACACATTGTTTAGAAAAAAGTTAAGTGGGCAGTCCATTAAACAATGAAAATGGAAAAACAATAATAAAGTATGTTTAATGACCCATTGGCATCTCTGAGAAAAAAAGTACCTGAATGTGATCCTGAGAGAGAGGATAAGAGAGGCGACTGCTGTGTTGCTCCATCATAAACCTCAACTACGTCGTGGAGAGACGTCTGGAAAAACACAAACTGGCCAAAAACCACTAAAAGAGCAATAACCAGTAGCAGAGAAAGAAAAGGGAGATAAAAAGAGAGAAAAAAAATCATGTTCCAAGTTCATGATCATTAAGTTGTTTCAATTGCAAAATTAAAAAAGTGACAGTTAATAAAAATGGAGGCAAACAAATGCCCATGATGTACAAAACTAATGACAATAATAATTATTATTATTACAGCAAACATAAAGAGTAAATCAACATCAATGTCAGTTTGCTGATAGCTGTTCATAGGACAGGAAATGTCAAATAATAAAAATAAGTGGATTATTACTGACTGATTTAAGTATTTAGATTTGTGATTAAGTGTCAATGTATAAAATTAAGTATTTGTAAAATGTAAATTCTCTTCTTTAAATAGAGGGGTTCCGTAGCATGCAGCATGTTTTTTTTACCAAAATGTGTGTCGTCCCATGTGATGGACGGGCCCCCCTAATGCTTTGCTTTCTGATCAGGAAGCATTTCTTAATCATATGAACCCAGACACAATTTTTCCCCCATAGATATAAACATTTTTTCCCAGTTTCTCTTCTCTGTTCATGATTATTATACAGTTCATCTAGTCTTAAACATCGAAATATATCCTCCATCACTAATCTCCCAACCTAACACAGAAAAAATGATCGATAAATGCTTCTGTATTTAATATTTACACCGGATATTTAAAAAAGGCAAAGATTCCATGGGTCATTAGTTTTCTATGATTAGCTGAAATTTTTAATTTGTTGCCCAAAATATTCCACATAGAAAGCAAAAATTTACAAACACGAAAATCATACAGCTTTTTATCGTAAAGATCAGTAGATATGAGTTTCAAATTACTCATTATCAATGCCAGGGGTGTCAAACTCAAATACATAGTGAGACAAAATGAAAAACATGAGCAAAGTCCTCTTGTTAGCCATTGATGAATACAGAAATAGTTAGTGATCCCATTTTGATTAACTGAAGTAATTAAAGCAGGAAGCTTAGGCTCCACTATGAGTCAAGGATGTGCTGCGTTACCAGATCCAATAAATGCAACCCATGCATTAGGGATGAGTTAGGGATCAATCAGGGATGCATTAAGGGATGTGTTTGTGACTTATCAATTTTTTTGTTTTTTACCATGAGCGGATTGATCAACGCATACCATTGCGTTTCAACAGATGCAATACATTTTCTTTGGGTGTGTCAACGCATCCATACATTCCTTGGTTTATGTTGCGTTAATGTCAATACAGTGCTCTGCGTTGATTTTAACGCAACACATGCTGACAGATCACACCAACGGATGTGTTGACACATCCATTGACTTTCAATGGATGCGTCAACATCCCTGCGTTTGACGTTTAAACGCATAGTGGAGCCTAAGCCTTACAGATCACTTCTTCAGGCTTTGTAGACATCTTGCACATGTCAAAAGCAAACTTCTTTAATGACTTAAGTAAGCCAATAAAGGGGATCACGTAACCTCCAAACTTTTGGTATTGAAATTAAATTAAGGATGATTTTGGATGATGTCCATATGGAAGCATTGAATCTGGTACAAGCAAATAATGTTATAATGTGAAAGCTAATGTTATATGTGAAAGCCAATGTGTAACCCCCTCTTTCCCTCACTCCCTCCCCCTTCACATCCCCAGTATCATTGACAACACCTGAGATGTGATGGCCAAAAGCAATATTGCCTGCATAGCATGCAGGTCAATGACACGCTCCCCACCTCTTCGGGGTCACCCATGCCAAACAACAGAGTAATCCGCAAGTTCACTGATACAGAGTATCACTGCAGGCTCACCTGGAAGCAACACCCTTTGCAACCTTACCCCAACCAGCACTAAGGGTAACTGCTATAAAGGTTACTACAAGACACATCTGTGGCATTCATTTCTTAAATAACTTTTAAAAAAAAATTAAAAATTCTCCTGGGGCAAATATTGGGGGCCAAAGTTTGAAAACCCTGATCTTTTCATTGGCCATTGAAAATTTCTCTAATAAATGAACTTATTATTGTTACATATTAGTTTAGGTGTACTCTGAGTATAATCTAATAACAATAAACTACACAGAGATCAACAAAAATGCAGTAAATAAATATATATATTCAATTTAATTAAGGAAATTCCTGCTATCTTGAAAGTACCAAACTTGATAACAATGTGATCATACACTGTGTATATATATATATATATATATATATATAGTTCCCTCTCACCTATTCGTCAATATGTGCCAACATCTATCAAATATATGTACACACACCAAGAACTGGAAACTTGGGAAGCGAAAGAAGTACGTCATAATGCCCCCAACCAATCACTTCCCAATCTGAAGAGGGGCTCCAGATAACTTTAAGGGCACCAATTATTTCACTTTTGTGTAAAAAATGTTTGTATTGTTGTGCAACAATTATAAATTTTGATTGTTTGTATTATTTGTATATCATTGTAACAATAAATTACCATATTTTTATTTTCACAAGAGTTGAATAATGAGCCAAATAAATTTAATGATCAGTTAGATATATTTCAACCCAAATACTTTTATTCTATTTATTTTATTTTTCATTCTACTTACACGTCTTACAATTAAGAAGATTGACACAATGTTTTCTAAATAGATTGAATATGATAGATTTGGATGTATTTAATGCATTATGTAAAAAAGTTTTTGTTTGAACCCAACCAGTGACTATATGGTTATTTACATATGTGGCAGGCTATTATGAACTGTTTTGCTTAAATAGTTTACAGAGTGCAAAACGTAAAGCTGGCCATACAAGCTTCGATTTTTGATTGCATTAGGGTGATTATATGAATCAAATTCAAACAATCAATTGAATGAAAAATGTTACCGTGTATACCCAGCTTTAAGCTTTTATTCACAAAATGCAAAATTCAGACCCCTGAAGCTTTAATGGGAGAGGGAGGGGGGTTATTGGGGTTTCTTTAGAAAAAAAAAATTTCTCTGTAAATCTAATAACATGTGTACCATCTATATAGCCACTAGTAATTATAAAAAAAGAAGGCATGTGCCATGTATATATTTATTTACATTGAAGAAAAAAAACAATACATAAATAAAATCTACATGTACATTGAGGTGTTTATGTTTTGTAGCTGTACAAGTAAAACCAGGCTTTCTGCCAAGAAAAATGAAACATACAAATGACTTTTTATATTTCTGCATTAGTTTGCATAAAATAAAGAGCAAAGGGTCACATAAGTCCCAATGCCAGGAAAAATCTCTCATGATTTCCATGTTTTGCCTCTGTGTAGCTGCCTCTGCTTGCCAAATATTTTTTCTCTATTCTGTTTACATTCTTAGTGTTTAACATTATCAGTATGCTATAGAAAATATGAAGTTTTACATATACAGTATATCAGATTTAAAAAAATTAAATTAAAAATGTAAAAAAATATGAAAAGCAAATACTTCATTGATTCAGATTCTATAGTGATTTTACAATTTGTATTGTTTCCTCTTATTTTCCTGCAAATTTGGATGAGTAAATAATATTTATAGAATGTTGTTCAAATCTATGGCAGGTCAACAAGTTGATCCCATAGGTATCATTGGTACATTCAATTCTAAGCTCTCTGTATATTTATTCTATAGAAATGGTCGTGAAATTTCGACTAGCTAATTTGAAAAGTAATTGCAAAGCTCCTGAACATGATATCATCACCAAAATTAGTGGAGAAGTAGAGAAGGGTTGTAGGAGCACATAAACCATCCTCATAAGACTCAATCCCACCAAAAATGTAGGGGGGGAGTGCATGCATCTTATGAGGCAAATGCGCAACCATTCGTGGCCAAAATGTGGGTCTCCCTTCTAGTTCTCCTCCACTCTTGGCTGAAGCTCCGAGCTTAGCCTAGCTCGCTAAGCGGGCAATGCAACCACTTGTTTAACTGTGTCGCCTGAGCAGCACAGAAATCTGCTGATCTGGGGCAGTCAGCTGGAGCTGACATTACAAAGCTTCGGCTGTATGGAGCATGCTCTGTCTTTGTCATAGACAGAGCACTGTCTCGTATAGCAGAAAGGGGACAGGAAAGCTGTAATCTTCCCCGCACCTTTTACTCCCGCACTGCCAGACAGAAGCACAGAGCTTCTTCTGGAAGAGTTGCGATTTTTTTCTGTATGCACTCCAGTTGATGTTGACTTATCAATTGGAATGACTTATCAGCAAAAATATAGTAATTTTTGCATAGATTTCTGTGCTACAACATGATACCATCTTCAGCAGCTTTGCAAATAACTCACATAATCAGCTATGGTCCTCCTGTGTTGCAAGTAGTAAACTTTTGAGAGCTCTGGAACCCTGTATGTATTCACTGCATGGGCAGCAAGTAACTCACTAGTGTTGAGCTTGAATATTCAATTGCTAATATTTTTAGCAAATATTGGAAATTTGAGAATTCTCTAATATCTTGAATATGGCGGCAGATATTCGCAATTCGCAACATGATTCTGCGTGTATGGCCATGCATAACGATAATAATGCAATTGTTATTATAATCACATGGCGTGGCCATACATGCAAAATGTTAAATTTATATTGAATGTTAGTAGAATGATTCCTGAAATATTGCGTATGATGCTCATCACTAAAACTCACATAAGTGCTCTTGGGACATGTAGTCCAGTGAAGGAGCTCTTGTATAGATAGATGAGTGAGCTCCCAAAAAGGAAGTTTGGGGGAGCCCTGGCACAGGAATGCAGAGGAAGGAACATACAATAAAAGTAACATAAGGATGAAAAACTGAACACCCTTTATCTATGAATGATTGCTTATAGGTTGAAAAGGTTACTTTTTACATGGGAGTTAAGTAGTTCTGGTTAGACATGGATTTTGATGATTTCGGGTTAATTGCAAAGCCCCTGAACATGGAATCATCACCAAACTTGCTTGAGATGTAGAGAAGGGTTGGGGGTATATTACAAAAAAAAAGTATAATAGTTTTGCACAAATAAGTTCAAAGTCAAGTCAAAATTTTGACTTACATTTTGAACTTAATTTATGCAAGAACTTCATGTGCTAGAGCCATACTTCATTTTTTTTCAAATGTTCCCACAACCCTTCTCTACATCTCCAGCAATTTTGGTGATATAACCATTTTCAGAGGCTTTGCAATCAGCTCACAAACTTCAAACAAAAAAACACATATTATAAACAATAACCTATCAATTATCTACATTGAGCTGATCATATTAAAGAAAGTTTAAAAATATATATTAAAAAAATCTTTTTTGAGCAGGACGTCACTCTACAACATGTAGTGAGTCAACATAAAGTATCCACTTGGGCTCTTTTATAGCTGCAATAAATAATATAATAAAGCTGTATAGGATTTTACAGCTTATCCAGTGCAGCGCTTAATAGCTCAATTAGTTCTGCAACAAACTGAGCTGAAATCAGAAAATAAGTACATCACTACTGGTAAATCAATAGTAAGGCAAAGGGAGAGATAACAAATAATGTAAATTTGGCGTGACAACCAGAAAGAAAAGTCACATTTAAAGTAAATTGAACGCTGTAGTTTATCCTGTAGATGTAACATCAGACTATTATTGCTCATAATAAGCAACAGGATCATGTTAGCTTGACACATTCATAATGCGCTTTATGTGGATTTTAAAGTGTTTATATCGAATGCCTCAATGCAGTACCGAGGTGAAGTCATCCATTTTAGCCAGTGTTCAAAAGTAATTGCCGTAGATAAAAAGTATATTTGTTGTTATAAGTGAATTGCAGATTTAAGTTAGGTATTTAAAGTAAAACTCCAGGAGAAAAAATAATAGACAACAAAGAATAGACCATTTGCCAAGAAAATCTACTGTGCCGCAATTAGAGGTGTCTTTGCAGTACCCCTTTTCCTCCACTAGGTGTTCTTAGTCCTTTGGGCTATTATCCAGCATCATTGAAACTACTCCCTCTATGCCTAGACTAGGGGTCCTCAAAAATAGGGGACCAGTTCATAATTTTAATGCATTACACATGCATTTACCAAAAAAAAACCTCAAGAGTGATGGGAAGTGACTTCTCTGACTTTTAACCCACAGACTGGCTATATAGGACAGTAGTTATAGTAATTTAGTGGTAGAAATAGTAGGGATAGTAATTTACCATGGAGATTACTCTCCCTCCAAATTTCACACCCCTGCAAACATTCCTAGTTATATTAATGCTTCCCTGCAGCTATTTAATGTACATAAACTGTGTGCACAATAAAAAATTTCAACAATTTATGATGGTATTCTAAAAAGGCCAACCAGTAGTACTGGTGTATATCACCAGTGTATAACACAGCCCCGGCTTTCTCTGTTAGCCCCAGCTTTCTGCCTCAAAAACATCTGGGTGACTGCTTTGGGGCTAAAAGCTTTGGAGGGCCACATGTGTTTGAGGACCCACATCCTAGGCTGTCAGGGACATAAGCAGCACAATGATGAGCTCATCTCTAAGTTCATTTTATTTTTCTCTTTTCATCATACTTTAATATATCACTACAAAATTTATGGCTGTGTATAATTTTCATTGACCAAGAGTTTTGTTTGAACTTAAGATAGATACTTAAAAGTATTGATATAAAATGTTACTATAAACGTAAAAACTTAAGAACTTGCTGTTCCCTCTAAAGCCCCCCATAGACGGGCAGATTCCCGGCCATAGTTGTAGCAGACCAACCTGCGTGCTCGCTCCCGCCGAGCACATGAAGGTTGGTCGGCTGCAACTATGAGGGAGCCCACCTTGAGTTTTGTAGCAAAAAAGCCGGCAGGTTGGATCGCACACGGATCCGTCCTGCTGGGTTTTTTTCTGCACAATCCTCTGTTCCTGCAATTGTCAGCCTCCACCTAGCCCTGGGGGGAGTGCGGCGCCGTCAGGGTCCCCAGTATGGT
>CM070036.1:11568177-11579021 GCA_036250615.1 Ptychadena robeensis | reverse complement strand
AAGAAAGCCAACAAAGCGGGTGAGGGAATCCTCACCCGCATCCCGCGCGGCTGACCTCTCACGAGGAACTACTTGACATTCCACACCAGCATATACCACCTACTTTTTTGGATGTCTCTTTTCGATCAAAAGCGTTTGGAACAAACTTTCCCGTATCCCCATCGTCCATACGATTGTGCCATAGCACCTGACCTCCTCCCAGGGTCAGAGAATCCCGTTCGACGTACTTATCAATATCCCCTGTCAAGGGCCTGAACAGGAGACCTTAAGGAGTACCATGACCTTGAGACAACCTACAAAAGGGATTTATTTCGTCGTCAACATCGCCTGCAGGCGCTGGTCTCTTTTTCGTCCCTACATACGGCAAAGTCCATACGCCCCTATTGTGGATATCGGGAATTAAATGCCAGCACAACCCTGTCAGCCACCGGTATCCTCTGCCCCCTGAGTTGGCCGGATCTTATGAGAAATTGACTCCATCGCCAAGGTGTACACACGATTGGGATCTTCCTCCGTGGGGCATACAAGCGAATCCGAATTAGACCAGGAGACCGAGGGGAACTAACTGCATTCAAGGCCGACCAATTTGTGAGCATGATATTGACATATCTCTCATGCCATTTGGGCTCCTGCAATGACTCACCTTCAGTATGTCCTAGGGATCTCTTTTATCAATGACGTCAACTTTCAGGACTGCTGGACCAATTCGTCATCGTCATTTGATCGTTCGATACTGATATTCTCATCTGACCTTCGACTCACACCGGCAGCCATTAGGATAGTGCGCGGGCGACGAGGAGGAATTCACTACATTCATCCCGAAAACCGTCCAAATGAATGTGAGTGGGAGAACGAAACCAACGAAGTTCCTGGGTCCTCGTCCCGGGTCCAGAGGGGGTTTCGATGGAATCCCCCAAGGTCACGCAGTAACGGACTCGGCCTACCCCCCCTCACCCGCAAAGAGCTGTACAGAGGTTCCTCGGCTTTGCTATTTTTTTATCGTTCGATTCAGCAAGGACTTTTCTTTTTGACTCTTTCTCAAAGACAGTACTCCCACTCAACCTCATTAACCAGTACAAAACGGGCCTTCAAGTGGTCTCCCTCTCTGCTCAAATGCCTTTCGACCACCTCAAAAAAACGTTCATCAGCCACTGCTCTCCTTTCGTCAAGCATCTCATAAGTACTCCCGACCCTTCTCTGCCCTTTACCCTAGAAGTGACCGCACTCGCGAGATGCTATAGGCGCACATCCTCTCTCAACGATCAGGGCCAAAAAATCTTCTCCAACCCGTCTCCTAAACTTCTCTCGGAAACTGTCTTTTGCTGAACGACACTTAACTACTACGTAGGGGACCGGGAACTTCTAGCTTGAAGGTAGCGCGCCATCAGAGGATTGGAGACACTGCTGTAGGTGGGCAGAACATCCTTTCCTGGTATTCACAGACCACAATAATTGGAGTACCCACCCTTCGCAAGGCCCAGCGGGTAACTTGTGAATCCTAGACAGGCCCGCTGGTCTTTGTTTGTTCTCGCCGGCTGTTAGTCACCTGTCACCTACAGCCAGGTCCAAGAATGGGCAAGACAGTCGGATAGCCCTCACTCACAAACACGGAGTACCCCGAGACCTCGCGATAAGGTAAACTAAGGGGCCCATCTTGGCCCCTAATGTTGTTATGTGTTTGCCTAACATAACCTGTCCCCTCCATCACTATGTGCCTGACTCAGCTCCTCCTCTCCCTGGCACGGATACTGTCGTAGGGGTCTACTCTGGAAGGGCAACAGTCTCTTCGTACGCCTGAGGAACACAGACAGACGGTCCTCGCTTCATGTCACGATCCCCTCTTGGCAGGGCACCTACTCGGGTGGAAAAGACCAAAGACCTTCTCCTCCGCACATTCGGGTGGCCCGAAGTTGTCAAGAGATTGCAAGGCATCCATAACATGAAACCGGTTTCTCGGTTTGTAGCAGATCCAAGACACCCCCACACGCTTACACGTACGGCCTCTCTTCAGCCCCTACCGATCCCAACACCGGCTCACTTGGGCAGGCTATTGCCATCGACTTTATTTACGGACCGACTCGCCATGCCTTCCCAATTGATGTACAGTAATATGGTTGTGTGGTTGATCGCCTGTCTAAGCTGGCACACGTCGGTTCCCCCTTCAGGGGTCTCCCGTGCTGCATCATCCCCCGCTGAGAGCTCGACCTGGTACGGGAGGTCGTTACTCGGTCCGACACGGTGTCCCCGCTACATATTCTTTTCCTACAGGGGGTCTCAGTTCACCTCACAATTTTCTGGAAAAGGAATTCTGCAGGCTGTTGGAAATCGAAACCCCACACCTTCCTCTGGGTAACCACCGCAGACCACATGCGACAGGTTTAACGTACCAACCATACCTGGCAGCAGGATACCTACGGTGTTACATCTCCGAGTCCCAGGAGAACTGGTATTCCCTCTTGCCAATGGCTGATTCGCCTTGCAACACGTGCCGTGAGTACCACCCTCCACAAGGTTAGTCCCCTTTTTCGCTAACTTAGGGTTATCACCCGCAGTGGCCCGTCCCTGCCTCCCTCCTCTCCTGTCCCTGGCGGCCCTCGTCGTGCCCGAGATGTTGGCGGAGCAACCCTGGAGGTCTCAGACGGGTCCGTCTCCTCGAAGCATCTCTGAAGGCATGAAAGAGGCTTCAGACGGAAGTGCCGGCGGATAGGGGGCCGTCTTTACCTTTTCACCCTCTAGGGTGGGGGAACCCGGTTTGGCTCGCCACGACATACTTTGCGATTAGGTGTCCCTTCGCGTAAGCTTGGTCCATCCGTCCTTCTTCTCTTCTTCGGTTTCCTTTTGTGATGGAGAGGCGCCTGGTTGGTTTCCCCGCGGCGGGTCAGGGCTCCGTTTACCTGATTCCCGGCAGAGGATCCACCCGGGTTTCACTTTCCATGTTGAAACCATTAGCCCGTGGTTGCCGTCCCTCCCTGCCCCCTGGTCCCCCTCCCCCGGAAGTTGGTTGGTGTGTTCTCAGGAGTTAGTGATCGTGCATGATGGTTTCGACTCTCGATGGTTTTGCCACGTGCCGACGCCGCGGGACCGGCGTTCAGTATTTGGTTTTGTGGAGGGGTATCTCTGAGGACTGCTTCTTGGGAGCCGGGCCGCACGGGGCGATTCATGCTCAGGATTTGGTGTCCGCGTTTCATGCGCGGCATCCTTTTAAGCCCGGTCCTGCGGGCGGTCGGAGCCTCCTCGCCCTTGACGGGGGGGGTCCCTGTCCAGCCTCGCACCTAGCCCTGGGGAGTGCCACGGCGCGTCAGGTGTCCCCATATCGTTGGTGGTCCCCGGGACACGGCCGTGGCATCTCCACCTCCACGATAAGCACGTACCTGGGCTGTGGGATGCTTATACCCCTTGTTAACTGGGTCATCCCCCGTCTCAGAGTGCTCTGCATCGCCACACGCGTGCATATCGATGCCGCTGTGGGTGGCGATCTGCTCATTTAGCTGGCGGCACCTGCTGCGATGCTTAACGCTGAGGAGCGCACACGAGAGTGCATAATTTAAAGAGCTTATAACACATACCACCCTCCTCTCCTACAGTTCACTTTCCTGTGGAGGGGAGGGGTTGGGTATTAACCCAGTATAAACTCTGTTTCAACTTTAATGGAACTGTTGCTGACTGATTGACCATTTCAGTTAAACCTATAGTGTTTCACTGCGATTCCCAATCCCTACTTCTGACCGACTCCCCCCCGTGTATACCGAACCTTGCTTGTTTTCTTTCGTTGACCTGATATCTGAATCCCCGACCCATTTGCTAACACTGTTACTGGACTATACTCTTTGATTGTTACCCGCCTGCACCGACCCTAAGCTTGATCTGACTCTGCTGTTCACATCTCCAGCCCTATTGACCTCGGCACTTCCGTATTGTACTACTCTCATCTCTTCCTCTGAACTTCCACAACTTGGGGTAAGCCCTCACACGTACCTACTCCGTCCTACATAGGGGTACTGACATAAGGGATACCTGTCCTGCCCTCCTCTAAGACCACCGATGCCCTACCCACTCCCTGGGATCATTCGGCCCTCTCCATATAGGGGACTCTGGTTGAAGACCGGGCTCTACCAACGGATCACAGACTCCTTCCCATCCTGTCGTTGGTATATACGTCGTACTACCCTTGTGTAGCGTGACAGCAATGCAGAATGTTCTCTGTCTGCGAGGGGGGTCTACCCTCCCCCTCCGAGTTAAATTGGTGCTACAGTCTATAGAGTACCCGTGTGTTAAGTGGAACACCCAGATTCCTGTCCGTGTTCTGTAGCAGACTGCTCACAGCGTGTGACGGTCACCACGCTGTGCTGTGAAGAGTCTGCTAAATGTCGGCCATAGATCGGGACGTCTATGGCCAGCTTAAGAGAGGTTCTATGTTTAGCTGACAGTTAAGTTACTGCAGTATTGTGATTGGCAACTAGATGGCGATGGTTAATTGTTCTTAATGGGGAGAATGTATCTCCTTAGGTCTGTAAGAAGAGCATGATTATGTATTTACACAACTGCCACTGTTTTT
Source organism: Ptychadena robeensis (assembly GCA_036250615.1). NCBI lineage: Eukaryota > Metazoa > Chordata > Amphibia > Anura > Ptychadenidae > Ptychadena > Ptychadena robeensis. The sequence goes on along the minus strand of CM070036.1, from coordinate 11,574,466 downwards.
TTTTTAATTGTGCAGTCCATCATTGGGTTAAATTTATTTATTTGAAGTTTAGTGATGTTAAAAAGAATCTGGGCGATAAAAAGGGGGAAGGCAGGTTGTTTTTTCAGAGTGGCTTTGCGTTGAGATTTTGGACACAGCAGTATTGGTTCCAGTTGATTAAGCTAAGGCACAAAACAGTGGATATTCAACCAACACCAACATGTTATAGTGTGCATGTTCTCAATGCAGAGTTCTTCCTTCATTACATCAGCAGTGAGACTTGTGTAGCCATCTGTCCTGCATTGTATTTTATTGGGATTTTTCACCCCTATGAGGGGTGTTATTGCTTTCTACGTAACCCCCTCCCCCAATTCGTAGCATTTATTGTGTCAAGGGTAAAGAGAATGGGAATTATAATATCTTAAGCCCCCCTACACGTTTAAATTTTTAACAGATTTTTCGGCTGATCGACTGCGCATGATGAAAAATCATCCAGACACCCTTTGTGTGCCAGCATGTCTACATTGGGTTCTCGGCTCTGTGAAGACCCAGCCAAAGGAATGCACTTAGTGCAGGGGGAGCCAATCCACATTACCCGTCTGCAGCAGCGGCTGTTCTCACAGGGTTCTGGCCATCCGCCACCCGGAGGTTGACATAGTGCACTACATTGACCTTCCGGCCAGCGCAGGAGACATAACATTGGACGGAGATGCTGGTCCCCATTCAAAGTAATTTAATCGATCTAAGAATTACAGACATGTCCATAATGGCTTAGATCAATTTGGCGGCCGATTTTTGGCCAGATCTAAACTTTTAAGCTTTAGATTTCCACCGGATTCTTCGGCCGATCGACCGCCGTGAGTGCACAGTGGCAGTCGATCTGCAGAAAAATCTGGTGAAAATCTAAACGTGTATGCCCCCCTTTAAACATAAGAATATGAACAGAAAAAAGACTTGCTTCCTCCCTGCCGGATGCTGTTTCTAAAATGTTTCTAAAACTAGGACGCAAAAAAACGGACCTTCACCTAGACGGCTTATTATTAGACGCCTGCTGACTTCCAACATTCTTTGATAAAAAGAGTTAATATTTTATGAAGTATGTGCTTACCCAGCTCATTTGACTGTTGAGGTGCTGAGGTTTACCTCTGCTTGAATTGTTGAATAGCCTTATTGAGTTTATAACCTTCACACTCTGCCTGAGATATTTAAAGCTGAACCTCAGGCTAAGCAAATAATGTCTACATGTAAGAGCCGCTTGGATTTTTACTTGAATTTTGATGTTCTCTGCCTGGTTCTTCCAGATCTGAGCAATAGTCCAGCGTGAAAAAAAACTTCAGAATTTACCGCAATTCCCTGTAATAAACACCGGTCACTGGCATTCATTTAACTGACTCCGGGTCACAGGTCTTCTATCGGCCCCCTTTAGTTTTCTCTACAACCATGTTGTAATGGAAAGAGCTGCTGAGGCTCTCCTTACACAGTCTATGTGGGGCGCAGTGATAATGCCACCACTATTATACAAGGTCATATTTATGGTCTACAAATGCATATGATATGAACACAGTGGATTTTTAAAAAAAATTATTGTATTATATTAAAGTATTGAATTTATTTTTGACATTAAATGATTATGTATGATCATAAGTGTCTATCAATGTGAGAGTACATGCAGGGTTAAATAAATATGGAGGATTGTGGGGGATTACTTAGGTGCTCTCAAAACATCAATCCACACGATTAGCATCTTTTTAGGACTCCTGCCCAGATTTATTTGCCTCACACAGTTTAAAGAAAAGGGTTACCATTGCAGTCCACAAAACCGTCAACCAAAAATGCAAAGCCTCCTGGCTTTTAAACATTCAACATAAATGGTTGTCCTTGGCTCGGCTTCTCAGCAGCAACAGGCCTGAGCCCCACACACTCTGTGAGCCCCCTTGTATCCACTGCTCCAGCAGCCACAGGCCTGGGGCCCACACACCCTGTGAGCCCACTGTCTGCTACTTGGTCAGCCATGACACACTGGTCCCAGAACCTTATGTGGAGACACAACCAGCTACAGCAAGCAGGTGTTAACACTTTGGTCCCACCCAGTTACACCATTCCCCTTCCAGAGTCCAGAGGGACCCTGTAAGAAAAAAACAAAAACACTCAGCAACCTAATGTTGCTGTGCAAAGAATTCCAGGCCACCACCTAATGGTCCATTTACAATGTGACAGACAAACGGTCTGCAAATACGGTATATGCAAATACAGACATATTATTATGTATTCTATGGAAATTTTCCTCCACTCCTGATCTTAACCCCCAGTTGGAAATTGGTAGAATTGAAGGCTGTTGCCTCTTAAAGCCTAAACTTAAACTAACCTAATGTATGTTCAGGGTTGGCATTATGCCTCCTTTCCCCTCTCTGTTAGTGATATAGGCAACATTCATATTCGCGGCATGCCGCAAATTTTTGGGAAAACATTCGGAAAATATTCGCATTCGGCAATATTGCGAATATCGTCAGTTTTATGCGAATGTCGCGAATTTTATATATTCGCGAATATATGTTTAACTTGCATTGAGGGGCGTGTTGAAAAAAAATTGCGAATTTTGGACGCCATCTAAGTGATTTTCGCGAATTTTCTAAAGTGCCGATTTTCGCAATATTCCGAATATTCGCATCACCCCAATATTGGATTTAAAAACTGTTGATGGTCGCAGGGAGTGTTGCTAAGCTCTTGTTGCAGCCTTCCCATTTGTCCACTTGCATTGAGAGGCGTGTGTAATGGAAAAAAAATACTGAATATCCGGAATTGCGAATATTCGGCAATATATTCACCATCTTCGCGAATTTCCGAATTGCCGATATTCGCGATTAATATTCGGAATCCGAATATTCGTTATCATCACTACTTTCTGTTGTTGTTTTTTGTGGCATCCTCACATATCACAGTACAAATCAATCACTTTCCCTTTACAATCCTATAGAGATTGATTTACCCCATTCAAAACAATAACCTGTGTCTTCTAGTGGCCACATGCGTTACTGCAGTTCATTAACCTCAAGTATAATGGCATCTACAGAGGATTAAATATGGTTATTGCACAGAGCAGAGCACATCAGGTAGTATAATTAAGTATAATTAATTAGATACTTGGAGCAGTTCTCCACAGTTTTGACAGCTAAGAGTTGAGTAAAGTTTATTTGGGGTTTTTCAGGTATTTTAGGTGCGAGTTAATGCCATTCTTTACCATTCTTAAGACCCCCATATCAAATGAGGCCAAATAAAATATCAATTGTCGCTGTAAAATAAAGTGTAGGTTTAAAAACGTTTTTTCCATGAAAGTCTATGGTGTGCTTTTGGTACAGAAATCTGTACCTCAGCAGTGCGCTAGGGAGGTTAATATAATTTAAATGAGATGACTGTGTCTGGAGTTTGGCTTTAACAAAGTCACTACAATATTCTGTCACCTGGCACTTCCATTCCCAAAGTGCTTTTGTAGAGTAGTTCCAGGGCTATACTTAGCTATTCATCAAATCTTTCACAGCTATCCATGCTATAAATAAAAATAGATCTACTTTTTGAAAAAGTGACAATCTTTGTTTATTTCCTCATACTTATACATAATTCAGAGAAGAAGCCTTTGGGAATTTCCACTGGTGTCTTAGAGTTTCTTTTTAAGCTTAAGCCTATCGCTGCTGCAGAATTTATTTTCCCTTTTTCACACACAATAAAGTGCATATTTTTATCCTGAAGATTACATAGACCGTGTAGAATAGAATAATGGTTGTTGGAATTTGTATTTGTCACACAATATTTGTGCAACTGTTTATTCAGATTCCTATTTCCAGCAAGAAATAGATTCCAATGAATTTCAGAGCACACAAATAAAATAGAACCTGCAGGATGATTGCAAATGATATATTATAATGATGGCTGGAGATGGCCAATGAGATGCCAAAGTTTCGACATTGCAAATTGTATGCAGCCTGTTGTACTTGATTGGCTCAGTTTGCATGCAATTTGTATGCTGTTATGGAAATGTCAGCATCTCATTGACCATCTCTAACACCAACATTAGTAAAAAGGTACCAAGTATGTCAGAACCTAAAATTGTATTCAGTAGTAACAAATAACGATACCCAAAATCCTCCATGGGCAATTCATCAATGTTTATTTTTGATGTAACACATGAGTCATAGAAGCTCCTACGACCAATATAGAGATGGTGGAATTTGCTAGCTGAGTTTGTGAGCTGATTGCAAAGCCTCTGAAAATGGTATCATCACCAAAATTGCTGGAGATGTAGAGAAGGGCTGTGGGAACATTTAAAAAATGGTTGCACTACCACATGTAGTTTTTAAAAAATTACGTTCAAAATCAAAAAAAATTTTACGAAATTTTGACTTGGCTTTGAACTTAATTTATGCAAAAACTATTTGTGTTAAAACAATACTTTTTTTGTAGTATACCCCAACCCTTTCTACATCTCCAGCAAGTTTGGTGATGATACCCTGCTCAGGGGCATTGCAATTAACTTTGAAATCCTTGAAATGGTCAGATTTGTGAAAACAAATTCAACCATCTCTAGACCATTATAGACCACATATGTGTAGATGCCTTCTAAGCTGTACAGAGGCACTTATGTTGGACAGCTCTGACTCTAAAAGATTTCTAACCTACGTGCCTCAGGGTTCATTTTCACAGAAGGAAATGCAGAGGGATGGTTCCAGACCTCTGGTAGGGACTCACTACACATTTAGTACATACAACATCAGGTCCATGGATTTGACCACAATATATCAAAGCCAAATGTAGGTTGAAGCAGTCATATCTACAGTCATGTCATCACCTTATCACCACAAATATTGAATGGGAATGATCAAACATAGCCCAACTATTTTCAAAAACAATTTAACCTCCTGGTGGTGCCATTCATTCCATTATTGGAAATTTAGCAAAGGTGGAGGACGCCGCAAGATTGCAGTGAGCAATCAGTGAGTGTTCAGACATGTTTTTTTTTTTAGTCGATTGCTGGTGACCCTTGACTGCTTCCTGTTCAATCAGACTAGAGAAGTATATACAAGCACTAGGGATACTCCCACCCTGACATCTCCGATCAAATGACTTTGAGGAATCAACCTCTTTCTGGAGCCTGCAATCATTTGATGCAATCAATGATAAAACTATTATTAACCAAGGTGGTGTGCACTTTGATCGATTTGCGATCGATCTGTGATAATTCGATCACATATTCTGATCGAATTGAGAGATGATTTCAAAAGAATTGACTAACTTAAGATACTGAATGACAATTAGCAAAAGGTTTTAAGGCTGGTGTTAGTGCTTCTTTATTTTGGCTCCATGCTGCATATAAGGTCTACAGTGTTCAGAGAGAAAGTCAAACAGTCAAGAGCACACACAGCAAGCTGACAACATAGCTAGCAATTGGCTTATAGTTGTCAGCTGGAAGTGGTTTACTTTACAGTTTCAGTCCGCAGCATCCCGGAAACGACCGGGTGCTCCCGCAGCCGCTCGGGAAATGACCTGTCACAAGTGCCTTCAAAATTGTGCAGGCACTCAGGGGTCATTTAAGATGCAACCCCATGACAGGTCTATCAGACTAAAGCCTGAAAACTGACTGGTGGACACCTAATGTTGCGCCTGCCGGTCGGTTGCTATTATTGCTCGTTTACCAAGCGATTTTTAAATGAGGCCTTAGGTAAGAAACTTTGCAACATAGCCACAAAAATGCGTTTGCTCAAGAAAACTGTATTGATCAGGTATTATAAAATGCTGAAAGCTTACATACACTTGAGGATCAACTGTTAATTAGTGATGATCGCGAATATTCGAATTCTGAATATTAATCATGAATATTGGCAAATCGGAAATTTGCGAAGATGGTGAATATATTGCCGAATATTCGCAATTCAGGATATTCGATATTTTTCTTTCCATTACACACGCCTCTTAATGCAAGTAGACGAATGGGAAGGCTGCAACAAGAGCTTAGCAACAATCCCTGCGACCATCAACAGTTTTTTAATTGAATATTGGGGTGATGCGAATATTCAGAATATTGCGAAAATCTGCACTTTTGAAATTTCGCATGCAAATTTGCGCCATGTTAAACATAAATTGCGCACGCACAATTCGCAAACTGCTGATATTTGCAATAAAAATAAAAACCCTGAATACTGCCGAATGTGAATGTTTTACAAATTTTTTTGCGGCATGCCGTGAATACCAATGTTGCCTATGCCGCTCATCACTACTGTTAATCTGAAGGCAAATCTTATGTCCATAGCTGGCCATACAC
>CM070036.1:11556285-11568077 GCA_036250615.1 Ptychadena robeensis | reverse complement strand
AACAGGGAGGTAGCTGGAAGCGACTAGCAAGTCCTCAGAGATTTAGAATCACCCCTGAGTGTAGCTCGAGGTGAGTTTTGTAAATATACTTACTCCGAATTTCACTCAGGCAATCCCCCAGAGAGGTTAAGCAATGGATATATCAGTCAGTATTACCAAACATTTTGCGGTCATCTTATTTTTTTCTCCAAAAATAGATGAAAAGGAAAATATTTTTACTATTCCATCACATCACCATTTACTAAATGTTAATTTAATATTAAAGCCCATTTCCATGTCTCATCATTTCCCCGTGCTCCATGAAGGTCTTCAACTCCTTAATTAATATGCAAGGTCCATTCCTTATAGATTGTTGATTAGCATTGGGGGCAAAAATGAACCCACATGACACCTTTAAAAATGTTGATCTCTGCTTTATTAACACATGTGTGCATTAACTGAAGCCAATGACAGTATTAACACTATATTACTGAAAAGACCTATATTAACTCTTGGGGCCTTTGTTTTTGGGGCTGGTTTGGTTTAACTTAAAGGGCCTTTTACTGTTGGTAAATCCTTTTTGCACTGGCAAATTTAGAGTGGTCTAATATATTGTATCTATAGTAAAAGACTGCACCAAACGTGAAATGGATCATTGAACCAGTAGTGGTGAGCAAGAATATTTGAATCACAAATTTTTATTGCAACTACCTGCACTTTGAGAATTTGTGAAGATCTTGAATATAGTGCTATATCTTCATAATCTCAAATATTCAATATTCTGGGGAAAGTACTATGCATTGCGTTCGCAATATTTGCATTTACAAGTGCAGATTTTCACAATGAATTACTTCTAGAGTGTTGACTCAGGGAGTGATAACACTGCAGCTGCTAGTTTACATTCTGCCACTAGATGTCACCGTGACAACACATTGCACTCCCAATATTCACATGAAGAAGTGCAGATATTCACATTAAGTAATAATGACAGGAAATCTAAAATTTTCTGATTTATTTAGAATATTTGGAGGCTAATTAGTGAAATGTTGCAAATTTGAATATTGCCTATGCCACTCACTAGAAACCAGTTGGTTCAATGGTATGCCAGATTCTTCCAAATCTCTGACAAATTATTGGCAGGATTTCTCATCTGGATTATCCAATTATTTCCTTATTCCTCAGTATGAATATAATGATTTATCAGGAAAAACATAATGTGTAATGCTAAGGAGTAGTGATGATCACGAATATTCGGATTCCGAATATTAATCGCGAATATCGGCAATTCGGAAATTCGCGAAGATGGTGAATATATTGCCGAATATTCGCAATTCCGGATATTCGGTATTTTTTTTCCATTATACACACCTCTTAATGCAAGTGGACGAATGGGAAGGCTGCAACAAGAGCTTAGCAACACTCCCTGCGACCATTAACAGTTTTTAAATCCAATATTGGGGTGATGCGAATATTCGGAATATTGCGAAAATCTGCACTTTAGAAAATTCGCGAAAAACATTTAGATGGCGTCCAAAATTTGCAATTTTTTTCCAACACGCCCCTCAATGCAAGTTAAACATATATTCGCGAATATATAAAATCCGCAAAATTCTCATAAAACTGCAGATTTTCGCAATAAGAAGAATATTGCCGAATGCAAATATTTTCCGAATGTTTTCCCAAAAATTTGCGGCATGCCGCGAATACGAATGTTGCCTATGCCGCTCATCACTACTAAGGAGTTGGGATTGAATCTGGAATCATTTGGGAACATGCCACCTCCATAGTTACAAAACTTTAAACACTATTACAAGGATTATATTCATGCATCGAGATAAAATGTGTCATCAAAGCCACTGCTGATTGCACTTGTTTTGGGTTTGACCTACAGAAAGTTGGCATTGTGGGGACTAGCCACCCCCAGTAGGTTGATATACAAATGTCAACCAGTGTTTGTTTGTAATTATTCAGTATATTGGGATGTTGGGATGCAACCTATCCAATGTTTATTATTTTTTCTCTCCAAGGTTTTGAAGGATTACCTTACCTATTTATTTTTTCTCAACAGACATGCCATTTCGGGTTGCAGTACATTTGACCCTAAATAAATGCTAATCTGATGCCTACATTAGAAACTTTGCCTTTGGTTTTGAATATGTATTTCCTCTTAAGAATGTCATTTGATGAAATATTACATCACCCAATACAAGTGGTATTTGATGACAAAAGACCTGACCTATAACTCATTTCAGCTGATGATAGATCATAATAACCATTAAAGGACGATGGTGATAGATCGCATAACCCAAGTAGCAGTTGATGGCAATTCACACAAATCACTAAATTGATGACAGTCTGTTACTCAATACATGCGGCACTTGGTGATGGATCACATGACCTATTAGGATCTCTTGCTTCTTGCTGTCATGTTATTCAAACTGCCCCGGACCTGGAAGTCTGTGAAGATTGCAATTAGCTATCAATGAGGCTCGTTAAATCCTTTCTTTGAAACAAACCCGACGCCGCCGTTCCTAATAAAAGAAAAAAACGGCAAACGTTGCAGGACTAATCAGGTGTTAGGTCCCCTGCAGTTTTAAAGGCCTGGAATGCCTTTTCCTTGTGCTGGTAAAGTGGCAGGCACCCGTTTTACATTCCCCGTAAAGAGCTTCAAATTAAACAATTATCAAAGCGAAGACGAGCTTACATACTTAATTGATTACTATGACTAGTCAGTCTGATTAGAATTTCAAAGCCATGTCTCCAAGTTGCCTATTTCTTTGTCACCTTCTAATTTGAAACCACTAATTAAAAAGTGGTACGGCTTTGTTTGTGAAACCTTTACATCTTATTAGCCTACCAACCATGGATTATTTTAACATATTTTTTTTGTTGTTTATATCATATTATTCATTTGATCATTCAACTGAAACCAATTTACACCTCTCCACGTTAATGTAATACAATACAGCCCAAAGCTATTTGATTTCTTTTTTTTTTTTTCACTGGACTTGCCAAAGATAATTCAGCTACAGTGCATAAGAATAAATCATTTGCAATAGAAAATGTCCCACTTTACCTAAATTCCCGATGGCACATGTGAAGAATATTAACCTAATAATCACACATCTCCTCTTGCCGAAATTACAGTCAAGACGCTGATCCTAATTAAGACTGCTTTATGTGATTATTGCTAGTTTCATTACATGTAAAAAGCAAGATGCATTGAGATACAAATGAGAAAGTCACTCTTTCTTTATTCTTTTTAGCAGTTGCGTTCACACAGAGGAGTACCCTGGAATTTCTATATTGCTTTATCACACACAGTTGACATTCCTGGAGGTATAAGCTGTAATTAAATGCCAATCTAGACTAAATTACTTTTAGGTGGCAGTGTTGTATAGATTTCTTTTACTTTCCTATACTCACCTTCTATTTGCCTTCCATTCGGTAGTAGAATAATTTAAGTATTCACATCAGGAGTCCATTTACACATATAGACTACTATTCCTGTTACTTCTAAGAGACTCCATTGACTTCAGCTGTATGAAGCAGCTTGGGTCACTAAATTTTGGCAGGTTAAAGAAAACCTGTTGATATGCCTGGGCATGTTTCCTTTCTAGTGACCATCCTCTATGGCCTAGGTGCCCAACCTGCGGCCCTTTTGGTGTTCATCGGCAGCCCACCTCAACACTTGCGGCCCCCAAAACTTAACTGTTAATGCATAGGAACTTACCTGGCTACCGATCCCCCGCTGACAGGTTCTCGCCCGGGAACTTCTGGAGTGGGAAGAGGAGGAGAGGCGATAAACTTTTGTGATAGTAGTAAGTTAATGCAAATCTATGACCCAGATGGCTACTGAGCAAGTCCCTCGGCTCTCCTCTTCTCCTCAAGTTTTGGCTGGGGATCAGCAGCCTGGTGAGTGCCTATGCTCCCAATATTCCACCAGTGAAGGGAGGGGGGCACATAAAAGAATGAGTGCATATAATGTTTATAACCAGTATAGGTTGAAAATGTTATGTGCGGCCCTTTAGTGATGCTGAGGGCCGCACTTGTAGCCCTCATATGAACTCAGTTGGCCACCACTGCTCTATGGTCTTCTTCTAAATAAGCTATCAGCGCTTCAGTCTATCATGAATGGTGCTGCTAGACTCACTACTCCTTTAACCTCCCTGACGGCACCATCTCGTCCTGCACTTGCTTATGCAGTATTGCAGCTGACGAGCCGTCCAGCTAAGCTCAGATCCTTGCAGCTGCACATTCTGCTCTGTGCTGTTCGGGGATCAGAAACAAGCCGGCTGTGTCACCTTTCTACCGGCCTTATTTGCATATGAGTGTCCTGTGGTCCCCGCCCCCGTGACATTCATGTGCAAATTGGGATATTCATATGCAAATTTGACTATCTTCAAAAAGCACACCTGGAATATCACCCCATTGTCATTCCAGATGTGATCTTTGAAGTTAACCCTTTCAGAAGGTTGCCAAATGCCATTGTATTTGGTACAGTGATAACTGTATCCAATACAATGCAAAACAAAATAAAAATGTTATTATAAACAAACATAAATACTGTTTTGAAATCAATAAATACTGTTTTGAAATCTTTCATACCAAATAAGTATTCAAGAGATTTAAGCATTCAAATGATACGTTTTATAAAAAATGTTATGTACTTTTTTTTATAATAATTGTGTGTTTTAAACATTATTATAGTCAGGATGTCTATTAGACCCTTGTACGGACAGATTTTTGGAAGTTACAGGCCTACAACACAAAAAAAATTCCATTAGAGTCTATGGTGTGCTTTTGGTACAGAAATCTGCAGCAGTCCGCTAGGGAGGTTAAACGCTCCTTATCGGCCACTCCTCTCTACACTGGCTTCCAATTGCTCAGAGAAGCAAATTCAAAGTTCTGTTCCTTGCTTTTAAATCACTTTACACCTCCTATCCCACTTACATTTCCAACCTGGAACATAAATATAGCCCTAACTGGCCCCTCCACTTCTCCAGTGACCTAATAATGACACCCCCACTCATAACATCATCATATGCTTCTTTAGGGCTGCTCTCTGAAACTTTCTCCCTCACTCCATTAGACTTGCTCCTACCTTTGGCACTTTTAAAAAAGCCCTGAAAACCCCCTCTTCAGTCTCTCCTACCCATTTTCTAATTTCTAACATCGCCACCATGTCAGTGTATTTCTTTATCTGTGGTGTGGCCATTTTACTTATTCTCACATAGGCCTGTGTATAGCAAAGTAAAAAGAGTAGTGTGGAGAGAGCTGTAGTTATGCGGAGGGTCACTGGACGGAAGAACCAGGAGTTATTTTGTGTAGAGGAACAAGTGGTCCAGGTCTGCCTGGAAAGTTTCAGCGAGTGGTCCAGTTAAGGTTTCATACTTTCAGAACACACTCAGGGTCGTGTGTAGCCCTTCCCTGGCAAGTTACCCAAGCCAAGCAAAGACAGAGATACTACATATACACATGTACACCCCAGCTCAAAGTACAGAAGGAGGGTAAAGGTTCCATACTTTCAGAACATACTCAGGGTCCAATAAAAAAGGAAAAAAGTTCATGGTGTCTGAAGGTGAGCATACACAGGTCAATTTTTTTATTGATTTAAGCACAATCAAATGCTGTGTGTGTTTGTGGTGATTGATCCAAGGTTTCCCATTCAAAGTATCACATGGGATCAATTGCGCAGAAGTGCTGTGCCACGATTCTCCGGTTAATCAAGAAAGGCTAGAGCATAGCCTGATGACGTCATGACGTTGCACTCAAGGGTTCCTCGATTGAACCGGTTTTGACCTGTGTATGGGGACGTTAAGATTCTGCAATAATGCCTACCAGAAGAAGAAAACTTACACGTCAGATTCTTAATGCTCTAAACTACTTTTAATGATAGTTCTTAGTGACGAGAGAATGAACAGGTGTCTTTTACATCATTCATTTCATTCTATAACAAGGGAAAAGTGGAGGACAAGTGAGTGACACCCCATTGTGTCATCCCAGGTGATCCCATTGTGTGATCCCAACAGTTGTGCACATGGCCAAGATGACCACAATAGATGGTCTTGGTCAACAATGCTCGTAGGTGTTTTACCAGCTTTTAGTTTTCACATGATAGTACAACAGTCTAGCCAGAACAGCCAGAACACTTTCACCGAGAGCACATGTACACTGTATATACATACACATTTACAGTTTATGAGGTTTTATACTTCTAATAAACAGAAGGATTAGTCTGTAGATAATCCTTTAGCTCAGCATGACATACCTGTCAATGTTAGAGATTGATTATATACAGAATGACTCCTATTCACTTGCACCAAATGTAAAACTGAACTTTAGGGGAAATATATATGTTTTTATTTCTCTTTTATTGGGTAAGGCTTAGATCTTGTATTGGGATTGCGTTACTCTCTGTTTCCCTTTTAGATAGGCTTATCATCAGCTTTTGACAACAAGACAAGAAAGTGATGAAAGATCAATAATGTGACAACTGGCAGGAACAAGAGGTGCTGGGAAATCTCTCAGTGGGCAAACTTGTCCAGCTAACAACTGGGTTTGCCACTCCTGGAGGAGATTTACTGTCATTTCCTGTCATGTCATCCCGGCTGGTATGGGAGTTCTTTCCAGAGGGGATGAAGACAGAGATAATTACCTGAAAATCTAAAACTTTCTGACTCTCACCAGCCAAAAATAACATCTTTACCCAGAGCTAAAACTTTAAAACTACTGTATTATCACATAAAGTGTACTATGTAAAAATAGAATATGAACAAAGTCAGACCTTTCTGGCAAAAGGCAGTCTAACTTGATCAATTAGTTAATTTGTCCATTAAACCCATGGACTATAGGATGTGGATCCTAAATGGACGCATCAGCTCTTTTATTTCCCCTTTGGGTGTTTCTCCCGTAGTGCATTTTTTTGTTTTAGATGCGCTATAGGCAATAGTGATGAGCAGCACAGGCAATATTCGTATTTGCAAAATATCACAAATATTTATAAATAAATCTGATGTGATCTCCAGTCATTATTACCGGATATTGCGAACGCAGTGCACAGTAGTTCTGGGAACTGATGTAAAAAATCTTGTGCAGGGAAAGAGGGTAAACGTTACCCAACACAACAAGATGCACTAGATATCAATTGTGCTCATAGCTCTAAAAGAGAGAATAAGGGAAATTTAATCCAGTAATAGCTTTCAAAGGGTTTGTTGTGCAACCCTTTCAGATCTAAGGGTTATTATGTTCAACTACCTACATCTGGCAATGGAGGTGACCTGATTTCTATCTGTTGCATGTCCGTAACACATACAGATCTTCTTCGACCTAGACACAGGATGAGTTGCATTCAACAGTATTTAAATCTGCTTTATATAGCAGTCCCTGTGTTTTGATCAAGCCTAGCTCGCTCCTCCGACCTCCGCTTCCATCTGGTGGATGGAAGATAGAAGCGGAGGTCGGAGGGGCGAGCTAGGCTTGATCGGGGGGAAGATTTTTCTCCTTACCATTCTGCCCTAAAGGAATGAAGTCTGGAGTTTTGAGTTTATACAACACAAAAATTCGAAAAGATAAAGGGCAGTGGCACGTACAGCCCTGGAAACTCCCAATAGAATAAAGCATCATATAAAAAGAAAAACTTTCTAAAAGACCAGTCCATGTGAAAGCAGGGTGTGTAGCTCTTGAAAAAGTCCCAATGTACATGTCATATGTGGATTGAACCGGATTGGAGGTGGAACAGGGGCCACATTTGTGGGTGGCCCTTTTTCCCCCTCGGTAATAATTGGTGATCCAATTCTTAACATGAATAACAAATTTTTATGCTACAGTTTTTATATTCAAATTGTTCTGATGATGTTTTTTGATATGAAGATGTATTAAATATTTTATGTACATAATAAAGATATCCTTTTTTTAAAAAGATCTAGTTTTACGTTTGAGCAAATCAATCGAAGAAGCACCTCTGAAACCCCCATCATATATATACATATTTATATATGGTTTTGCAGAAATTCCCAATGTTGAAAAAAACCTCACTTAGGTGAGGTGGGGGATGGTGTTTTCTTTCTTTTGATTCCCTGGCAATTACAATTTACAATTTCCTTACTAAGCCCAGGTAACACAAAATATAGGCCATCACACTGAGAATGTGGAATCAATCTATCAATGTACATTTATTGTGTCACCAGCCACCAAATAAAGACTAATTTATTCTATGAGTCCGATCTTCATTGAGATATATAGCTTGGCATGCCTCTATCACTTCTTATTTGTTCTGAAATTCTAATACTCTAACTACACAAGCCCCTAAGTCTTCTACCATGAATATAATAGGCATGTAAATAGCTCTTTTTTCAGACATCATAATACATTCTGACATAAGGAATAATCTGTAAATTCTCACTCCTTCCTACCATTTAGGTCAAGACTTATTTCACATGGAGACTTACGATGTTAGATCTAGCGAGCAGATGGGCTTTTCGGAAATGTCAGCCGAGGAAATGACTTAGCCTTCTGGGACAATAAGTCATGAGTTATTCATCTTTAAGATGAAGACATGGTATTGTAAACACAATCTGACTTGCAATGAAATTGACTTAAAATATTCACCTTCTGCGTACGTTTGATTTAAAAAGTAATAAATATATTGCAGGAGTGAAAATGTATAACACTTCCACAGGCTATAAAATATATCACTTTATTTTTAATGTATCAATGGAGTTTTGGTCATATCTGCTCAACATAATCTAAAGATTTCTACTTTCATGGAGCAAATAAAACCCCAGGAGTAAGATACTTCACCTAAATAGTGTCTTTACTAATAAAAATGTGACACATAGTTGTAAACCCTTCTTTTTATTTTTAAAGAGATACCGGGATGGATTTACTATGTATACTATGCTAAATTAATTTTTCCTTCTCTTTGTAAACAAAGTGATAGAAACTGAAAATTTACTTTCCTATTATACAGATTTTTTTTCACTGTATTCACTATGCTTTCTAAAGAAAGTAAAATCTCAGCGGCAAGTGAGTATCCGCTACTCCTTTAGGTGTTTTTTACCCTGATGTAATGGTATAGAATCATGTTCATGTGCCTACATTTGTATTAATTTCATGAGTTTGGCGAGGATAACACTGTGATAAAATGGTAAGCGCGTCGGCAACATGTTCATTGATTTTTTATATATGCAAATGTGTCAGAAGATCCCCCACATTGATATTAACACATCGCAGCTGATTAGGTGAAAGTGTATTTAAAAATCATTGGACCCATAGCAGTCAAGTGGCGCATTACTGCAGTGAAAACACAACATTTGGTTTAGAAATCGTGACCAGTGTAAATCCCCTCACTACCCCAGCAATCCCTTTGCTCTTGTTAGCATGAAAATCCATAGTTCTTCCTGTGTGGGACCCCCCTCCACTATATATATAGGTCTCTTGATGGTTGCTAAATCTGTACACTGTAAATTTAAGTAGGTCATATGATTTCCACCTATTGCCCGTTATGATTATTTACTTTTATCAGATACATTTATCATAGACCTATTACACAGCGCTAAACATGAAATAAGAGATTTTTAAAAATCCTGAATACTCGATACAACTAATCTGAATCCATCTGCATTCGTAACAGCATTGGCAATGTCGACCATAGAAAATATTTGTTAAACTACATGATGTTTGAAATCAATCTCATCCCTTGTGTGGGAAATAGCTGCTCCAATTTAAATCTACGATTATGTCTTTGAAGACTTTATGACCACAGGTGTCACCACGAGATATGGAGAAATGGGCAGATCCTAAGTCCTATTTTATGTATAAAATTAAATGTTTGTTAAAGCCCTTGAAGCCTCATGCACAGTTGTTGCAGTAGTAATGTCAGTCATTAATAAATATGAAAGGTTTTGCGTTGAAGTGATGCCATATTGTTTAACCGAAGTAATTAACCCCCTAATTTACACACTAACTCCTAAAAGGGTATGAAAATTTCAAACCTATTACCCTCTACTACACATTTGTGGTGTCATTCCGGGGGTTTGAGGACCTGGTACGCCTATGCCTGAAATATGGTACAGGCATGTGGCAAGGGCATTCCCACCCCCCCAGTATCATCGCTAATGTCAGGGAGGTAGGTCAAGCGACATGCCCAGAAGATGCCAACACTACAAGATGGTGCAGCCATGGCTGAAGTAAGCTACCACGAATGTGGCTTGGTAATGGAGATGTACTCTGAACCATACTTGTGAATACTTGCAGTGCAGTCTTTTTTGTCTCACCCTGAGACACCCTGATAGTTTGACTCTTTAATTACTTCAGTTATCCAATATCAGTTGTCACAAAATATTCCCCTGACCTGTTAAGAAGGGGATGGGGAAGTTATGTCTCATCTCTTGCTTTTTGCTCTTCTTGCTCATCCTTTTCATCTTTGGACCAGTTAAAAAAAATGATTCACCTCAACTTATCCAGCAAGAACAATCCATTTTCTTCATGTTTTCTTGGTTAGCCATCTTTCTATATTCACTGTATTTGTATCAGAAAACAAAACTTTCTGTAGATGGAAAATTGACCGCTGACCTTTAAACCAAAAATAATAAAAATGTCATTGGGTTTATCACCAAAAGGTTTAGTCATTTGTTGACTGTAATCAGCTGTTGCCAGCTCTCCCTATACCAGCTGCTCATCTATTGACTCCATGGCTGCTATGTGCTCTCCTCCCTTTTAATGTGAGCACATAAGAAGGCTCTTATTATTGTATATATAGGCTAACATTTTTTACATGTAAAAATCTCAAAATAAATGCCACGCTTCATTTAACACATATAGAAGTTTGAAAATTGCATGATAATACCGCATCGCCAAATGATAGGTTATAAATGGTAATGGTAAGGTATGTATCAATGCTAAAAGTTTCAGCCCACTCTTCAAAAGTATCATTACATTTTGTTTGGCTCACCGATAATGGTAGATGTCAGAACTATAGCAGCAGGTGTTCCAGTCTTGTCCTTTTTCCATCATACTTGTCTCAGAAACATGATTTGACTGCAATGGCTTTCAACTGCGATGACCTTTAAGTTGAGTTTCTTTGTGACATTAGTTATGGTAAGAGAATAGCGCTAGACAAGGTCATGAGAATGGTGGAGTGCTCATACGGCTTTTGCCGGTTTGAGGCTGAATTATATTACTCTCTAGAGTGACACTTCATCACAGCCACTCTGAAGTCGCCCATCGCAGAGGAACAGGTAAAGATCTAAATAGCAAAACTACAGAAGCTTCACGGATTTATTAAGGCCGTGAACTCGGAGAGTTCCTGTGGACTGCCAAAGAACAATTTTTTTTAACATCAACAACTTTTAAAACATGCATTCCGAGGTGAGTTGTTAAGTCAATATAAGGTATCTACTGGAATAAGCTGCATTTTAGCACAGAATGAGTTTATAAGTAAAAGCATAAAAAAACACAAACTTTAAATATAATAAATGTTTACTTGTACACAAGTACTACTTACTTTGTTCTAATAGCTTTGCGCAAACTTGACTCATGGGTCAAAATGGTCTCTCACAGAAGTAAGACAGTAAGGGATCTTACAATTACAAAAGACTATTAAAGAATTTTCATAAGAAATGCCATAATATTAACACATATTGAAAAAGAAATAGTGAAGGTAGAAGTGTTTGGTAAGGCATGGCTCAGAATTTACATAATATGTAACATCAGATTAAAGAGAAGACAAGACACTTGATGAAGGTCTATCATCATTAAAGCGGACCTACCACATTGTAGGTCACTTTGCACTATCGGCATCAGGCTGCCAA
>CM070036.1:11532567-11556185 GCA_036250615.1 Ptychadena robeensis | reverse complement strand
TTCATGTAATGTACTTTTGAATTTCCCGCCGCCTCCCCGATGTGACGTCATCACATCACTAGAGAGGGGCAATTGCAAATGGGCACATCAGGGGCACCAGAGACTTTATTTGGGCGAGATTTAGCACAAAGCAGCAAAGCTTTGTGTCCTGATTTCTGTGTTTTCTCATTAAATTTATTTAAAAAAAATTTATTTTATTTTACATAATTGTTTGTTTCAAACATTATTATATTCAGGTTGTCTATTAAACCCTTGTACTGACAAATTTGGGGAAGTTACATGCCTACAACAAAAAGAGAAAAATGTACCATTGAAGTCTATGGTGCACTTTTAGTATAGAAATCTGGACCTCAGCAGTGCGCTAGGGAGGTTAACAGAGACTGTGATCTGAAATGCCACTCTTTTTATGCCAGTTTGTGTTTGACACCAAGACTTGGCTTTTAGGGCCTAATCTATATTCAGACCATAGTTAAAGAATGCAGCATAGTCTTGAGTCATAGAAGAGGTGGGAATACTTTACAGAGCACATGAGCCCCTTCTAGAGATGGGAAAATATAATAATAATTTTTTGAGTTGAAAAAGCAACTTTAATCTAAGACAACACTCCATTGAATCTCAAATTTTTTTTCAATGTTGATCAGCATGATTGCAGGTAAACTGAACAGGTATGGGACATGTTTCCCATGCTACTGAACATACCCAATGGGTTACTTAAGGGCATTTAAAATTATATTTGGGAACTCAGCCGGGCCGGGAGGAGCTGTACAGGGATGGTCGAATTTTTTAACTAGCTGACCGTGTGAGCTGATTGCAAAGCGTCTGAAAATGTTATCATCACCAAAATAAATGAAGATGTAGAGAAGGGTTGTGGGAACATTGGAAAAAAAGTATTGCTCTAGCACATGGAGTTTTTGCATAAATTAAGTTCAAATTCAAAATAGAAATGGACTTATTATTTGTGTTAGAGCCATACTTTTTTTTGTAGTATACCTTCTCTACATCTCCAGCAAGTTTGGTGATGATACCATGTCCAGGGGATTTGCAATTAATTCAAAATATTTGAAATGGTCGAATTTTTGAAAAAAAAAATCGACCATCTCTAGAACTGTACTCCATCCAGATCAAGAATAGAGGCAAACAGAGTGACAACCCAGAATGAATTACCAATAATTCTTCAAATAATGTATTTAACTGTTTAATTTTATTAGAGATAGTTTATGTATAATTATAAACCCTTTAGAATTGGATAAAAGGTCGGGGGGGGCGGCAATCTATAATCATTCTATTCTTATATGTCATAATTGAATTACTCCATATAAACAGGTTTTTGTATATTATTTGAAAGCCGGAATTTCAATGTTAAATTTTTTTCAGGAATTGTCGGAATACCGCAGTTGAAATTCATTTCGACCAATTTACAACAAAATTCTTTTTGAGAAATGTAACCATCTTTTTTACCTATGATACTATAGTTTAAATGTAACAATTAGAAAACCACGTATAAAGACCTTTGACATGTTCTGGAGTGTATTGGATGAGACATGATAGGACAGACAGAGAATCCTGTCTTGTTCTATCCATTTCATCATATAGAGGCTTTTCTCCGTCATTCTCTGTGCGTGGAGGCAGTTTGTTGAGCACGACACCAATAGAATATAGAAAAGAAAGGGAAAAGCACAAATGCCAAATGAAATTAATTCATGGGGAATGGCAGCGGCACCAATGTTCTAGTTAAAAGTTTAGAAAAAATCTTCACAGAAAGATACAGGTGATTGTATAGTAATGAATTATTTAAGTTTATTGTTACGATATATTTTAACGTAAAGATTTTTAACTATGTGGGGCTTTATCTTATGTCATGAAAATGGAGACTCAGATTATAAACTATTATAAAGGACGGGATGGATATGGTTGTACATACATGAGTACTCATTGACTCTGCTTTAACACAGAGGTCATTATTATCCAGTCAGCCTGGAGGACTGGGGAGCACAGAGGAGTAAACTTACATAAACAGTCCAGAAGTATAGCCTGATACAATGTGATGAATAATTAAAAAGGTATCGAAAGGCATAAAATAAAGATATGTTATGGATATGGTTATGAATTTTAATATTACATAGCAGGGTTGTTATGATGCCATGAGCATATTATTGTACTTAATTCCCTAAATCATTATCTGCCAAACTGCCAAATTTCCATTAATACGTATTAACACCAAGCCTTATACCATATACTGGGCCACCCAGTCATTCCCACCTCAGTATTCTCAACAAGACTTAGGTAATTGATTTTATCTGAAACTTATTATGAATGGGTACCAAGCTGGATATTAGATGACCATTTTAACTTGTATCATGGGATTAAGTAGGATTTACTCCATGATGTGTATATTGGAATATGAACATCAGCTGAATATATACTGTAACCTGCTGAATTTGGGGAAAGGCACTATAGACTGAGTGAGATGAGGCCATTCAATAGAGGTGGTGGTGTCATTCCAACAAGATTATTTGGGAGTTAATTGGTAAGTAGTGATGGCCGAACTTCGACCATGTCCGTCCGCGAACGGGCAGATCAGACTTTAAAAAAAGTCCGCCGTCCGCAGGTTCGCGGGCAGATTAAAATTCCCCACCTCTAGGCAGGATGCTAACCGGATGTGACGTCACTGACGTCACGTCCAGGTTTACGAGTCAGGTTTTCACTGAAACGATTCTTCCTTTGGTGGGATCTTGCTGCTCCTGATCCCACTGGAGCAAGAATAGAGGGCTCCTTCTTGCTGGCGAACAGGGCGGGTCAAACACCCATACTGCTCGCTGGCGAGAAGGAGGGCGAACATGCTTGTTTGCAGCCGAACTGTCTGCCTTGCGAACTGTCGAAAAATTCGACCATCTCTAATGGTTTTATGTCAAAATGCTTATAAGTAAACCTGAGGCCTTTCCGCCAACAAATTGGGGTTGTAAATAATAGAGGGGAGTAAGGTTCCTCCTATTTAGAAAGAAAAATGAAAGCATTATCAGCGGAGATAAAGGGAAGGGTTGTGGGACATTACAAAAAAGTATTGCTCTTTAAAGTTCCAAATTAAGTAGAATTTTGACAATGGCCAACTCCATGCATCGCCGATGTGCGATAGGCGACGTGTGACAAGGATTTTGTTATCTTTTTAAATTTTCAGCTTTTACAAAAAATGCTCATTCATTGCAATGAGCAAAGATAATTCCTAGAGGATGGCTGTTGTCACCATGAGGATGCGCTCACAGTGTCATGATCATGTAATTGCACGCCTCTAGGCATTATGTGCACTCATTGCATAGAACTAGCAGAAAAAAAAACTACACAGGCCGGAACTGCCCCCCAGGCCTTAGTTTGCCCACCCCTTCGCTGGAGCAATACTTTTTTTTTTTTGAATTTTGGTAAAAATACCGATTTCAGGGTTTTACAAGTAACTTACAATGCTAGTGGAAATGTAGACCATCTCTATTTTATTGTATAACAATACATATGTTTAATTGATAAAATGTGATAGTAGCTAGTAAAAGGTTTAAAATCTATAAAGCACACACAAAAAAGGAAAGACAGATTAACTTACAATTTTACCAAGTTGAGTTTGATCTTATGGTGGATGTACTGTAAGTAGTGATGGCCGAACCTCGGGCATGTTCGTCCGCGGACGGGCGGAGCGGACTTTTAAAAAAGTCCGCCCGTTCGCGGTCAGATTCAAATTCCCCGCTGCTAGGCGGGGAATTAGAATCTGAAAACCCGGATGTGACGTCAGTGACGTCACATCCGGCACCTGGAACGCATAGTTCCTGGTGTGCTTACCGGATGTGACATCACTGACGTCACATCCGGGTGTGCGAGCCGGCTTTCCACTGAAAGACCGGGTTCTCTACCCGGTCTTCAGTGGAAACATTCTTCCTGCGGCGGGATCTCGCCGCGTATGATCCCACCGGAGGAAGAATAGAGGGCTCCTTCACGCCGGCGGACAGGGCGGGTCGAACACCCGTACTGTCCGCCGGCGGGAAGGAGGGCGAACATGCTTGTTCGCGGCCGAACTGTCCGCCTCCAAAAACGAAATTATGTCTCTAACACAAATGGTTTTTGCACAAATTAAGTTCAAAGTTAAGTTAAAATTTTGAAAATCGGAATTTTGACCTTTATTTGTAAAACTTTTTTTTTCAAATGTTCTCATAACCCTTCTCTACATCTCCAAAAGATTTGGGTGATGATACCATGTTCAGGGGCTCTGCAATTAGCTCACAAAGTTAGCAAGTCGAAAAGTTCAGCCATCTCTACTCACAAGGGACATATCACAGCCAGGGACTTAGTCCAGGTCTGGTAATTAATTAATTGTCATATACATGAAAATGTTTGTATTTGGGGTTTTTTCCAAAATAAATATCTGTGGCATTTTACGCACTGCAACTTTAGTGTTCCCATTGGCAGTCCTGCTTACTCAGTTTTTCTTGTCTTATACATTAACAAGCATTCCTCTTGCGGTTTATATCTCAGATGTAAAAAAGGGAAATAATTTCAAACCGCTTTGTAGTCTGATGCAGAACAGTGTGAAATAATGAGTCCACATTGACATAACCTTGACTATTCAGAGCCAGGCACAACCTTGACAGTATTTGTGCTGCCTACTTACTGCATCGAGTCCTTTTGTTTAAATTTTAAGCTCTAAATAGGGATGTCTAAATAGCTAATGCTTCCCATTTTAAGCTTCTTAATGGCTATGCATAACATAAAAGTAAATAGAGAGCTCATAAAACAGTCAGACAATATAGAATTTATTTCAATGGCTTTAGAAAGCAGAGGCTGTGTTTATGGAAAATAATAGCTGTCCTTTACAAAGCTTTCTATTCCACTGACACTGGTCCAGCAGAAACTGATTGAATTTAGGCCAGAGATGAGCCACGTAACATGTTTGGAATACAGAATGTGTTCATTATCTTATACCCATGGTGAAGGTTTTTACAGAGCATTTTGAGCTGTTTTGGGTATAACGGGGCCAGAACCTTAACCAACAGGTATAAATCTATTCATAATAGGTATTAATAACCCCCTTATTGAACAAAAAAAAAAAGATAAATAAATAACTGTGCACAACTGTCAACAGCAATTACACAGTACAAATAATGTCATTGAGCAGAAAGGCCATCAGGAGTCAGACAAAAATCCTTGTTATGTCAAAGGGCCACTGCCCGAAATGCATCCCATTGATCCTACTGAGCCCTAAAGCACCAGTAAAGAGGAAGTCATCATCCGTAACCAGGAAGTGACATCATCCTGGTATCCACACATGGCCTGGTAGTAGATCACTCCCAAGCCTACTTTGTACCTCCATTATTGTCGTTTAACTTTGTTGCATTAAGTTGTGTGCCTCGTGTTCCTGTTACTAATTGACCCGCTTGTACTCAACTAAGCAGATGTCCTGAAGCCAATGCAAAATACCAAGTACATTAGTAGCAATAATCTCTGGCATTAGCTGAGTATGAGCTTCCAGAGGGTTGATTCCAGAAACAACAAATGGGGATGGTGAAAGGCAGTGAATAGGGCAAAGTGATATTTTTTATATGGGTGAAAAAGGTATATACCTTGAAAGTTCAATTCCCATGCTCTCCTTCCAACTCCATAAGAATACCATTGGGCTACTCTGGTCATCTATCACATTACATGGCCAATGGGAGCTTAGATGGTAAGAGGGGAAGGGCCAAGAGAAAGTGCCCCATATTACTACTGATCTACCCTGTCCGTTTTAGTTTGTGTACATACATAACTCTTTTTAATCAAATGTAACCAAGAGAGCACATAGAAAACTTGATTACAGCTTATAAAGGTTGTTATATTGTGATGTATTGCCCCCCAATAAGTTTCTAACTCCAAAGACAGGTTTTAATGTAACTGATGAATGTGGTGACAGTTTAACATAACCATTTTAGTACACATCACATCAAGAGACAAGTAGTAGCCTAGATTGAGTGTGGTTAGGAATACTGCTTACTTTATAACTTCCAAAGACTGCATACCCCCTTGTAATTAAAGCTGAGCCTATGGGCAACCCAACAAAACTAAGGCTTACAACCTCTTCTACTCAAAGTTTGACCTGGCCGTGTTCAAGATGGGACTTCCAAATGGCTACAATGATGGCCCTGTGAGCTTTTTAGCCCATGTACTGAGGGCTGACATTGTAGTCTATCAAAAGTCAGATCTATACTTCAATGATCCTTAATGCTCTCCCTTAAGCCGGCCATACAAGCAAAGATCCATGGGTGATTTTGTGGTCAATCAGAGCTGCCCACATGGCCCACCAGGGTCCCAATTCAACGTATCAGCCTGCATACAAAGGGTGTGCTCCAATTCTCTGGACTATGTCATCATGCTGCAATCAGCTGTTCGAGGATTGCGCAGGGATCGCTGCGTTTATGGCTAGCTTTACAATACATTATTGACCAGGCCCAGGGGTTTGGTCACATTAATGCTTGCAACCTCAGCCCAGAGGCCTGGGAGGTGGCAAAAGTTAAATGCAACTATTATTTGATACCCCATGGCAAGCATTTTAAACAACTGGGGTTCTGCTTTTACAATTTTTCAGATAATCTTGAAAATAGAAAATAGCAAATAACATTGCTCTCCTGAAAGAAAATTCAATTCAAATGAGTTACCAAGTCATAAAAGAAATGCCAGACCTTTAAAATAAAGAATCTCTAACCATTTTAGGGCACCAGCAGGTTTAGATAAGGAATGATACCTTCCAGGTTTGTTGAGAAAGGCAATGAAATTAGGCTGGTGAAGTGCCATAGCCTACAGCATCAATCAGAATGCTGTTAAGTGTTGCTTGTATGCGTGTAGGTGGGAGATCATTTCTGATTGCTTGGCATGAGTTTCAAGACTCTAAAGATAGCTTTTTAACAGTGCATAAAGAGTCTTTATCACATATGGTAACTAAAATGTTTCAGTAAGTTAGTTACCTGCAAAAAAAGAAACAGTAGGCGGGGGATAGCGATGGCCAAACTGTTTTCAAGGTGGACAGTTTGGCCACGAACATGACATGACAGATTTCTATTCTTCCGCTAGCCAGATCAGGAGCAGAAAGATCCGGCCAGTAGAATAATTTTTTTAGGAAGAGAAGATCTCTAGTGAAAGAAAACCCAGATTAAACCGGAAGTTATGTCAGTGACGTCAAGTCCGGATAGCGAAAACCATGAACTGTGCATTCCGCGAACAGGTGGGGAATTTGAATCTTCCCGTGAACAGGTGGACGTCTGACTTTTTTAAAAGTCCGATCTGCCTGTTCGTGGACAACCTGCCCGAAGTTCGTCAACTATTAAAAAGACCACCATCTTGTTGGCTTAAAGTTTATCTAAAACCGTAAGTCAAAGACAAATATCCTTGACTTCTTAAAGTTATCTTATCTATTTTGTTCTAGTTATCCAACATTCTCTATTGTGAGGCCAGACAGACGATGAGCAAACCATCAAGAAATATCACAAAATCCAATTACTTTGACTTAATATGGTAGCTATACTATGACCTGGATGAATGAGAACCTTTACAGGCAAAACCACTTTATAGTAGATTGTAGATTATCACTCCTAAATATAGTGCCTGTAATACTAATAATATCTCAAGCATTTTTGTCCTGCTAACCACTTACTCTCTTCAGTCCATGGTGGGCAATGGTCATTTACCCTATCCCCTATTACCCTATGTATCAAGACAACATGTTGAAGACATAATTAATGGAAACCCCTCTATGTCTATGACATACACAGGCAAATATTTAAATTCCTGAAGAATTATTTAATATTAATAAAGTGTAGAAAAACATGTCTTGATTCTTACAATATGGAGAAGTAAGGCATACATATGGTTTCACAATTAGTCAAGACTTTCAAAGTTTAATCTTCCAATATTCCAGAGTGTGGCCCGGGGTAGATTTCCATTACCAATAGTATCCTAATAGGTATATCAGTGGTAAACCACTAGAAAAATAAGGAAGGCTTCTTGGAGACGTATATATGGTGATAAAAAAAGTCCTTTATTTGGTTATTTTATCATTATATGGGCGCCTCCAAGAAGCCTTTTCTTTTTCTAGTGGTTTACCACTAATATACCTATTCTTATCTCCAAAGGGTTTTGGGACTTCTAATCTCAATATTATAGGTGAAGAGAGTGTGACCGTCACTACACTGCATGGGGACAGTGAATGAATATCTCCACCTGCGCTTCATCAAGGTTGCTAGTTGGATGGTAGATCCATCATAAGTTTTACATATTGGAATCAACCAAAAGCTAGCAAGTAAGTCTATCCTCCCAATACACTGAGTTCACACATGCTTAGCCCTTAATAGTATATCATCTCATACTGCTCCTCACTGGTCCTTGTGTCTTACCCAATATCTTTGTCTTTTTCCCCTTCACCATCCCTTGTTGGGTTCTACACACACTTTTTGGATGAACTCTCTCATTGAGAAAAAAAACCCCTAATCCAGCCAATCATCCATTACCAATAGTACTTACCCTGTGCCACACTCAAGGTAGCTTACCCTTTCCTGCCATGCCAGTGCCATCCCTGCGTGTTGGCATCCTTCATGCTTGTTGCTAGACCCACCTCCCTTATGTCAGTTATGACACAGGGGAGGTGGGGGGTTCCCTTGCCATTTGCTTGTATTATAAAAGTAATGACAATGACAGTGATTTCCTGAAATTAGCCCAGGGGGTTTAAAATGTATATAATTTATCTTTCCAACATTTTAACATGCAAGACATGACTAGTGCTAGAGCCAAAATCATGTGTATTTGATAGGTGTCCATATGCAGATGTAACGGGATTAAATCTATATATATCTATATAGGTGAAAATAATTTGTATGTTCTATTTCTGACAAGTTCCTACTCTTGCCAGATCACATTGCTTACATTTGTTCCCTGTGCTCTTCATCATAAATTGATGGAACTTTTTCCTTTTCAACATTGAGTTCAGATTTTATAGTCTCATACCCTTCCAGGGAAGTCATATTCAAAGACATACAGAGTCTACTGTGGTGTGCACTTTCTGGCCATCTATCTTTAAACAAGGTCTTGCAATATCTCCAAAGCATAGACAATGTGCTCATCTCATATTTGACCCTTAAATTGCTGCCCATGAGTCACTGACACTGACATCAGGTATGAGTGATATTCTCCAGAGGAAGAGATTGTGGAAATGGAGGTGAGAAGACGGCTATTCTTCAAATCATTATTTTGAATGGTGTCCTATCTATACCTTTCAAGGTGTTCTTCTAAAGACCTTACTTAAATGGCACAAGCCTAGGAAATCAGAAAGAACACAAAAGGTTAAAACCACCTGAACAAAAGACTGATGCCTTTCAAGTGATGGCATTTAGGTATAAAATATTTTCTGTACCTGTTGGCATAGTACTCAGTGTAATAGTGACATGCAATATATATTCTACAAATGATGTGTATAGCATACCAATTCATCATTGTAATAGTGACCAAGTCATTATTGAGCAATGATGCTTGCAAGGCTGAATCCTCAGCTTGCATTTAAAAAATCTTTAAACAATGTTGTTAACATTCAGCAAAAGAAAAACACCCTTCCCCCATAATGTATTGGTATTTGGCATTGATGGATTGATATCTCTGATCCTTTTAGCAGGATTTAGGTTAATTTTAGTTGATCGTACAAACATCTGATGGGTTTTCTAGGTATTTTAATTGATTTGTTTATGGTCGTATTTAGAATCATAATGATGATCGTATTTGGAATCATAATAACAATCGTATTTGTAATTATAATTTGAAAACTGAATCCTATTTGTAATCAGAATTAGAATCATATTTGGAATGCAAATTACGATCATATTTACAATCGTACTACACATGCCCTCCATATTACAATCGTAAATCGATCGTGTTTAACTCGATCACACTGCGTAGTGGTACGATCGATTGATGTTAGACTGGCGTATGATCGTAAAATCTAAAGCTAGCCATACATGCTCTGTTTCTATCTCGATAGATGAGGGACAGAGTGCAGCGTGATGAAGTCATCATGCTGCAGCCAACCCCTCAGAGGATCGGCTGGCTCCCTTTGTGTACTAACCATTACTTTGTGATCCGACTTGCAGGAGATTTCTGGTCAATCTCACCAGGTGGGTGCACCCTATCTTCAGCTGGCCGTCAGGCGATTGGCGGGAATGTGCACAGCGCAGGAATCTGTATGGCTACCTTAAGATCGATCTTGCAGACGTCGACATGTGTATTAATAGCTTAAGGCTTCAGCTGGGCATACACGTCACGATTTTTAGTTCAATTTTAGTGCGATCGTTTATCAAAATCGATCACACGATCGGATTGAAAAAACATAGAAGCATGCCAAATACGATTGATTTTGTCAAAAATAGGACAGAAAAACGATCGTTCACAGATCCGTTCTGATTGATAATTTTAATAAAAAGCACATGAATCGAGTGCTGTTGGTTGTCTCATGTGATCGTTTTAAGCGATCCATCTATGATTCTTGTGGAAATGACCTTTGTTTGTGTGCTGTTGGTCACTGGCCAGTTCTTCAGCTAACACCACTCCAAACCCATAAATGTGTGCGTGCAAGACATACTGAGACTTTCAGGATAGAATCACCCAAAAATTTAATGCATGGTATGTTGCAGTTTGCGATCGTTTTCACAAATTAAAATCGATTCCGGAATTGGATGGGCGATCGGATTAAAAAACGATTGCAGGAAAATTGAGACGTGTATGCCCGGATTTCGGCCTATAGCTATCCTCTGCAGCAGTGTGATAGAGAGGACCCATCCCCCAGCCCAGAGAACAAGAACAGAGGACAGCAGCGGGAGCATATGATTGGGTAACCATGTGCTGCATTTTTTCTAAATGTAGTTTGTACAGCCCCCTTAGCGCAGGCTTTGTGTTTCTGGCTGGATCACCCGGTGAAAATAAATGCAACAAAGAGAAAAAGTTGGCATACTTTAAGCCATCATTTTAAAGAATGATTTCAATTAGCACTTTCTGCTCTTATTTTTTTCTCAAATGTTTATTTTTTTTTACAATATTAAGGATAATAATACTTGTACATATTAATGTGATCTATAAGCACCTCTTAGACCTCGCTCTGAAAACACTGATCATTTTTACTTAGCGTTCAAGAGAGAATAATTGGTATAAAGACCACTATAGGTCAAGTTCCTAAACCTACAGAACTAGTAAATAAAAGGAGGCATTGAGGCCATATGTTACATTAATATAATTACCAGATCTTTTCCTGAGACGTCCTTGTACAGTGCACATGAAGAATTCATAAAAACAATAACCTAGTTCTTCAAAGTTCAACTTGAAGAAGCCTACTGAATTATTTAAATTCTCAGAGGGATTACCCTATGCTAACTTCTTCACAGGCATCTGCTCGCCTGGCATCCGTGTCAAGCTTTGAACTATTGAATAAAATGATCCCCAGCTGTGAGTTATGATCTGATTATACAAACTTTGCCAGCAACGAGTCCAATAAATACACAAATTGCAAAGATAAGAGGGATTGGATGTGACACTGGTCTGTCATGTTTCTAAATTTCTAGAGGTTTGACCAAAATATCCATCCCTGAGTTTCAAACTTCAAACTAGCTGGCTATCTATCTATCTATCTATCTATCTATCTATCTATCTATCTATCTATCTATCTATCTATCTATCTATCTATCTATCTATCTATCTATCTATCTATCTATCTATCTATCTATCTATCTATCTATCTATCTATCTATCTATCTATCTATCTATCTATCTATCTATCTATCTATCTCCTATCTATCTTAAGTGGGAGAGAATGTGGGGTTGAAGAAGAGGAAACAGCTGTTAGTCCTTCAACCACTAGGGGGAACCACATCATAAAGGATATAGAATAGCTTACTTTCAATTGCAAGTATAATTGTAGCGGGAATGGTGGAAGGTCAGAGGCATGCCAAGACTTTTCCGTCCGGAAGCGATACCTGGTTAGGAAGCGTGCAGGCGGCTTCTTTGCAAAACAGCATGCATTTATTTGTAAGATCATTACTAGGCCAGTTCTCAGTTTTGAGCCCAGTCTCGTTCTGGAGACCTGGCCACTGCTGACTGAGGGCAAGTATGGAGTACCGACCAGGTCAAGGAGGCTTCCAGACACTTTAGGAAGTGTGGCGAGAGCCAATGATCCATTGCAAGTATTCTCTCCCTACTGTTC
The DNA here is from genome assembly GCA_036250615.1 of Ptychadena robeensis. Taxonomy (NCBI): domain Eukaryota; kingdom Metazoa; phylum Chordata; class Amphibia; order Anura; family Ptychadenidae; genus Ptychadena; species Ptychadena robeensis. The sequence goes on along the minus strand of CM070036.1, from coordinate 11,543,950 downwards.
AGAGACTCTACCTGATTAGTGGCCTGTATTCTTAGTGGAATCGATTCTTTCATCCGTTGAGGTTTTCTGTTAGAACTATACCCTACCAATTCCTGCAATTCAGTTCCATAAAGTTCTGGTTAAAAGTTACTTGGTGCGGTTTATGTGCTCATTACCCGACACCTGCTTATTATACAACCAGCTGGACCAATGTATAGTGTATCTTTAATCCAAAGAAGAACTATACTAGGGAAATACTGCCTTTAAAAACCTGCTTTATCATCTTTTGTGAAATTGTGGAATTTTTATACCCTAAAGTGAAGATACTTTAAAGGTTCAAGACAAAATAGAGAAATGTCACCCCATCTACCATAAGTGTGCTAATTTGTAGAAGTTTCATTGATTTTATCCAGCCAGAGCTACGCTGTAGCTCCATTCATTTATCCAGCAATAAAACCGTACATTTTTCTCATTGACTTAACACCCTTTAATTCTGGCTTTAAAAATCTTTCTTTGCCATATATAACATGAAATTAAACAGTGACTACGCATTCCTTTAGTTACCAGTGGATATTAAACTTCTCGGTAATCTTTTCACGCACTCTGAAAAAAACAAACAGCGAGTAGCAGCTTTGGTTGCTCTCAAAGACATAAAGGGAATGATCAACCATCTGCTAAATAGCACTTGTTAAGTGACACTGCCATTCTCGAGTTGTTTGCTAAGGTAAAAGGAGAGAGATTTGCATAGATTTGCATGTGTATTTTCACTCTGCAGGAGAAAATAATTAAGTCTTACTTAGTGTTAGCATTTCACTGTTGCAAACAGGTGCAGGGCTGTAGGGTCATGTTAATTATTAATAAAGAAAAAAACATGTATTTTTAAACTCTTGTCTTCACTTGTTTTCTAAATTATAATATTCTCTTTAAAAGGTTTACATCGGGGAACAAGATCTGTTATGTTTATGAGATATAAAGATGAAACAAATCTCTTTTATTTCAAATCAACTTGTCATACAGGTTTTGTTTGTTGGTCTATCCCAGTGGTCTCTAGTAGAGATGGACGAACTGTCTGTATCACATGCGAACGTATGTCAAACAGTAGGAGTGTTCAACCCACCCCCTTTGCCGATGAGTAAAAGTTAATTGTTCTTCGGCCGGAGGAAGAATTTTTTTCACTAGAGACCCCAGTCTCCGGTGATAAATCTGTCAAAAAACGGTTTGCGTTCCATGTACCAGAAGTGACGTCACTTCTGGTATATGGATCACGGCACTATGCGTGCCATGTACCAGAAGTGGTGTCACTAACATCAACAGGCGGGGAATTTGAATCTCCCTATGAGCAGGCGGACATCTGTCTATTCGTGAATGGACACTAGGTGTGGTGTCATCAGGTGCCAGGAACCCATGGCGTCACTCCTAAGCGAAGTATATGGCACGCTATGAGTAGAGATGGTCAAATTTTTGAATTTCGACGATTTTAAATTCATTGCAAAGCCCCTTAACATTGTAGCATCACTAAACTTGCTGGAGATGTAGAGAAGGGTTGGGGTTTACAACAAAAAAAAAAGTATGTCTCTAACACAAATAGTTTTTGCACAAATGAAGTTCAAAGTCAAGTAAAAATTTCAAAAATCGGAATTTCGACTTTATATTTTAACTTAATTTATGCAAAAACTACATGTGCTAAAGCAAAACCATTTTTTTTTAAATGTTCCCACAACCCTTCTCTACGTTTCCAGCCATTTTGATGTTAATACCATATTCAGAGGCATGGCAATCAGCTCACAAAATAAGCAAGTCGAAAAATTCGACCATCTCTAGCTATGAGTAATATGGGTGTCAAATTCTGTGGAAATTTTTTACAGATATATATATATATATATATATATATATATATATATATATATATATGAGAGAGAGTGAGTCAAACAATATGTTGCAGCTGGTTGATATTGGTTGCAGATACCGAAGGAACCAGGAGAAGCCGAGGCTTGACCAGAAGTGTGAACTTTGTCCAGTTGTACTGGTTGATACACATGGTCGAATAGTATTCACCTTAACATGCTGCAATCATTGAACAGCAATTCTCATATATGTAACCATTTGTTGTATCCTCCGGAGCCATACAACTAATTTTTACATATATGAGAATTGCTGCTCAATGATTGCAGCAATTCAAAACAAACACAATAGAAATATGAATGGTTATAAATAAACTGTAAATTAGAGATAATATTGAAGAAGTACGTTTGTCCTTTTCCTTTCTAAGCAACTACGAATGATGATTTTTGCTTTGTTTGTACAACAATTTGGCTAATAGTATTGAAGTCAACAGAGAGGTCTGTTTTTTGTGCCAATTCAAAGGAAGCAATGAAAAACAAAGGACAATAGGGATGACCCTATTTATGTAGGCTAATTATGAATACTAAGAAAAGAGTGGGTGAAATTTAGGCAAACCAGACACTATTTATACAGCAAAAATGCACAAACTGAGCCTGGAAAGCAAAAACAAGACGCTGACCAGATAAGCCTGGCAGGCAGGGAAGCGGTGTGGAGCCGTTCATTATAAATATGAATATTTTACTGCCAGGAAAATGATGTGTAGGCATTGGTGGGCAGCCCTGGACCCTAGACCGTGGCCTATGTTGGCTAGTCAAAAAAACAACCCAACAGACTTGTCAGCCTGGTCGGTTGTCGGCCATTTAAGTAGTATATTAAAATGAATGCTTATCTAGCTGCAAAACACAATCATGATGCACCACATTTAAATATGGATCTCCAATATGAGAGGAGCACCAGTCATATTGGCAGAAAATGAAAAAAAAATTATGACAAACATAACAGTTTTCCCAATAAGTTAACAAAGAAAACATAAACATTTCATTTATATATAAATATATATATATATATATACATATGTTGTTATGCCCTAGTTGAAATTTTTAAGCAGCAAGTCATTTTACAACAACATTGAGTTTTTTTTGTTTTTCTATAATGGATAAATTTGTTGGATGAAGCAAAAAGCTTCTAACCATTTTCCCTCTATTTTCACTTGCTTAAAACATTCATTTATATGCAAATGGGGATATTTTCCAACTAAAAATTGAAAGCACTGTACTGTTCTGTCAAAGAGAATATTTATTCTGTAAAAACATCAGAGCTGTGTTCAGGAGGAAAGGTAGCGGTATGAATGAGCAATGTCCAATAGGGATGAGTGAGCCTTATTATTTTGCAATATGGTAACCTGGTATGCTGAAGGTCTCCCCAATATGGCCACAGAAAGACAAAAAGAACAAACAGAAGTCTTAACTATTAGCCACACTATATGAAGATAGCATGCAGAAGATTTTGGATATGTAACAATGTATATATTATTATGAGTAGTGATGAGCAGCATAGCGGCAATATTCGAATTCGCAATACATTTTGAATAATTCTACCAATATTCACAAATATTCACAATTTGAGTGTATGGCCATGCATTGCGAAAATATATCGTAATATAATAAATATATTATATATTATAATATATAGAGAGAGTTTGGAGTTCAAGTGTACAACACTGTTCAAGTGTTCAAGTGTTCAAGTGTACATATAATATAATTCACAATGCATGGCCACATGTGGTATTTATTTTCGCATTGTGAATATAAATTCTCAATGCATGGCCATAAGTTTCCCAATGCACAATATGTCGAGCCGATATTTGGCAAATAAATTCGCAATTCGAATATTCTAGCTCAACACTTATTATTAGCTTTTAATTATATTGCACCAACATATTACACAACGCTGTACAGTTAAGATGCAACACATGATAACACACAGGTGCAGGTTATGACACAGGAGGAGTTGAGCACTCTGCCTGATCGGGCTTACAATCTATTAGGTTGGGGAACAGAATATACAATAGGTAGGAGGGGATGGGATTGTCATGGTGGTGATGTTAGGAACAAGAAGATGGGTAGGCCAGACTGAAGTAGGAGCAAGACTTATAGGGCGAGGTAGAGAGTTCCAGAGAGTAGGAGCCCTAGAGAAGTATTGAAGCCATGCATTTGATAATGTTATGAGTCGGGATCTCATTAGTAGATCACTGGAGGAACAGATTGGGGCGGTTAGGGGAATATTTATGTACCAGGTTGGAAATGTAAGTGGGGCAGGAGGCATGGAGTGATTTAAAAGCAAGGCACAGGACTTTGAATTTAATTCTTGTTACAATCGGAAGCCAGTGTAGATGTATATATATATATATATATACATAAAGGAATTAAAAAAAAACATAATAAGGCTTTCCTCCCAATGGTTGCATGTTTACCATTAACCATTGGAGTGGACCACCTACACCAGTGTGATGATTAATTTGTTAATTAGTTTAGAAACAGAGCTAAGTAAAGATTTTAGCAAGGTGCTGATCTGGAAACCCCTGGTTATAAGGCAGGTAAGGAATTCTCAACCACACCCACTGCAAGCTTTTTTAAATACACCAGACTAGAAAGCATCTCCCAGCAATCAATTACCTTGATAACTGATCCTTTAGCTTAAAGTGGACCTACTACCATAAATTACATTTCATGAATAGCACTAGAAGTGCTCATAAAAGGGAGGAATGCAAAAAACCTGTAAGGAGTAATTTAAGAAGATCCCCCTAAGCCCCTCCTCTCTGCCTGTCTTGTGCAGCGGCACAGCTGGAAGTCAGTGCAGAGAGAAATAGGTAAATCTAATCTCTGTATTTACCTAAATGGAATGTATTTTCCTTTAGAAAACCATTATAAATGCCCCCAGTGGCTACATGCAATATTGCACCCGGAAGCCTGGCAAGTAAATATGGAATCTTTCATACAATTCCAGACAACAGCAGGTCAGTGATTTTTGAGGGATTGTGGTGCACCATGCCACCATCATACCAGCTCAGAGGTAAGTCAAACTTGAATTTTACATATATATGTTTTAGATTTTGAGTATACATCTGCTTTAATTGTCATTATTCATGCAAGAAGAACATAATTGGCAACCCTGAGAACTATTCTCTGGGTTCCCTATGCAGTAAATTACATAAGACTCTATAAGCCAAGGTAGAAGAACATTTTGACCGATTGCTTGCTGGATAGAATCAATAGCTCACTGATAGACTTCAGAATCTGCCTGAAATTGCTAAGTACACAAATCTTAATGAATTAAAGCGCATTAATCAGAAAAATGTCATAAAAATGAAAAGTTTTTCTTCCTGATATTAATTGGCCCCCAGAATGGATCATTTAACAATGAAATACTATTATACAATTTCTGAAACGTCTATGGAGGGTGACAGCGGTGAGGAGGGTAGCATGTTTACCAAACAGCCTGCCCGTGGCATGCTGAGCGCTTCCGCAAATCGTTTATCTTGCAGCCGAAAAGTGTCACTCTATGAAATATTGCAGCTGTGATTCCGTCTGACAGAATAATGAAACATTGAAAATGGCTACACTGTAGACGGGATTTTTTTTTTGTTCTTTCTCCTTGTTGAAATTGAGCTGCAGAAATGAGAACTTCTAGTTTTATTTTAGAATGGAAATATTTATTGCAATCAACCCATTAGATATAATAACGGGGTCATTCGACAGAAGCAGAAGGCGTTTGAAAGGTAAACAGGCCAACAAAGCTGAATTTCGAAAGGAAATCTTTAATTTGAATCACAATGAAAAACATTGCTGCTCCATGCGTTTGTTTACATTACTCCTTTCATAAAGTCATTACTAGTGATGGCCGTAAGGTTCGCATGGCGGACAGTTTGCGGTGATAGCATGTTTGCAGTTCGCAATGCCGATGAACATTATGGGTGTTCGACCCACCCCCTACACCTTAACATGGAGACAAAGTACGACCCCTCACCCCACAGTCAGGTGATACAGTACAGCCAGTAACACATTTTTCCCTCCTGGAGGACACCCCCCCCCCCTATAAAAGAAGTCACCCAGCGGCCATTTTTACATTTATCCTGTGTCTGCAGTACTAGATAGATAGGGAGAGCTGCTGCTGATTGAGGGATGGCTTAGCTACTTTACTTTTACACTCCATCCAGTGATCTGTAGGTATAGGTAAGGTGTTCTGCTACATGTAGTTCACCATAACTGAACCACAAAAGTCCTTCTCTGGGGTGGGATATGCTGTATAATGCATTGCAGAGAGATCTGACTAAATGTGATGTGCTGCAGAAGGTACTGTCCGGTAACTTTTTGCAAAATCTGTAATCTTGATGTGATTTTCGGCCATTACACCTGAAGAACACAGCATTAAAAATCCATATTTTGGAGAAGTTTAGCCATTGATCCCCCTCTGACGTGACACTGTCCAGGTGGTTGCACCCTTTTGACTTTTTTTATTGGTGTTTTGGCTACAAATATGACCTGAAGGTTTGAGAAGTTCACCCTCCATTAAAGTCAATGGAGATTTGCCTGTTCGTGAACAGCCTCAACTGATGTTCGTCCATCACTAGTCATTACTTTTTAGGAGGTCAGAATTTATAAAATGGCAGTGTAAATTGCATTGGTAATAACTTAATGACTACTTTTCATATCTAAATATTTTTAAAGGATTGTTTTATGCTTTTGTTTGATACAAAATAAAATAAACTATAATTTAATTTTTTCAGACCATAAGACGCATTTTTCTCCCCACAAATGTGGAAGGAAAAATAGGGTGTCCCTTATGATCTGAAGGTGTAGTAAGAGAACTTTTTTGGGGGCAGGTGAAGAGCCCATCATTGTAGGAGAGACACACATAGTCAGGGCAGTACATACTTACATTTCTGTTCGATTGTGCATCTGTGAAGTCTTGCTAGCAGCCGTAGAGGGGAGAGATGCATGCAGCTTCCCCATCAAGCCCCCCCCCCCTTCCCCCATGTGAGAAGTAAGCCGGTGACATCATCTGTATACTGATAGCAAGTGTTCACTAGTGATATCTTGTGATGGAAATTGCTATTGCATTGGAGATTTTTTCTCCAATTGAGAGTAATGCTTGAACATATCATTTTTTTTCTTGTTTTCCTGCTCTAAAAACTGGGTGTGTCTTATGGTCTGAAAAATATGGTATAATTTTAGGTTAGGTTGACAAATGTACAAAAATATAAATAAAAGTAAAATTTTTACATTATTATTATTGAAATTGATTGTGACATTATTATTCTCCCCAGCGTTCTGCAATCGCAGCAGTTTACAAAGTACACTGCATACAATTCTTCCCCCCGCCTCTGTCCACATCACTGGATGTGTGAGCTGGAAAGCCGACACCCCTGCATTAACATGGAGGTCTATGGCGCAGCCCCCCTATCCCCTTCAGTGTCATCATGACGCGCAACCTCAGAAATGCAGCAGCCGCAGAGGAAATCGCTGCAGCTTTCCGGGGATATGCCGCATTCCTGGGAACCCAGCTTGTCTGAAGTTTGTTTTTCAAACAATCTCATGACTCTTGTCATGAACTCTATAAAATAAATGCAGACGCTACAACTCCAGATGAAGCCTGAAGGTGGCAGTAATCATCTCCATGCTTTCTTATTTGTCAAAAGAACAACATATGACTGAAAAGGAGCTGACATAATGGTCACAATAAGGAGCCGCTGTTCCTGATCATTAACCTCCCTGGTTCTGTTATTTTAGGTGGTACAGAAGGGTAAACAGAATACAATTTAGGCTGAGGCTCAAACCCAATAGAAGAGGTGCAGGCAGACAGAAAGGGAGTCAGACAGTCTTTGGTTATGCTAAAGGGAGCGTTCTTCCTTCTCAATCCCTAGCCTTTCCAGGTTAACACTCACATGGAGACTGCTAGTTCCTCAGACCAGTGGAATGGGCCTGCTCCCACAGGGATGCCTTGAGATGGAGGGATTAAAACTCTGCAGCTCTTCTTACGCAGACTGTATCCACACAGTCCCCTCCCATGAATCATATTTATACTGTCTGAACTGGGCTGCACCTGTCCTGTTGCTAAGCATAACTCAAAAGAGAAACAACTCATTCTGCAACCTTCCAGCATATTCCAGAATCTTCACAGAAGACTTAAATGTATATACACATGAGAATATATACAGTGCCATTGCCAGCTAAACACACTGCACAGTCACCAAATCTAAGCTTGAATAAGCTGTAATATATAATATTTAGGTTTTACCAGTTTTCATACACTTTAGGCACGGCTTTCCTTCAAACTCTCCTTTAAAGATTTGACAAACTATATAAGGCAATAGGCTTCGTTATAAACTCGGGATTGTTGTGCGATTTTGAATAAATTCACTCAATTCTCCTTTCCGCTAATATTTAGCCAAGTGACATATGAAAAGTATTTTGCAATCTGGCCACCGGCACATCAGATGCCGTTTGCTTCAGACATTTGCATAGAAAACATCGCTCGGAGTCATAGCTGGGCGCTCTCCAGAGTAACACTGAAATGTCTGTTACGCCACCAAGCTCTGCTCATGTTGTTGCCACCTGTGACATCCAGAGCAACAAACAAAACAACAACCACCATCACTTTTTATCACATCATCATCATCATGAAACAAGTGCACATGTCTCTGAGGCTTTTCAGAGATTTATTCATTTTTAAATCATATTTGCTCAATCAACCGTTTCCAGCACAATAATTATTATAGTTATTAATTTACTTATGGTGGGATAGAGCTCCAGAATGAGCTATGAGCATTAGTATAAAGGAAATATATTTGACTGTTTATTCCTACAGACAATGGTAAGACCCTTGTACTAGTGCACAGGCCCGAGTCCTTCAAAGAGATAGTAAAAATTTTGGGGGAAACTTAAACTTTGTTCATTGAAAAGCCCATGAACATGGTATCATCACCAACATTCCTGGCGATATAGAGGAGGGTTTTGGGAACATTTTTGCTTTAGCGCTTGTAGCTTTTGCATGGATTAAGTTTGAAGTCAAGAGGAAATCTTTCAAGTTGAACTTTATTTATGCAAATACTTTCTATTGGAATTCCTATAATCTTTCTTTATATCTCCAGAAAGTTTGGTGATGATATCATGTTCTTAGGCTTTGCAATTAACTTCCAAACTAGTCAAAATTTTGCAACCATTTCTATTTGAAATATAGAGAAGATGCATTCTATAAAACATATAGTCTTGCAACATCGTTACCTGAGGTACTGTGTTTACTAGCACCCTAGAAATGCCCCTGATCTCCATCGAATAAAACACTTGTTAAAAATACCAGCTTTTCTGGCAGTCTGTACCCTCAGTACTTTGAGAGGTACAGATTTCCGGATCACTAAATTGCAACATGGCAAGTAGGCTTTAGACATTATGTTTAAGCCTTTACAGCATATTCCCACATTATATTAGACACATTCTCCACATGGTCCACTCCAGAGCTATAATGGCTATGAATCTGATCACTCTATAGATGCTCTTTGAGCAAAACGCGTCGATGGACAGGGAATCCAGAGAAGAGGGGGTGATAAAACACGGAATGTACATTAACTGCATGGATACTGAATAAAGCAAGAGGATTTTAACTTCACCAATGGAGTGCAGATCCCGTTTTCTTGTTTACTATGATCTACTTCTGAGTTGGGTCTTCCCTTAATTTGTAGGATAATGTAACATCCATATTGGAGTTATTTCATCCTGGACTAAAGGCATACCATGAATGTACACTGAACAGTACCAAGATGGTGATGGTAAATTTAGGCGGACAGAAGAGAAGCCTCTAATGCTAATAAATAGATTCCCATGAGATAGAAACAATATTTTCAGTCCCTTTACCAATAAAAACAAACCTACTTGCCATGTTTTTAGGCTTAGGCTTTAGTTACATTTTAATTTCTAGTCAGTGGCAATTAGATCATAATAGGTGGATGGTTGTTACTGTTGCATGGAAGAAGAAAGGCTGTAAGAACCTGTCCAAGGAAGACAGAAGACTCTTCAACACAACATTAACCTCCCTAGCAGTCAGCCTCTATTGCATAGTACGGGCGATCACAGCAGAGAACAGATTTCCCACCCCTGTCCACGTTGCAAGGTCATTGATGTGGGCTGGGAAACCGACGCCCCCATTACCATGGAGATCTATGGCACACACCCCCCCCCCCCCCCCCCCCCCCCCCCGCCTTTCAGAATCATCTGGAGCCAATTCTCTATATCGCCACAGCTTTATCAGACTATATCGGGTTGTTCCGATCCCCACTCCCAGAGGAACTGGGTTCGTCTCAACAACTAGGGAGGTTAAAGAAAGGACTTACATGTCAAGGAAACAATCTATACTAAAGATATTTAGCTATCAAGTAGTGATGAGCAGCATAGGCAATATTAGAATCTGCAACATTTCACAAATTATTCTCCAAATATTCTATATATTATAAACTATATAATATATCCATTTGAAAATTTTAGATCTCCTTTTATTATTATTTTTTTTCAAAAATTTGACCATTTCGACAATTTCGTGTTAATTGCAAAGCCTTTTAACATGGTATCATCACCAAACGTGCTGGAGATATAAGAAGGGTTGGTGGTATACTACAAAAAAAGTACTGCTCTAAAGGTAACCATACACAGGCAATTTGTCAGCAATCAATTGCCGATCCAACCTTTTCAGGCGATCAGGAATCGGCAATTAATCGGATCAGGAATCGATGCAACACCACCTTGGGAATCCGATTTGTCGCTGATTTGAACATGAGCCGATCTCCAAAATGGCCGATTCCACAAAATCCATTAATCCGAAAGGCTGCTGCATAGGGCTACGTTTCCATCAATGTACTCCGATTGCCAAACGATCGACCAAAAAACCAACATGTCGGATCAGTGTCCGATCCAATTTTTAGTCGATTCCGATTTTTTTCGATCAAAAATCAAGTGGAAAATCGATCTGTGTATGGCTACCTTAACACAAATAGTTTTTGCATAAATTAAGTTCAAAGACAAGTAAAAATTTCGAAAATCGGAATTTTGACTTTGTTTGTGAACTTAATTTATGCAAAAGCTACATGTGCTAGACCAAAACTTTTTTTTTTTCAAATGTTCCCACAACCCTTCTTTACATCTCCAGCAATTTTGGTGATGATACCATTTTCAGAGGCTTTGCTATCAGCTGAAAAAGTTAGCAAGTCGAAAAATTTGACCATCTCTAATTATTATGTAATGTGAAAATCGGCACTTGTATATGCGAATATTGGGAGCGCAATGTGTTGTCACAGTGACATCTAGTGACAGAATGTGAAATAACAGCTGCATAGAAGTCATTCCTACAAAAATTGGAACTTGTACATGCGAATATTACAAATGCAAAGCATGGTACTTTGGCGTTGCGCACGTGGTGCATTTTTTTTATAACTACGCCCCGGGCAATCGCGGCGGAGCACAACATGCTCCGCTGTGATTGCCTGCCCGGCCGGAGGTTCAGTACATAAATCCAG
>CM070036.1:11505353-11532467 GCA_036250615.1 Ptychadena robeensis | reverse complement strand
AATAGAAAGAATCCTTTACTGCTTTTAAACATGACTATACCTATCTATACCAGAATAACAAGCCACATGCAGCAAAAGGAAAGTCGTTCACTCTTTATGTGTCCAACTAATATGTGACGCCTGACAGCACATCATGAATGGAAGACTTGGGTTTCTTGTCAGCTGTCACAACAGCTAAATCCAGATACACTCTGTTCAGTAAAAGAAGTGTGAAAGGTATATAGGGGTTGAAAGGTGTACATTATTTTATCTTTGTACTATGTATGTTTTCCTTTAATGACCTATTTTTTTCCATTTTAATGCATTTTTCCCTTTTTCTTTTACACTACCTTTATAGTCTGTATATGCTTTGTTTTATAAAAAATGATTGTTTACTATAAAAAAAAGTAAATATATATAATGAACTTGGGGGGTCCAGGGGTTCAAACTCACACACTGGAGTTCAACGAATTCTGCCAAAAAATACTTTATTGCGCAAAAATCAACAACTACAGTTGTTCAAAACAACAGTTGTTCTGTTAAAACAAAGAAGAAGGGAAGCCATCCAGCTTTCTTTTTCAACCCAGACATTTTTCAGCATGACCATGACTTCACCCTGATCTGACTTCACCCAGGTCACCTGACTTTGTTATATTAGTGCTGTGCAGCCAAAAACACCCCACATGTGCTGGGTGGGTGGAATAGAAGGCCCTTCTATCCTTACTACCTATTTTACAGTCAATAATTCAAAGTACCGGGATTGGCCTGGAATTTACCGCCATGTCAAAACAATCTGACATGTGGGAGATTCCTGGTCTATCTCACCAGGTGGGGCCAAATCGGGCCGTGTATGGCTACCTTTAGACTGCTATTAGAATCCAGGGCTGTATCCATCCAGCATTCTAGGGGTTACTGTAAAGAAGACACATCCCAAAAAAGGGTGACACAATAAGGGACATTCAGGATTTACTAATTACCGGTTATATTTGTATTTTTTTTTCACAGTCACGAGGTTAGGCTGCAAGGGACACAAAGTAAAGGGTTAACTCTTGTCACTAAGCCATTGAAGAAAGAGAACCAGCGTGGCATTTTTTAGGAGAAGGTCATCAGTGGCCATTAAAGAGAATAATTATAATAATAATAATATCTAGGAAATCTGTATGTGGAACCTTATGTCAGTGATCAGTGCAGTCAAATCAGCCGGCCTACCTAAGAAAGTAAAGGGTTCCCTTAACACAACACACATTAACCCATGGTACATATCAATGCAAATGAACTGATGCTATTTAATAATGGAACCATTGACTGCACCAAAAAATAATACATTTATTTGATGCTGTGTCCACTTTAAGCCCTTTGATGTTTGGTACTCTGTAAGCAGAAACATAATCTTGACACCCAAGCATTTATGGCACACTCCATATGCAGAATAACGGCCTATACTAAAAACACAAATGTTGCCTCAGTTAATGTAACTATCAAATCAAAACAACAAGAAAAAGGCAATTTGGCACAGTAAGCTTTCGTACACCCTGCCAACTTACTAATGGGTCTCAACGGATGGTGCATCTTGACATTTGCTTCGGTAACATCTGTATGATGAATGCTTTTTGTATTCCAGAGGTAGCAGAAATGTTAAAACATAGCCTCGTATTATGAGACTGACAACGCAGATCGGGCGCTTCGCAAGTATTTAGTGCATAACAGAATTTCTCCATTCTGTGCTTTGTTAAACCATGGCCTCCCTTCCCCCCACTGAAACATGTGTAATTAGTAATGAGCTCGCTGTGCCAAACAATATACAAATATACGAAAGGCACCTGTAAAATAAGCCTTCGGCGTCACGTTGACAATGTTATCTCAGCTAATTAAACCTTGCTAGAAAATGAATTTGTACAAGAACTGAGGTTTTCTCCCCATCCTTAAGTTCTTTGCCTACACGGTAACATGGGTATACTCTGAAACAACCTGTAACTACTTCAAGTCTTCATTTTAACATGATATGTCAGCCAAAAGTGGGACAAAATAAATAAATATTTGCAAGAGTAGAGAAGAAAGTTGTAAAATAATATCATTTGGGAAATTAAACTTCTGCTTACAGTGGTCGTATATGATACTAGCTTCACCATATCACTTGTAAATCCTTTCTGAGCCAAACCAGTCACAACATTTCTATTATGATCATAAGTATCGTTATCATTAACATTCCTTGTGATGTGGTGCCGACATATTAAGCAGTGCAGTGAAAGACAAACAAACCTTGTTGTCCCCACTTGAGCCATCTCTCGCGATCCTAATCACCGGTGGAGATCGCTTGCGATTTTTAGCCGCCCCCGATCGCTCCTGATCGCACCCATAGAAAATGAATTGGGACACGTTAAAAAATCGCATCCCAATTCATTGTCTATGGGCGCAATCGGATGCAATCGGACACGTGGTAAGCCGCGTTTAAGATCACGGCACCCGATCGAGTTCGGTGATGAGACCATTCAACTCAATGGCCGCGATCTCCTGTGATCAACCAAACGCGGGTGATCGTCTAAGTGGGGACAAGCCTTTAGGGTTCTTTAAACTTTAGGAGATGAGGTCCATGCCCATCTGTGTCTTATCTAATGCTAGCCATTTACAGGCCAACCTTTGCATGATCGTTCGTCGATCCAATCGTCCTGTCCAATTATAATATGGTCTGTTAGTTGAACATGGATCGATCGTAACACCATACAGAGTCACTGGTGTTCAAAACCATTGATTTCTTTTTATAAAGCATCATTAATGCTTTTAGCCACAAGAGGGCGTCTGGAAACCAGAAAACAGCATGTAAATGTAATCGATCGGTTTTCTGATAGATAATGATCACTGTTCCTGTTCGATCGATATAAACAGAACAATGTTTTGGTCAATCAAAGGGAAATATTGAACCATGTATGGCTACCTTGAGAGAATAAGCAACACAGTATTGAAAAGTTAAAGCGGACCTACCACCAGGAATCTATGTTTTCATGAATGGCACTAGAAGTGCCAATAATAGGGAGGAATGCAGTGAAAAACCCCAAAAACTTACCTGTAATGAGCAATTTAGGAATATAATCAGCCATTCCTCTTCACTTCCTGGTTAATGGGCTCAGCAGAACCCGGCACCACGTCACAGCAGCACGTGATTTTTAAGTGTAAAGCCAACACATGAAACACATGGTGGTGCAATATCGCGGGTGGCCACTGGGGGCGTTCAGTGATCTTCTATGGGAATTTTCAAAGCAGCTCACTGAAAAATCATGTGCTGCTGTGACGTGGTGCCGGGTTCTGCTGAGCCCATTAACCAGGAAGTGAAGAGGAATGGCTGATTATATTCCTAAATTTCTCATTACAGGTACGTTTTTGGGTTTTTTCACTGCATTCCTCCCTATTATTGGCACTTCTAGTGCCATTCATGAAAACATAGATTCCTGGTGGTAGGTCCGCTTTAAGGGAGATGTAACTGTGGCTAGCTGCTTACGTTTAAAAAACACAGAAAATGGGTAAACCAGTTTGATGTGGGGGGTTTAAGGCCTTGTTTGAATATGCTAAATGTAGGAACAAGTCTAGACTTAGAGATGTCTAAAAACCAAGCATATGATGTTATCAGATATGATTATCTGTGGGAACTTCATTGGTAGTTATGTGAAAAACTTAATGGAATGTGGAAATGTGGGAAGGAGAATTGGAGTGAATTGAAATCTAAACAGATTACAGTGCGATGTTTGTATTTACCCCCCCCCCCCACCCTGTTCGCATTCCCGTCATCATCTATGAAGCCAGATATTTGAGGACCAAGGGTGCCTATGCCTATATTTGCACACAAGACACACACAAACCTCCTCACCATCATCACTGACATGGAGAAGGTGGAACCCAAAATATTCGCCAAGGAAGCCAGCATAGAGTGAAAGCTCATCTGGAACAGGTAAACAACCCTGAGTGTAACTCAGGAACAGCAGTGTCTGTAAACAAATTTGCATGCCAAGGAGGTTAAAGGGAAATTTTCAGGTTAATTCCCTGAACTATTGGAATACCAGTGTAGAGATTTTAAGACAGGCGTTGAGAGTCTAGTTAGTGGAAGACCAGGTAAGATGATGTTGCAGTAGTTAAGGTAAGAAATTATGTGTTAAGTGTGTACTAGGACTTGTTGTTTTTTAGCACAAAATGGGGGGTAGCTAGGATATGCATTGTTAGGCCTTAAATCCTACTTCATGACTTCCATGCACCGTTCTGAACATGTTGGTTCTCTGTCGGATCCAATTCTGAGCCCCCGATCAATTGGACGCGATCACTCGGACAAGGTGGTTTGCAGCGATCGGATCCTCTTAAGTGGCTGATTGATTGCAGCTCCCATTCCCGCTGAGATCGCCGGAATCAATTTGGTGAGTGATCAATTGGCCATGGAATCCGACACGTGTATGGCTAGCTTAAGTCTCTAAACCTCCTGGCTCTCACTCAAACCTGGCTCTCTACCTCTGAATCTGCCTCTGCTGCTGCTCTATCCTATGGAGGCCTACACTTCACGCACACCCCCAGACCTGACAACAGGCCAGGTGGTGGTGTAGGTCTCCTTCTCTCTCCTTGCTGCACCTACACTGTACTACAACCTCCTACCTCACTCGCTTTCTCTTCATTTGAGGTGTTGATAGACATAGCTTGCTTATGAAATATCTTCATTTTCCAGGCATATTCTATTATTGTAAATATGTTGATATTGTTAGAGTGTTGGTGAGGGGTCATTCATGGGTGTGAGTGTCTTTGAGAAATATGAATTAAACTATGTCTGTATGTCTTAGTTAGTTAGTATGCATTCAGTAAGGTATCATAACAAACATAGGGTTAGCAAAAAGTTCCTTCTTACCTCTGGGGTAATGTAAATTCCATTTGGTCGAGTTAACAATAGCAGGGATAAATGATATTAACTCTAAAGCCCAGATGGCGTTTTACATTACCCTCCCAAAGCCACAGGGTGGCATACTCCTGGACCCATACTTCAGATCAAGGGGAATGAGAGGTCAGAGCAGACAATTCGGAGCCGAGAACACCTCTCAACCACCCCACCATACCATTAGTGGGTTGGTTTGGGTCATTAACCTCATCAAGAACCTCCAATTAGAATCGGGGCAACACCTCTGGGGGTGGCAACAGACACGCCCACTGGACCTCCAAGAGCTTCAGTGTTGTGCAATGGAATCATTGGGATATATGAGTGGTCAGATTTGGGAAGGTTATGATCGATCAGGGTTCCATCCAGAAACGCTGCCATCCCGATCCATTGTAATACACCACTTGAAGGTAGTCTATAACCCAGGTACCCATTGGAACCTATTTTGTATTGTCTTGTCCTGCTCTATGTTTATAGTTATTGTTGCTTGTATAACGTTATTGTAGAAACTATTGTTGTGAAATTGTTTTTTCAATCTGTTTCTTAATAAAACTATGGTGTTCTTCTTGAGCATCTCTAGTGCTTATGATACCCTCATTTACGGGTGGAATATCTTGTATTATATATAAATATTCATATCAAAATATCTCTATTAAGGTTTATAAAATAGATTATTATTAATATTCAAACCCGCAACATGAGGCTCACACCCTCGTCTGTTCATCACCAACTGCCCCTCATCGTTGGCCGTAATCTATCGCCCCCCCCTGGCCCTACATCCCATTCTTTGCAACTTACCTCTTGGCTCCCACACATTCTTCCTTGCCATGACCTACCACTTTTTATCCTGGTGACTTCGATCTAGCCATGGAGACCCCACGCAACCCTCCTCATCTGCCAAACTCTCTCTTCTTACAGACTCCCTTGGCCTGACCCAGCACATACCACACCCCCACACACCTCGCTGGACACACACTTGACCTGGTGTTTACTAAACTTGCACCCTCACCCACCTGGACAACTCTCGCTTCTCTCTCTCTGACCACCCTCGTCTAACTTTCATGTGAACACTTTCCTGCCTTTATCCCACCATCCACACCTCCCGACCTGAACGTGGCACAGAGACCATCCACACCTGGGACCACTCGCATTCTCTGACCCTTATCTTACTTGCCTCCACTACTCTCTAATCTCCCATCCCCGACCCAGCTGCCTCTCACTATAATCTCAACCCTTCAATCGTCCTAAAAAAACTTGCCCCTGCCCCCTCTGCTTCCCCGCCCACCAACCCCCATCCCTGGCACGGTAAGCACACTCGGCGGCTACAACGAGACGCTCGCAGCAGAGCCCAAATGAGAAAGTCTGGTCAGAACAGCGACTTCTTATCTACAAGGCAAATTCAGCAATTCATGCTGAGCTTACTGCTGCCAAACAAACATACTTCTCCTCACGCCTCTATCCTCACAAGCATCCAACCCTCACTGCTGCTCTTCTCCACCTCAACTCTCTCCTCAATCCTACACCTCCTCCTCCCGCGCACCTTCTCTGCCCCACGGACCTGGCCACATACTTTCAAGAGACACCAGAAAGGCTTTCGCAAGCGTCAGGGGCTTTCGGCGATTCAGCGGGTTCGACGTTCAGTCGGGGGCTGGTCGCGGCCCTCTAGTCAAGGTTTCGGGGGGTCAGGGGGGCAGGGCGTGGGGTCCGGCGTTTCGTTTCGGGCGCGGGGGGGGTCAAGGCTTGGCCTCCGATTGTTTTTCTTCTGCCCCCCCCTTCTCCTCCTCCCTCCTCCTGTAACTTTACCCTCACCCCCATCCTCCAATCCCACCCTCCTGTACTCTTCCCTCACCCCCATTCGCTCCTCTCCCTACACCACCCTGCCCACTCGACCCTATAACCGTGCTTCTTACTAGACCCTTTCCACCACCCTTGCCCCGCGGCACTGATTGAACTATTTCACCTCTCCCTCTCCTCTGGTAATCTTCTTTCCCCATCATCTTTCAAACATGCCACAATCCTCCCCCACTCCTGAAGAAGCCATCACTCGACCCCTCCCCTCTCTCCTCCAACTACCGACCGTATCTCCTCTTCTTCCTTTTGCTTCCAAACGCTTGAACGCCTTGTACCCACAGACTCACCGACTATCTGACGTGAATCCCTCCTTACCCCCTCCAATCTCTGGCTTCCGGCCTTCTCATTCCCTGAGACAGCCATCACTAAATTGCCAATGACCTGCTCACTGCCAAGGCCAAAGGCAACTTTTTCTTTGCTTCTTCTGGTGGATCTCGCTTCTGCCTTTTGAAACTGTTGACCACCCTCTTCTTCTACAGACCCTGCACTCTATTGGTATTCCTGACTCTGCACACTCTAGTTCTCCTCCTACCTGACTGACCGTCCTTCCAAACCTCTTTTCAATGGCTCCCTTCTTCACACACCCCCCTCCCTGTTGGTGTCCCACAAGGCTCCGTCCTTGGCCCGGTCCTTTCTCTCTCTCCCTACACCTCCTCCCTTGCAAACTCATCTCATCCTTTGGTCCTGCAATACCATCTATATGCTGATGACACCCAAATCTATTTCTACACTTCTAACCCTCTATTCTACCACGGCCTTCACTCCCCTCTTGTCCTTGACAACATCTCCTCACTGCCTATCGGCCATCTCTTCATGGATGCTAACAGATTCCTTAAACTCAATCTGAGCAAAACTGAACTCATTATCTTTCCCCCATCCCCTTCCAACGCCTCCTCCCCCCAACATCTCACTTACAGTTAATAACACCGTCATTTCCCCCATTCCCCAAGCTCGCTGCCTTGGTTGTCACCTTCGACTCTGCGCTCCTCCTTTACTCCCCACATTCAGAACATCGCTAGATCCTGCCACTTCCATCTCCGCAACATCTTCCAAATCCGCCCCTTCCTATCCCCAGAGACCGCCCAAAGTCCTGTACACGCTCTCATCATCTTCGTCTGGACTACTGTAACACCATCCTCTCTGTTCTCCCTCTCACTAGACTTTCGCCTCTTCAGTCCATCTTGAATGGTGCTGCTAGACTCATCTACTCCTCTAACCGCTCCACATCTGCTGCTCCTCTCTGCAAATCTCTACCACCTGGCTTCCCATTGTCCAGAGAATAAATTTAAAGTCCTGTGCCTTGCTTTTAAATCACTCCCACCCCTCCTGTCCTCCTTACACTCTCCAACCTGGTACCACAAATACACCCCCTAACCGTCCCCTCCCCCCTCCAGTGTCTTACAATGACATCCCCACTCATAACCTCATCACATGCACGGCTTCCAAGACTTCTCTAGGGCCGCTCCTACTCTCTGAATCTCCCTCCCTCGTCCCCATCAGACTTGCTCTACCTTTCACCTTCAAAAAAGCTCTCAAAAACCCACCTCCAGCCCTCTCCTACCCATCTTCTTCCTAACATCACCACCATGCCAGTCCATCCCCCCCCACCTATTGTATACCTTGTTCCCCAACCTATTAGATTGTAAGCCCGTCCGGGCCAGGGTCCTCTACTCCTCCTGTGTCATTACCTGTACCTGTGTGTTATACTGTATTTTATCTCACTCTAATGTATTGTCCAGCGCTGCGTAATATGCTGGCGCTATATAAATGAATGTTAATAATAATAATATTATATTTAGAACTCGCTACTCTCTTATCTGTGTACTCCATGCCATTAAAGGATCCCAATCAGTATATCCATGCTGTAAGATACAGTTAGAGGGAAAGAAGCCATACTGCTTTTAATCTTGGAATTGCATACATTTTCATTTTTATAGAGAAACAACCTGAATGTGTTGGGTCATTCTTCCAAGAAAATAAAAATGCAGGAAAAGAAAAGACTTCCAGGAAAGAAGCCAGTCTACCATGCCTACCCACAAGTTTACTTGAACCCTACAGGGAGGAGTATGCGATACATTTTAATGAATGTAACACAGTTATTTTATTAAAATACATGAAAAATTTGATCATTAGGGTAAATAAATTTAATCGCACTTCCAGAGGAGATATGTTAATTAGCATTTTGTTATGCTAATTATAGAAGGAGCTGACAAACAATAAACTAAATAACTGGACAAGAGATGTCTTGGGTAAGCTAATCACTAATCTGATTAGTAATATGGTCACATGTGGATTTATGTTTTGGCTGACTGGCTGTTTTTTGCTCATCCAACAAGCAAGATGAAAAACATTTAAAGCTCATGTTAAAAGCATCTTCCAAACATCATTAAGCAATTTAATACCCATGGAGCATCAAGTATTGCCTAATTTCAATAAAACATTTCTTTTCATGGCAATAGAGTAAAGGCTCTTACTGCTGGTTATAGTTAACAGCCTCCGCATGTCTTCATTGATTATCGCTATATTAATGATGTGCAGCATAGGCAATATTTATAAAATATCGCAAATGAGAATTGAGATCGCAAATGAGAATTGAGAATTTGTGATCTCCAGTCATTATTACCTCCATTGCAAAAAAATATTTTCTTTAAAAGTGCTGATGTTTGCATATTTTCGCGATCAATACCGATGTAAAAATCTTGAATATTTGCGATTTGAAGATATAGCACTATATTCGAGAGCTTCACGAATTCTCCAAGTGCCGATTCGAATAATCATGATCAACACTTATGTGTAGTGATAGCAGCGAACATGGATGTTCGGGTACGGGTGTTCGACCCGCCCCGTTCGCCGGCAAGAAGGAGATCTCTATTCTTCCTCTGGCAGTATCAGAAGCAGCAAGATCCCACCGGAGGAAAAATCTTTTTACTAGAAGACGGGGCATGAAGCCGGCCTCCTAGTGAAAAACTGGCTTGAGAACAGGAAGTGATGTCAGTGTCACTGTCACTGAATTTGAATCTGTCCGCAAATAGGTGGACGGCGGACTGGCCGATGTTCGGCCATCACTACTACCTGGCCGATGTTCGGCCATCACTACTAATGAGTATATGTAAGAGATGTAGCAATGAAGAGTGAGTCTCACATGTGTACAACCTTGCTAGAAGAAAGCCTCTGAACAAACATGATGAGGGGTTTGAAGCTGTTACATAACTAGGAACAAAGATTTGTTCTTGAAGCTAAAACCTGGCATAGAAAATTAGATTAGTTCACACACCACCTACTTTAAGTAATTGAAGCCACCAGCTTCATGGTTTGGACCTCTTTGAGGATTTTAGAAAGATTCTTAGATCAGGGGTGTCCAAACTTTTTGCAATTAGGCAAGGTTTGGTGTGGTAAAATGGGTGGGAGCTTAATGCTCATAGTAGAGATATTCTGTATCATGAGGCCTCAGCAACCACAGACATGGCAGCTCTCTGTGTAAACTTGGAACTGTACCATTCAAGGGGGCGGGGTAAGCTGTAAGTTGTTGAAAACTGAGACAAGTATCAGGATAAAGTCACTATAGCATGCATTCATCTTAAATGTCCAGGAATTATGTGATCATCCTAAAAACAGAGCACTGGATTGGAAGAGGACCATGACAAGAGTGACCATAAATGGAGCAAAATAGAAAAGCTCCTCATTTTCAGAAGGCAATTTTGGGGGCTAAGTTTGTTTGGCACACATTGAGCCAAAACAATATAAGTTTTGTAGGCAACATTAAAAAGTGATTTCTCAACATCAAACTCTTTGAAATATATTAATGTGCACACATATGTATATATCTTTTCTTCATGAGAATGTTCTATAGTGAACATCTGATTTGTTTTCAGTTGCGGTAGTTGACTAATGTTATAGTGTTTATAGTTATAAGTCCATATCATACATTCATCAGAACAATACAGAGCTGTTTACCAAAATCCTGATAACACCCTAAAAATAATTTTATATGGAACGCATAGCTTTACAAATATTTGATATCGGAATCTTTACTCACCAAACTCCTTGGGAACCGCAACAGAATACACACAGTTGTGTCCAATACTGTAGTTTTTGGGATAGTTTGGTGATAGCACGGTGCCTTCTGAGCCAGTAGTGCGACTTCCACATGGAGCTGGAAAAGAATACATTTGCATTTCAGAAAAGTCCTTTACTGTAGCAACTTTTGTTCTGCCAGACATTCAATAAATAGACTAAATACAACGTAAAATTCAGCTTTCTAAAGATAAGACAAAACAGAGCAGAAATCGAGCTTCTGGCCAATGCATCCAGACTATCTGACTTTGTACTTTAGATGCAAAGCTCCTGAACACGATATCATCATTAAAATTGCCAGAGATGTAGAGAAGGGTTGGGGGAACATTTTAAAAAAGAAAGGATTACTCTAGCACATGTAAGTTTAACCTCTCTGACGATATGCCCGTACCATGCCACTTTCAATGGCAAGGTACAGACAATTAAAGCAAAGTACTCTGCCATGATTCCATGCCTCTTCTCCCCACTTCTACTCATCTATGATTCCGGCAAAGTGGGGCAGGAAACTGCCGCTGCCTTCTTAACATGGAGGTGAGTGGCGCAGAAGAGGCGGTGCCGGAAGTGATTGGCGGGGCTGCTGCGGTTCAATATTGCCACAAGCTTGCCGAGGATAGGTAAGTGTGCCCAAGTGTAGCTCAGAGCAAGCTTGTTTCTTTACCCAAACTTACCTCGAACTAGGTTTGGGCAAACCGGAGGTTAAATAATGAAATGTCAACCTGACTTTGAACTTTACTTATACAAAAAATTACATGTACTAGAGTAACACTTTGGAATGCTCCAATGGCCCTTCTCTACATCTTCAACAACTTTCAAGAAGATACCATGTTCAGGGGCTTTGCAATTAACTCCCAAATAAACTAGTTGGAATTTTGCAACCATCTCTAAACGAGACTCCCTAGTATATGTAATAAATACATGGTTGCACAATCTAAAAAGTTGCAATAAACACACATAAACAAAATTTCACCAAATTGGGTATTCTGTTATAAAATTATATGATAAATGCAATGACTTATGAGCAGTTTTATTTTAATTACATACTTCTAAAGGTCAGTCTCTAGAGCTCTTAAAATTTTTTTACTTGACTTTGCACTTAATTTATGCAAAAACAACAAATACTAGAGCAATACATTTCTCTGCAATTTTGGTGATCATACCATATTTAAGTCAGCAAGTCAAAATGATTCAAAAATATATTGATCATCTCTAATGGATGTTTACATTTTTGTCAAATGTTATCTAGTAAGTTTCAAAATTTTATTGGCACCAAGACCAAGATTTGTACAAGGGCAAGTCTGAAGGTTTTCATTGTGATACAGAAGTAATGCACACTGAAGACAGTTGTGAGTCTTCTTTGCTGTGTAGTTAACCCAGTAACCTGAAGTGGACCCATGCAAAAAAACTAAGTGGAGATTAGTGTTGAGTGAGGATTCGAATATATTCGGTGAATATCGAACATTCAAGAATTCGCAATATGTGCACTCGGATATTCGCATTGGCAAATATTTGCGAACAGATACGCACGATGTAAGGCAATAGAATACAGTCAAAACGAATTTTGAATGTTCCTTTATATATTCGCAAATTACACGTAATCGAATATATCATATGCTGCTCAACACTAGTGGAGATGGGACTACAAGTACTGGGTTAACCAAAGAATAGTTGGCCTGGAGAGCATGAAGAACCCTGTTCAATCAATAGGCAATTATCTCATTAGGTGAACTAGCTGGGAGCTTGGGTGGGTTTAAAACATGGTTCGGAGAGGGGAGAAATTTTCCAACATTAAAGACGTTGTCAGTGTCAGCGGTCATGAAATTGCTGCCTGAAATGGTAAGTATTTGCAGTCTTCTACAGGGCAAATCTTGTAGTGACATGGTCCCATTAATAAATCCCAGCTGGTAGTAATTAGTTAAATTCAACTGGACATTTTCTCTAATACTGAATACATTTTGTAGCTCATCCAAGCTAATTCTTCAGTTCTAATGAGTGTGAGGATATAAATGTTAAGATATGTGCCTGACACTAATTAGAACTTAAGAAGAGGCTTGGAGAAGCCGCAAAATGCCCTCAATATACAGAACAAGTGCAGCGGAATGTAAGTAATTATTACTAGCTACCAGTCCTTAGATAACTGAGAACCTTCATATATTTAGCGTCTTTTCCATTTTGTGTAAAGAACCTAAGACCTCTGTGATGGTTTCTTTTCTTTTTTATGTTTTTATATTTTTATTATTAAGTTTGAGAATATACTATTTATTTTCAGTATTTATTTAATCTGCAGTTTCCTTTATAGGGAGACAACACTCTGTCCTTGTAATTATACTCAACTCAACTGTCTCTCAGTTATGTTGTCTCTCTTGTGAGTAGTGATGAGCAGCACAGACAATATTTATATTCTCAGAAAATATTGTGAACCTTTTGCCTAATATTCTCAACAAAATTGTTGCAATAAAAAGTGCCAATATTCACAATCTTTTTGTGATCAGCACATCACATGAAAATAAATAATTTATTACCTTCAATGCGCAAATCGGCACTTGTACATGTGTAAATTGTGAAAGCAATGCATGGTGCCATGTTTCCCTGAACATAAGTCATCCTCCGAAAATAAGGCACCCTGACATTTTTGTCTCACGCTGAAAAATAAGGCATCACCCTAAAAATAAGGTACTCCCGAAGATACGGTACTGTAATTTTGGACAGGGGGGATCAGAAGGGAAATCAAAATGGAGGATCGAAAGGGGTTACTAAAATGGTAATCTCCTCCCCCCCCCCCTCAGTCTCCTGTACCTGTGTTGTTAATGACAACATAGGTTGGGGCTTTGCAAATATCTCCTAAAGATCCTGGTCAAAATTGTGCGGTTGTGCGGTGCAGTTAATGATTACAAAGAGATAGTGGCATCATTAGCCCAGTGTGGCAATTGTTACACCATTTCACTCCGAGAAGAGGGCTGACACCAAACTTTCCAACCAGATTTTTTTATTTGCATGATATGGCTAAAGCACTTGCAAGTAAGCTGAAGGACTATAATATTACACAAGAATTCCAGCACAGTCTTTGGCTTCCCCACTTTTGAACAGTGGTATAGATTTAATAGATTTAAATTTGAACAAAAGAAAGCACTGTGCACATTTACGATTATCGACTGTGCACAAGTCTATTCAAATCTACTCAAATCTATTGCTTCCAGCCTTTTGTTGAGTGGGATCAATTGATCCCACTCGAAGAAAACTCAATTGAAAGGGAACCATCTCTCTGCCATTTATTTGGATGGGGGTAGTGGGTTCCCATTCAAAGTATCGAAAGGGATTGATTATGCAGCAGTGCTGCACATCGAGTTTCCTTTCAATTGAGGAAGCTCAAACGCAGCGCAGTGACCATGGCGTGGTCATCACACTGCGTTTGAGGATTCATCAGTTGCTCGGTGTTGACCCGTGTATGGCCAGCTTAATTCTTATAGTGTGTCCAGGGATGACCAAAGTTAATTAATGATTCAGCGCAGTTCTGCCACTATGGGCAAGTCAGGCCTGTGTGCCTGCTCGATTGTGCCCCCTACCTGCACCTGCATCACCTGTCAGACATAAGCGTGCCCCCCTGATTGACTGCTCATGTCCACCTGTGCCCGCCCACACCTGCCGCTCTGGCGCTCTGGAGTTTCCAGAGGGACACCAAATCTAGTAACACCTCTAAGGCTATGTTCCCACATAGGCAATCAGTCACGGAGCCGATGCCATTTCAATCTTGTGTGATGATCGCGGCTGATCGCCTTTATTTAATTGAATTAGCTTGGGCCCCTGATCGTGGCTATAGACCTGCATGGCCGCAGTAAAAAATTGTGTGTCATTTTAACCACGCCCATTAACTGTCTATAGCGCAATCTGACGGGGTGGGGCAAGATTTCCTGCGCCACCCCCCACTTTCTGGCTGCAATCACTCAGCCAGCCAGCGGGAGATCGCTGGGTGCTAGCAATCTCCTGAAGCCATGTGCTGCAATTAGAATCACGGAAGTGGGAACATAGCCTTAGGCAGCAGTAAATAGCGTGAAAAAGGTTTAAAACTAATTTTAAAAATGCTCTTATCATTTTTCATCCATTAACATTTACCAAGGGCTTCAATCTACTCTACACAAGATGTTGAACACAGTGCTGGATAATTTTGCTAAGTTAGAACGCCCTTAAAGTATATCGGCACGATGACATTTACTCGAAAACCATTCTGAACTGCTAAGCATCTAGTTATACCTCCGCAGTGATGAATGGTATTTAGACTTGTGAAGATATTAGTGTAACAAACTGAACTCTTTTTGTAAGTGACACATTTGGAGAGTACAGCGGTGAGATAAGTTAATTATGGCTTCAGATCTCCGTATGTTGCATTACCTCGTGGGAGACATTTGCGGCAATTGAGTATTGTGGAGTTTATCGGCAAATCTGATTTTACTTCTGTGACTGTTTGCAAGAAGTTTATATCCAGTAGACAATAATCTCGCTGCCGCTACGTTTTTGTTACTGCTAAATCCATTTGATTCTTTTATTTCTATGCAAATGAAGTCACAAAGCTCGAAGCATGAGGTGCTGTAAATGGCTTTTACTGTAGTATTGATTAGATAAAAGGAGAGCTTGGCTGAAAATATGCCAATATACCATCAGGTAAAATGTCATCCAAAGCTGGGTATACACAGCTAAATGCTTGTTTATTACTAAACAAACTTAAGTAAAAAAAAGTGTTTATATATTGTGAGGGATTAGCAGTAGAGCAGCAAGGTATGGGACCCCCTGGATGGGTCTACAGCAGGTAAGAGAGGCACAGCAAATGAGAGTTGAAGGTGAAAAACACATGGTTGGTTTATTTGTCCAAGTCTATTTATAATATGTACAGCAAGTAAGGCAGTAAACAAATCCAAAGTAAACAGTAGTCCACAGG
The DNA here is from genome assembly GCA_036250615.1 of Ptychadena robeensis. Lineage (NCBI taxonomy): Eukaryota > Metazoa > Chordata > Amphibia > Anura > Ptychadenidae > Ptychadena > Ptychadena robeensis. The sequence goes on along the minus strand of CM070036.1, from coordinate 11,516,736 downwards.
AAACAGAAGCTTTGTAGCTCAACACATAGAATCCTTGTGTACCACACAGGTATAGGCTGCTCCCCAGTCACACACAGTACTGGTTCCAGGGTGGAGCATCTCACTGAGCAGGTGAGGAGATTATATAGAGGTGCTAATGAGCAAACAGGACACAGCTGTAATCACCCTGACCCAGTCCCAGCCATTCCAGCTCCCCCTGCTGGTCAAATAGGAAAATACTCGGCATACTGCCGGTATCTAGGACACACATACCTCCCATACTGGATACATCCCTGTCACAATATAGAAGGTTCCCTGAAGAAAAACGGTGTAAAGGAAATGGGCAATTAAACAGTTTAAGTAAAAAAACAAAGCAAAAATAAATTATATTTTCATTTTCCTATTTCCTATCACAATAGTGGAGAAACTACTAAAATCCTCAAAAAAAAACTAAAGCCAGCCATACACAAGTCGATTCCAGTGTGATTGGCAAACAATCGATCGCAGCGTGGTGACGCAATAAATCACACCACCACCTTGGCCAACACCACCACCCTTGGCCCTCATCCAAAGTAATGGCCATTGAACAAGAATTTACCAACATGTCGGACCCCTGTTCAATCGACATTTCTTTTGAGCAGGATCAATTGCTCCAGATGAGCTGGTTTGATTCCCGAATAGTTACAGCATAAAATTGACCAGTGTATGGGTACCTTAACAGTACTTATTGTGCTCTCGAGCTGTGGCCATGTCCATGTTTACTTTTTTGTAGATGCTGGAGATCAAAAGTTGAAATTCTGATGTTTTTTCATCAGAATTTAGAAAAATGTAAATTCCACTGGATGATGTCAAAAGCCAAAATTCTTCCGTGTTACTGTCAAGGGCTTTGAAGACTTTAGATTAAAAAGTTAAGTGAAAATTTTAATAACGACATTCAAAAATACAACACCCAACCAGAGGGAATGTCAGACACCTGACATTTAGGTATTGTTGCTGTGCAGCCTATCCTTCTCTGTTAGATGCCAAATTATGAAAATGGGGGAACCAAAATGACAGCTGGTAGATTTCCTCTGCTGGAATCCTGGACACTAAGACGCATGAGGGAATATATTGTATTACTATTGTATATTTTAATTTCTTCTGATTATTAAAGTTTTCTGTTACATCCATTTTACAAATACATTTTGAATAATATAATGTTAGATATTGATGTATATATATTGTAAAAGATTTAGAAGAACTGTGCAATGTATGTCTAGTTTCTAGGTAAATCATTCTATCGTATACTGTATGCAATACTGAAACACTGAACACAATATATAGAATGGGGTAAGAGCTCTATCTAGATATTTTTGCTGACTCACCTATTGCTAGATGGTAACACACCATATCAATAACACAATAGTGTTGAGTGGCATATGGTATATTCGAGTTCATTTAATTTCACGAATATAAAAAGGAACATTCAAAATTTGATTTGACTGTGTTCTATTGCTTTATATCACTTCTCTTCTTTATTCTGTGATCTTAGCAAGTACAAGCACTGTGCATATTGCGCGTATCCATTTGCAAATATGCGCGATGTATGCTGGTAAACAATGTTGAAGCATAATATAACGAATATCCGCCATTAAGAATAATCCGAGCGCACATTTGCAAAATATTGCGAATACTTGAATGTCGGATATTCGTCTAATATATTTGAAATTCAAATATTCTCGCTCAACATTATAACATAATACATGTTTGGATGACAACGGTCCTAAGGCAACCAGACAGTGGATATGTCTACCCCAAGACTGGTCCTTAAGGGCCACTTGCAGGTCATAGTTATAGGCTTTTCTATACTTAATTTTAGAGATGGTCGAATTTTTCAACTTGCAGACTTTGTGAGCTGATTGCAAAGACTCTGAAAATGGTATCATCACCAAAATTGCTGGAGATGTAGAGAAGGGTTTTGGGAACATTTTGAAAAAAAAAAGTTTTGCTCTAGCACATGTAGTTTTTGCATAAATGAAGTTCAAAATCAAAGTCGAAATTTCGATTTTTCTTTTTTACTTGACTTTGAACTTCAACCTTTCTCTACATCTCCAGCAACATTAGTGATGATACCATGTTCAGGGGCTTTGCAATTAACTCAAAATCGTCAAAATGGTTGCATTTTTTTTTACAAAAAAGCAACTATTTCTTAATTTACCACTGTTGCCACTGTTACCGCTTTTTACAGAGAATTAGTAGAATGTAGAATTAAGTAGAATGTATGTGGGTTCTGGTCTTCAAGGAGTGGACCAGTCTTGTTTATGCTAAGAATATTAAGCGTAACATTACTCCTCTGGCCTAAACCAAACCTTTTTTTTTCTTAAATCTGTAGAGAAATTTTAACTTATTACAATGCAATCTATTTCTTGGAAGTGATGGTTGAAAAATTTGCAATGCTAAATTTTAAGTCAAAGATTTGCAGTCAACAAAAAAAGTATAGAATTTTTTTTTTATAAATTGAAATTTCAACTTAAAAAAAGTGCTGATCGTGAATATCTTCTTTGCAAAAGTGCTGATATTTGCAAAAAAAATTGTGATCAACACTTGAAAACACGTGATCATCACATGAAAACTCAAGGCTAATTTAGAAAACAATTTCCAAATTTCACAATTGAATTATTTGCAAAAAGTCAAAAATGTATCAACTCAAAATTCCATCAGGGAAATTATAATTTAGGTTGAATTTTTTTTTATTTTGGCCATCTCTAGTACTTGGGACTCTTAGGCTGTGTCTTCACAGCGTTGTTGAATCCTTCGGGACCCCTTTCGTTAAGCACAGTGCTTGGTGGGGTCCCGACAGATCACATACACTGTACCTGCCCAGCGGATGCTCTGTTCAGACATCCTCCAATGCAGGAATTAACGTTCTGCACTATGTAAACCCCTGCATTGGTGGATTGGCTCAGCACCGTGAGAACAGAGCATCTGCCGAGCAGGTAAAGTGTATGTGATCCGTCAGAACCCCCACCAAGCATTGCGCTTAACATAGGGGCCCCGACATATCAAACAACACTGTAGTCTCTAGCCTTATGTCTCTAGCCTTAAAATCTACTTCAAGCCATACTCAGTGTTACCACCATGGGTTAATCCCATTTTTCCCAATTTTGATGATTTGCTGTGACCAGTGAAGAGTACATTGATTCCAGGTAAATATTAAAACACATATTAAAACCTGGTCCTTTTTTTAAACAAGTATTATTGCTTCATTTTCAGATGCAGGAAAAAGCTTTACTATGTTAGCAAACTGCTTGCTTGCAATTCTAGCCTAATGAAACTAATTATGCAAAAGATTATTCTCAATCAATACGTATAAAACAGGTTAACAGTAATTAGAAGTGTAAATTAACTATCTTTAACATCTGGACACTACATCACAAATGCAGATGATGCTGAACGAGCTTAATCAATCACCCAACCTTTCACATGGAGGTTCAATATCATGACTGATACCTGTCCTCTATAATAGCCGTCAATGGATACGATGACAGGTGTTTGCCGTTTGTTCCTTTATTACGACGTCAACACAAAACGAAATCTCTTGTTGCGGGTCAATTTCGGGAGTTGCAAAACTTTATGAAGCATTTAATCAGTATGTGTATCTAAAATTGAAATGATACTGGACACCTGTAGAGTATAAAACCAACACTAATCCTATTCCTCTGAAATTCCACAGGAGAGATTTTTGCCTTTGGGATTTCCACCCCACCCCGTAAAACAGCAAATTAGCTTTATCTAGGTAGTCCTCTCCTGTTCCCTCTAAAGCTAGGAACACACGGCTCGATTTAAGCGTACAATCAATGTAAATCAATGAAAATTTACATCGATTGTACCAAAATCGTAGCGCGGACACATGGTACAATCGACGATTTTAGTTCGATGAAGAGCATTACATCGATTGAAAAGTGATCGGACTAGTTGGAAAATTATCGTCGAATTGTACCATGATCGTACTACTTTTTCATTTTCATCGTACAATTGTATTCGATGAAGTGATAGTTTACTGTTTGTAGGGCATCAATGGCATCGACGATTTTAGTCAATAATCAATGTTTTCTACATCGATATTGTACTATGATTGTATGACACTATAACGCACACGGTACAATCGATAAAATACCAAAATCGAGGTTCTTCATCTAATCTTACATCGATTGTATGCTTAAATCGAGCCGTGTGTTCCTAGCTTTAGTCCTCTACTTACAGCCATTTTCCAGTTCTCAGAGGTAGCAGCTACTTAACTTAAAACCTCTACCATACTTGAGTGTTAAGAGTTGAATGTTGAGTGTTGAGTGTTAAGACTTCCAACCAGGATTATCTTTTACCAACCATAGAATCGTCTGGTGCAAATTAGGCTTTTTTTGGGATAGTTTGGCAAAAACTAAATTGTACTTTAATTGTACAGTTAATTGCAAACCCTGTCAATATGATATTATCATAAAAATTGGTAGAGATGTAGATAAGGGTTGTGGGAACATAATAATAAAAATATTGTTTATAGCATATGTAGTTTTTGCAAAATTCAAAATATAAATTCAAAATGAAAAAAAAAATTCAACCATCTCTATGAAGACAAGGTCTTTAACAAAGACTAAAAATTTTTTGTTTCATTAATCTCAAAAAGCAGTCAGTGAAATGTATCTGCTAACTGAGATTGAATCAGTTGGGGATATCCACTGTGCTATGATAATGAAGATACATTTTTTGATATACCGTACTGTTCGCACCATGAGATCCAGTTTTTTGCTCCAAAATTTTAGGAACTACCAGTATGTGTTTTACTCACCAAGTGGGTCTAGAGGGCAGAGGTAGGGAAGCTGTTAGTTGCAGCCTCTGACAGGTTCTCCTCCTCCTCTAGGTATAGGTACCTATATATGGGTCGATAGTCACTTGATCAATGGCTATTTTGAGCAATAATGTCACACCATGCGTGGCAATTGATCGTGTGGCTATCAAACGTGCTCATCCCTGTGGGTTCCTGCTCGAAGATAGGTTGGTCGAACTGGGAATGGACACATCCTTAAATCCTGGTCTATCGCCATTCCATTGAATTCGGAACAGCATCCGCATGCAAAGGATCAAACGTGAATCAAGCACCTACATAGGCGCACCTCAATTCCCTTCCAATCAACTAGCAACATTCAAGGGGGTCATTGATCTCACGGGTATCAACTCGTTTTTAGTGATCTTTTCTCCTGCTTTGCCGACCAGCGGAGCAGCAGTTCCCCACAGTTAATTTTCGAAGATCAGACACCCCATTGTATAACATTCCTTTTATACAGATGGTACAAATAGTCAAAAAATATGCTAAGTTTTATTACTTTAAACTTTTGTCCAAATCTTTAAATACATAAATAACTGGGACATTTCTAGTGAAAATGATGGATTCTGCTTAAAAAATTCCTTTAATGATTTTGGTTTCCTATCATTTTGGAGAAGCCAGCCAAAAAGTGTAATTGGCATCAGCTGTTCAAAAGTTAGCATTTACATGCAATAATATAGGAATTAAGTGTCCTATCTGGTGATGTCGACAGAAATAATTACTTGTCATGGCTTTGTTGAATGAATGTTTCATCTACATCCTTTAATTACATCTTGCTCTTAACTGCCATCATCCTGCGCCAAATGGTTTAGTATATTACACCGGATAATCTTCACATGCATTCATAATGGAATGAGAATTGTGGATTTGGTTCACATCCCAAACTTATTAGGTAAGCGTCAAGGGCATCTGGAAGGAATGTCTTTTACAAAGGCAAGTCATTTTTTTTCTTTTCGAAGATGAAAGTCCAAACATAGGACAGCTTTTCATTACACATCCATTCAGCATTGGCATCAAGTTGTAAATGAAGGATTTAGGAAATCGAAATACCCGCTCAGAAAAATTAATTATAGGATTTCAGGAAGAAGGATTAACTGTCCATGGTCATTGGCATAAAAAGGCCATAGGCAAAGACTGGGGAAGCCGATAGACTTTGCATTCGCTTCGGCATAGAAATGGGTTGGTCAACTCTTCATAAACATAATGGGTGTGAACATTGAAATCGTATTCTATACACCTTTAGATTTCTCTGTCAGATTTCCTTTAGATCTCCTTTTTTTTTACCAAAACCATGTAATATGAGGGACAATCAAGTCTACCTGTGTTCAATGGCAGAGGACACTATACTACATTGTTGTTGGTAGATCTACAGGATATCTGATATAAAGGTGTATGGGTACCCTTAGATTTTTGTGTTTTCATTGAACTATCTTGATCACTGCATGATTGTTTTTTTTTCCATTCCAACCGCATTTCCGGTATAAGAACTTGAAGATATTTAAGACAGCTATGTTTCAAAATACCACTCAATCTATCACTTTTTTTTTCTTTTTTTAATGTACTACAGGTTGTAGCTCCTCTCTTTATTAATTATGGATAACATTGATTGTGGACGTTATTGTTCACCTGAACAATGGGAATGCTCACACGCTATTAAACTCTGTGGAGAGGAAACATGGGTGCCCCAGGAGACCAAAGTCAATCCTAATTGATGCTAGTTGAAGCTGAATGGAATTCCATTGACCTCTGGACATAGAAGCAGGAAGAGAGACACTTCCAGGATTATCCCTGTGTTAAGCTGGGCATAGACGTCTGGATTTTCCAAAACGATTTCTATGGGAACGATTACTGGAATCGATTGCCGCGATCGATCACAAATAGATGCATGCACAAAATGATCAATCGATTGATTTTAAATCGTACGTAAAATCGATCAAGCAGGAATCGGACCTGTCTGTAAAATTTCATCGATCGTTGGGGAATCGTGGAACGCTAATGGAGATATGTGATCGTTCCTATTGATCGACCTATTACTGTCAAACCCACATTACATAATTTCCAATTAGAACAGCTGCGAGCTGGAGATCGCACAATCCGTGATCGATCGATCGAGGGAAGGTATCGGCCAGGAATCGAACACGTCATATGGTGCAGTGTGCAATAGATTCTGTAATTGGAATAGATTTCTTAATTGCATGCATGATCCTTTTAAAGATCGATCGCTGGGAAATCTAAACGTCTATGCCCAGCTTTAGTACGTGAATGGGTTAGTAGGTGAGTATCCCTGAGTTAGTAGGCAAACCTATAAGGCTTTTTTATCTAGAAAATTGTTGGCTTAAGTTAATTGTTTCAAAAATTAATAAGTTAGCTTGTTTACCTAACCAATAAGGTTTTAAGTCATCAATTGTTCAAAGTTATTCCAAAGATCAGACAACACATGTATGTATAAAGGAGAGAAACAAATCAAATGACATTTAAATATTAAAAACAAGTTAGTACTGGCTAACAATACCCTAACGAGTCTGGTAATCAGGTGGTAAAACTGTCTTTGCGTGATACGTTTTGTGATATTCTATTGCTTCTTCAGGAGGCTTAATAGAGACCCTCCAGATAGAACATCGGAAACAGGTTCAGCAAAGACAGCATACCAACTGATTATGTTTCTCTGTTCATCATCAGGTTATTGTAACCTATATGAACTAACTTGATTTCCATGTGTAGTGAGATTTGATTTTTATAGATGTTATCCTTTGTACACATATGTGTTTTTTTATGATGAATTGATGAATAATAATTTTGAATAATTTATGACTTTTCTGGTTTAGGGGAAGCAACTATCTTATGACCCTCATGCACCTTTAGATTTCTCTGTCAGATTTCCTATAGATCTCATTTTGTTTTACCATCCAAAGTAAGTGCCGGCACACAAAGTGTGTCCGCACAATTCTCTGCATGACTGACATCACACACAGTTAATATGCAGCAGAATCAGAAAGAAGACGAAACGTCTATGGCCAGCTTTAGAAATTAACCTCCCTAGCACTCTTTCAAGGTCCCGATATCTGTACCAAAAGCACACCATAGATTCTAATGGAATTTTTTTATGTTGTAGGCCTGTAACTTCCCAAAATCTGTCCGTACAAGGGTCCAGTAGACATCCTGAATATAATAATGTTTGAAACACACAATTATTGTAAAAAAAGTACATTAAAAAATGAATAAAAGGTATAATTTGAATAATAAAATCTCTTAAATACTTATTTGGTATGAATGATTTCAAAACAGTATGTATTCCTATTTATGTTTTGTTTATAACAATTGGAAATGTGTTTTGTTTTTGTTTTACTTTGAATTTTATTGGATACTGTATCCAATAAAATGCCCTTTGGCACCCTCTGAAAGCGTACACCTGGAAATCACACTGGGGCAAATGTGCTCATTGGTAAAGCTAACATAATTTACATTTGAATGCCCCATCGGCTTGCTTCAGTGAAGAAGCCAGCTAAGAGATACACAGTTACAGATACAGTTAATCATAGATATGATCTATGCAAGAAATTAAGTTGCTCTCATGTGTAGGCACCTTCTTCATCATTATATTAGTATGTCTAATCGTTTTTTTGGCAGATAGGTGAGCAAAGAATTGTGAAGATGACACATGGACTGCACACGCTGCAAGAAAAACGCATCTTAACTCTGAAGAATATCATGACAGTGCTCTTTATTCGTGCTCCTGATAGAACGCCAGCTGTGCTGATGTCATATATCATATAAAAAGGTTTCAGCAGTATGAACTGCAGCCCCTGCATGAAAATTTTATACAGCACAAGACTTCATTGTATGGCAATCAACCAAGTCTAGACAGAAAGGCTTTCATGTATTGAAAGTGAAGTAATATCCAAAAATCCAAGGGAAAGAAAGGAAGTTCAGACAATACACAGTATGTATGGTTCATACACATAGGGACTCGGACTTCTGTTTGATGAATAAATGAATAAATAAAAAAACAAAACATCAAGTTGAAATTCCAGACGAGCATAAAAGATATAGATTTTTTAAAATTAAATCACATAATAATCTGTTTTCAATTAGATTTTAGTGGATGGGGTTACAAGTGTAAAGTAATGCACTAGAATGTTCAGGTTAGTTTGACAATGAGACAGTTAATCATTTTGTAGTAAGTTCTGGAAATCCCCTGTACAAAGGGGTATCTTCCCAGTAATAGATTAGGATTGTTATTTAAAATATGAAGAAGAGTGCTTCTGGTCTTCTGACTGTCTTTGCCATTAGCCAGCTCTTGTGTCAGGATGTCCTAATAGGATTGGGCCCCTACACTAGGCCTAAGAGACCACAGAGATCAGTACCATGTGAGTGGTAATGTGATTTATTGCAAAAGCAATGTCACAGCGACATCTAGTGGCAGAATGTGACATCGCAGCTGCTGTGTAATCTTATGAAACAACACTCAGAAGTAAATCTTTTCGAAAATTGTTACAAGCAAAAACTGCATGCACAATGCATGGTAATTTCCCCAGAATTCAAGATTACAAAGATATAGTACTATATTGAGGATCTTCGCTAATTTTCAAAGTGCCAATATTCGCAATAAAAATTTGCTATTCGAAAATTCACGCTCAACACTACTTCTGAGGTCTGTGGATATTACATTCGTTATATCAACATCCGTTATTACATTCAGCCATATCAACAGATGCGGATGCATGGCATATCTTGCTTTAAAGAACCAGATACACTATAGCTCAGGGAGTTAAAGTCAGCAAAAGTGAACCTGCAAGCAAACAAATCTGATGACTCCGGAGTGACCCCAGGTCATCTTCACACATATATACCTTGATGAACTAGAACATAATGAAAAATATTAAAGAAATGATTATCTATAAATCTCTATATTAAATCAATCCCATGCCGGCACACTATACTAGAGCTATCAGTAATGTTTCTATGCAGGTACATGGGTCAATGTGATATTGATTCGAAATTCCATATCTGAGCAACTGGACAAAGTAGGCAGCATCCGAGCAAGGAGCTGAAAACGATAACTGAATACCGAGATTCAGGCATAGTGACCTAGATATATGTTATTTTATGCTGCATGATATAACATCCATTCTTGCTAATGTAAGTCAGAGTGACACATTTGGAAGTGAGTGCCTTGATACAGCCATAAGTAGGAGGCATTGGGTCATCGAACATGATGAGGTGTGAGTGCTGTGCAGGGAGAATGAGTCACTCTCAGTGAAAGATTTCGAATTTGAGATATTGCATCTTGTGGGTGGCAGTAATGCAGTTTCACAAGATGAATCGGTTGTTGAGGTCTGTATATTTAAGCAATGCAAAATTATGACATTGCGAACAAAAATGTAACGGGGAAGTGCTGCCAAATCCATTTAAATCCATTTAATTATGGACACACATGAATTACGCAGGTTCTGTGGCTGGTTAAATCCGGGTTAAGGAGAGATTTTACTGTTCCTCTTTTTCTCAGCTGCATAAGCATTTTTGCAGGCAGCTTCTTTTTTCCCCTTCTTTTTTAAAGTGACTCCGTCAGCCTTAGAATAAAATCACTTAGGATTAGCATTAATGGTCATCTCTCTATGGTGGGAAGACATGAACAGAACAGGTGTTGTCCCCAACAGAACAATGAAAACTTAACCTGGGACACCCATATTGTTGAAGAGATGTCTATGACCAAGCCACTGGGAGAAACCCTTCAGAGAAGAAGATCCCAAGTAGGTGTTTTTTTATCTGTCTGGACCGACTTTTAGATTCAATAAACATTGAGTGCTTCTGGATATTAACTATTAGACTGTGTGGCTGGGGTCCTGGTAAACCTCTTTCCAAAGTGTACACCATATGCACAGGACAGGTAAGTAGAACACATTAATATACAGTATCTCACATATTTTATACTTTTCAAGAACACCACTGGCTTGCTATAGAAACTCAGAGTAAAGGTGCTGAACTGGCCAAGCATGTCTATACTGTAGACCTAAACCCTATTAAGCATCTATGGAATATCTTCAAATGGAAGGTGGAGAAGTGCAAGGTCTCTTACATCCACCTGCTCTGAAATGCCATCATGGAGGAGTGAAGATGATTTCAGTGGCAACCTGTAATGCTCTATTGACCTCCATGACCAATTTGAACATCTTTCACTTAGGGGTGTACTCACTTTTGTTGCCAGAGGTTGACAATAACCTCCTGAGAGCAAACTCAACCTGAGCTATGTTTAGGGATTAGTGATGAGCGGCATAGGCAATAATAATATTCACAATATTTTGTGAATAATTCTCTATAGCCATAAGCTTACCAATGCAGAATATTGTGAATATTTGAAATTGCGAATATTTAAATTCGCGAAATTTGCAAATTATCGAAGAGCCGATATTCAAAAAATATATTCACAAATCGAATATTCAAGCTTAACACTATCAGGGATACTCACCTATCCCGGTGAGCATGTACCGGAATGGAGTACGATCTCTTATAAGTCCACCTCTTCTGAAGAGCTGTGGGGGGGGGGCA
>CM070036.1:11480879-11503042 GCA_036250615.1 Ptychadena robeensis | reverse complement strand
GAATAGGACCCTATAAAGAACAAACGAACAAGGATGACTGGACTCGGACCACGACAGACGATACTAGACAATTGAAAGAAACATCCTTATTGTGATGAAAACTGTCCCCTTGACGGAACCCTCACGCCAGGTGCCAGAGACCCACTAGGTCAGCCTCTGATCCCTGGGGGGAGAAACTGGAAGGCACAGCGACCCACTCACTCACCTGTGGCATGGAATAAAAGAATCACTGGTAAACTACCTCCACCAAATCCCTGATGAAGTCCCAATAATGGGACAGAAACGCGTCGGAACGCTTGGAGTGGACCCTAAAGGGCTTTTTAATCCCTGGATCACCAGGATATTTAAACTGTTATGTATGAATGTGGGGAGATTGAATGCTCTTTGTTGACACCACTAATCTGTATGTTTTGGGTATTGTGGAATACCAATATCGTGTATTCTGACTGTGTCAAGATGTGTAAAGATGTGCCAATAAATAATCAATGTCAATCCCTTGATTGGAACTCTTATATATATACTCACCATTAAAGTCCATTTAGGGCTGGCCACCCTTTGGGGGTCCAGTTCCCCCCCTCCCCTTTTTCCTTAAAGGAGTATTATGTAGTCTGGACTCCTCCACCCCCAGCACATCAACAATTATCTGTTTAATCATCCACCAAGCAGATCCCCTTTATTTTCAAATATTCTTCAAGTTGATTTGTATAGGTATTCTTTGCAAATTGGATTTTCACCTCATTTAATTTACTTAGGATGGGCATGCATACATATGGTTAATTTTTTTTTAATGTGATTGACTTAAAATACAATCGGATTAAGTCAATCATTTTTCAATTTCAAGAATTTTTACGATTCTTTTGCCCTGTGCACATGCTCCATAGTTCCATTGGATAAAAATCCATCCAAATACCTGGAAAATCTGTCAGATACTTGAATGATCTAATTACATTTTACAACATGTCAGATCACTGCACGATTGATTTTTTGTGTGACTTTAATCACACTTGTTCGATTGTAATAGCAAGAGAAATTCATTTTCAAACGATCGACTTAACGCAATAATTTTATTAATTCATTGAAATAAAAAATTTAACCGTGTATGCCCATCTGAAGTAACAGGAATCCTGTGTGCTCCACTAACGCATGGATTCTTGGGAGATTTTAGCCAATTAACTTGGAGGGGGAGAATCGGACCATCGGTCTATTTGGGTAGAATCTTTAAGGTGGGTACCCCTGTAGTTGTGGGCAACTGACCACAATGCATTTGGCGTGAGTGCGCACACTGGTCGATCGCCTGCAACTGCTGCCGGGAATCGCAGTGTTTATACAGTCTATGAAGATATTTTAGACGATTGTGTGCTTTCAACAGTTTTGGTAACTATCTATGTTACACATCTATTTGCAGACACTGATTGATGAGTTTGGTGGATCAGAACCTAACTTAAGAGAAATTATTTTGTCGAAGGGTCAGAAATTCAAACAGCCCCACTCCAAAATCTTGTGGTCTTCCTAGAACAGTGGAAGCTTTCCTAGCTGAAGGATATTTCCATTCATACTCATGGTTCTATTCAAATAGTTGTATATATTGTAGGGGGGTTCATCCACAAATGGTGGCTCCCAGTGAGATGGCTCTACACAGCCAGTTCTTCATTCTTTAGAGCTCCTGCCCATTCTTATTGGAGCAACAAACAGTTCAAATAAAAGATCTTGGGCTTGTCAGCAGCAACATAAATGTCCACAAAAGGAGTCAACCGCCTGCTGGCTACCAAACAAACAAAGCTGGTCTTTCCTGTTCAGACAGACTGTCTTTCACACACCAGCCCCCGATGCTCAGCACCAGGTGCTCTAAGGGGCTTCTGAGCCTCAGGAAACATCAGACCCGAAACATCAAATTCCCGAATTAGTAATCTGCCCTACCCTGCTCATGCAGGTTCTTAGTAAAATCAGCTCCAGAACAGAAATTAAAAACACCATCAAAGGAACATGAGAGTTCCCTGCAAATTAATCAGTGCAGGTTTTACCTCAGAATGGAATTTTGAGATACCATGTACCCACAGATCTTTACTCTGCCCAGTAAAGCTAGCCATACACACATCAATCCGCGGGCGATTTTATGGTCAATCAAGTGCTGTGCGAGTTTGCAGCAATAAATCAGGTGCAAAAACACCCATGGATTGCTGCTACTAAAACCCCAATCGGCCAGAGAATGGCATGGCCGTTTTTTTCTGGCCAATCCGATAATGGCCAGCACACAAAGGCATTGCTGCGTGTATGGGGGGCCTTATACAGGTGATCTTGTGGTTTTATACAATTCTACATTGTCAATTGTAAATAAGAAGGGGGTGCTCTTTTTTTGGGTGGTAAAAATACGTCATTGAATCACCAGGTCCTTCACACATTAACCAGTACATGTCCAGTATTGTTTATTGCAAGACCATCACGTTTGACATGCATAGTGCACGTTTTGAAAATAAGGCTCCAGATTTCCAGCAATAGTTCTGCAGTCTGAAAAGGCTGGTGGAAAATAGACTTTGCAAAGAGAAAGCCGTTACCAGAGCAATCTGGTATGAGCGTAGCTAGAAAAACACTAACATTTGGACGAAATTGATGGCTTTCATGATAACTAGGATTACGCCGCCGCATATTACATGATTTTAGGCACTTTAAAGTGAGTCCTTGAATTTCATTCATAATGTACATCACTTAGTACAAATACATGAAACATGACAGACTTGTAAGGACAAGCGGCTTAAATGTTTTACACAGTACTTTAAACTTCAAGAGTGTCAAAACAAGTGTTCAGCGAACTACAATCAAACAAATAGCTGCAGTGCACTGAAAGTGTAACTACAGGCCCATTATTACAGCTCTTTATTCCCAAATAATTAACATATTTTCATTTGAAATGCGCTCTGTAATTCCTGCATGGTGAAGCTCAGGCTGGGAACCAAAGGAGCAGCACCTGGTTCTAATCAGTTGTGTTGTAATACTAATGTGCTAACAAGAGCAATTTCAGGGGAGATCAAACATCGGTTCACTTCTGCTTTACTCTCCAAACTCTTGGGGAAGCACCAACTTTGTAGGTGTTTACATGAAATGTACCTAAACCTCACACTCAGGCACTATTCACATCTGAAACCTTATAACACTAACAAGCCACATGTCACAGGGGTGGGAAAATGGCTAAATGGGCACAAGTTGGACATTTTTCACTTAGGGGTGTACTTTTGTTGACAGTAGATGTTTATACCTTAACCTCCCTAGCGCTCAGCCTCTACCACTCCATTTTTAAAGGCACCCTCCCCTCTACAGCTGGATAGAGATTTGCTGCAGCTTTAGGACCAAATGTAAGTTTTAAAGATCCTGGTTCAGGCAAAGTTTGTTTTGCATACAAACTCTGAATGAACTGGGTTTGTCTCAACTGCCAGGGGGGTTAATGGTAGTGGTGGTCGACCTGTCCGCCTTGGAATGTTCTTTTCTTCTCCCGGTGAACAGTACGGGTGTTCGACCCCTCCCGTTTGCTAGCTGGAAGAAGTTTATTATTCTTCCACCGGTCGCATCAGGCGCAGAAAGATGCGGCTGGAGAAATAATTTTTTCTTTAGAGACCCCAGTCTCTACTGAGAAATTGGCTTTAAAAACAGGAAGTGACATCAGTGATGTCATGTCCGGTAATCATAATAAGTATGTGCGTTTCATGTACTGGAAGTAAATACTTCCTGTTTTTACGATTCACATTCCCTGCGAACAGGAATTATACAGTCTTCATCAAAAAGCATTGGATTTAGGGAAAGCAACAGCAATCCTCATATGTGAACATGTTTTTTTAAATATTGATTGATATGATTGGTTTTATCATTATTTATGTGAGTGGACACCTGGCTTTGTGTAAGGATGTCAAATTATAGTACACTACAGGCTTAGATCACATTACAGAAGCCTACAAAAATATAATTAAATGCCTTTAATTAAAGAATACACATTTATGTTTTACTTTTTTTTCATTATAGTTATTGAAAAATTCATTATTATTTGTTTTTTTAATTAAAGAATATGGTAAATGTGCCTTATGAATGAAGACAATGTCATATTTTGAAATTAAATATAAAAAAAATACCATAAAAAGAGTTCTAATAAAGCATATTATAAAAAAATAGCTACTGTACATATGTTATTTTTATATATGTGCAATTGGGCCAATTAGGTTTATTTGAAGGATGTGAATTTCTGGTCTCCATATCAGTGCACTGATGATAGCCATTGTTACTCTAACAGTTTCCACTTGTTTTGTGAGCCCCATTTAGTCCATATTGGTATCTAACTGGCTCGCCAAGCAGTATTTTGGACAACCGGGATACCCTGCCCCCATTTTTTTTTTGGATGAATATAATATAATTGTTGATATTCAATTAATTAATATGCCCAGATGTGTTCCAATATTTTTAGCTGTATTTTTCATAGTGTGGCGTACATTATCTTTGCCGGGAGTGTTGAGAAATGGTACAGACGTTTTAGTATAACCATCATTTTCGCTGCTTCTATCCTACCTAACATGGATATTGAATGAGGCTTCCAAGATGTACATATATTCTAAACTCACCTTTGTATTCCAAATGAAAGCCAGTGTAGCTAACAGATCCATCACTTCGGAAAGCCAAATGCATGTTGTTCGAACTGCTTTCAATTCTTTCTGGAAGCTTGCTGTCCTGAAAACTTCCAATCAGGGGACTATTGCCGTCCGGGCCATCGTAAATATACAAGAAGTCATAATTAGGTTCAATGCTGAAGCTGTAGGAACGAAGAGAGGGCATTCATTTATTAAATATATTACCACATTCATTTTTATAATGCTGTATTTAACAGGATATTGTGAGCATTTAAAAGAAACAGAAGCCAGAGGTTGCTCCAGCTTTTTGGCAGAACATCAGAGATGCTTTTATCTCAGATGGTTAGCTGGCTTTCTGATTAAATTTTTGTTTTGTAATAATTTACTTTTAAAGTAAGAGACAAAAAACATCTAGAGATAAAACCTAGAACTAGATGAGTCATTTCTACAATGAAAAATCACAAGCATTGTACAGACTGACATGTCATCTAGAAAGAACCTATTATATTAATAATTAAATTAAAGTTCTATCACCTCCCTATCTGCTTTCTATTATTACTGATCCACCAATAATCTGCCTCTTCAGTGATGTTTTGCAACACTATGGGTGCAAGAAGACTTGGGAAGTCAACAGCACCTTCTCCTTTTGCCGCCACAGGGACCCTGGAGGGGCGCAGTGACGTCAGCTGACCAGATCGATTAAGTATGGTGGCAAGTACGGTGGCAGGGAAGCAAGGAGGAGGGCATGGTAAGCAAGTATAAGTAAGAAAAGTATATGTTTTTAATCTTTAATGATCACTTTACTGGGATTAAGACTATATAAAGGTAAGTTATATGTATGGTTTTTTTTTATATGTATGGGGGTTTTGGGGGGAGTTCAGAACCACTTTCTTGCATTGGTTGTTTAAAATCACTAATAAAACATGCAGACAATGAGCAACAATCTGTTTTTCAAATACTAAGCAAAAAGAATGATTTCTACACAGTAACTAGAGATGGTCGAATTTCTTTTTCAAAAATTCGACCATTTCAACAATTTCGAGTTAACTTGTTGGAAACGTAGAGAAGGGTTGGAGGTATACTACAAACAAAAAAGTCTCTAACACAAATTGTTTTTGCACAAATTAAGTTCAAAGTCAAGTCAAAATTTCGAAAATTGGAATTTTGACTTTAATTTTCAACTTAAGTTATGCAATAACGGCATGTGCTAGAGCCATGGTTTTTTTTTTCAAATGTTCCCACAACCCTCCTCTACATCTCCAGCAATTTTGGTGATGATACCATTTTCAGGGGCTTTGCAATCAGCTCACAAAGTCAGCAAGTCGAAAAATTCGACCATCTCTAACAGTAACTACAATGGATAGATTCGGGACACGTCAAATCAAATGTGCCAAATTAGGGTACAGTTTCATCTAAGGATGGCGCCCCAAAATGCTTCACCGTTACTATTAACCAATCTATTTTGACTCTGACCTAGAGGCCCCCCACCCCACCTTTGTCCAAAGCACCACCGTGTAAACAGGAAGTGACATCATTCTGAGACAGAAGCGGCTGCTCAACGCACTGGACACCAGTATAGATAATTTAGAGAGGGCCTCAGTGATAAATGCTGTATGTTCAGCTTAAAAATACAACAATATTTTTTATAATATTACATATACATTAATTTGAGTGTGTTTGTGTGTGTGTATTCTCTACATACAGTATATAACCATAACTATATATATAGAGATAGTTTATATGTAACAGAATAGTATATATATATATATATATATAGAACAGAATTAATATCCCAATAAAGAACAACATTGAGGAACTACATAAATTGTATCCCACATCATATATATGGACATAGTTATGTAGAATACCGATAAATATATTTAGCATCCAAAAAATAATAATTGTTCTGAAAGTAATGACTTTTATGGGGGATATGAGAAACCAAACAGGAAAGTATAAGGATGGGGAAGATAAAATAAAAAAGGAAGAAAGGAAGGAAGGGAGAAGGTTATGAAAGGCTTAGTACGCATGTAAGATGCATAACAAATAGTTTGCTCTCATTATTTAACCTCCCTAGTGGTTTGCCCTTGCCGGGATCGGGCAAAACCGCCATCTCTGTGTGTGCCTGCGGCTCTGTAGAAGAGCCGCCGACACACAGAGCCCTTCCGGCCCCGTGTCTTCGGCGTCATCTGTGACACCGAAGCGGGCGAGGGGGGGGGGGGCGGCGCCATAGACCTCCATGTCAATGGAGGGGGCGCCGCTCTCCTCTCCACATGCCGCCAGCGTCTATTTGACATCAGAGGTGTGTAGAGGGCTGGGCAGAGAGCCGGCAAGCACGGCGGAGTACAGTACAGTGTACTCCGCCGCGATTGGCGGTAAAACAACTTTTCATGCCATAAAAAATGGCGCAAAAAGCTGAAACCGCCCAGAGGGTTAAATTACTTGTTTTTTGCGTTTGTATAATGTATTTTTCTAGTATGTTGTAAGGGATTACAAACACTTTTACTCTTATATTATAGTCACACTTCCATTAGAGGACACTCTCTATGTATATAAACGTTATTTCTTGTAACTAATTATACACTCTGCTACATTAAGGTTTTTTTCTTTTTGATCCTCCTATGAGGAACTCCTTTGTCCTTTGCTCTAAGAATTACATCATGAAATGTAATCAAGCAAGTAAGATTGCTTTTAACAGACAAATTAATAGGAAACCCTAACCATAACATGTGCATCTCCACACTGTAATGCCTAATTATTTGCTGATAAGCAGATGTAACCTGTTAATTGGGTTTCTTTTCTGTGCTGTCCATCACCACGTTAGCAATATGGTGATTAAGGATAAGAAACTCATCTGAAATATAGAAGCAATTAGCAATCTATTACACATACTCTTGGGAATACTGTCAATATATAAAACCTACAGTAGGAATACAATCCCTGAACATAATATTAACAACCAGAAGACAAGATTTTCTGTGTTGAAGCCTATTAAATCTCCTTTTAAGGTTCTGTTTTAGTACAATATATTAACAGAATTGATCGAGGTTCATTGTTAATAGCCATAAGCTGTGCTCCTTCATTTATTGCCTAAACAATGTGAAGTATTACCCTAAAAGAATAACCGAGTATATTTAATTTCAGCTCCTGCTGAGCGATTTCTGAACTAACAAGCATACAATAAGCTGGTCTAGTTAAAACTCAGTAGCAAAGTCTTGCGGAGGGTTATGAGATAATCACTCCATGCCCCATTTTTCGTAAGACTGCTGTAAAGATGCCTTTTCCTCTTTGTGTTAATTTTTACAAATATTAGGGACTGATATCTCTTGAATGTCTCTGTCTCTTTGTTTCCCTCTAAAAAGATGGCAGAATTTATTCATTGCTTATTAAAATTCAATGTGACATTGACAAGAAATATCAGACTGGGCATACCAGTATATGATACCAGTAGTTCTGTAGTTTGCAATAGTCCTGGAGCCAACTGGACAGTCCTTGCAATTGACAAAGCAACTGTCCTCCAATTTGTATACATTTTCTTATTCATGTTTGATACAAGCTGTCTCAACAAAGGACAAATGACAGAAGGGAGTCTCTCTGCCCTACAACCAATGATTCATGGTTCATGGTGAACTTATGGTTCATCTGACCAACATTAACCTCCCTGGTGGTGCCATTTTTTTCCAGGTTTCATTTCCGATGTATATACCATATCATTCGTTTGTTTTTCCCACCTACTCTGGCCCCCCATTACACATAGTGCATTCCCAAAATTCCTATGCCTGTATTTGAATATGGATAGCCCCCCTGACACCAAGGAGGTGAAAACCTGTGAAAACAGGTCAGGATGCTGACACTACAGGATGACTCAGGCTTTGCTGAAACAGGTGAAGTACCCCAAGTGTGGCTCGGGGCTACCAATTTTGGCTCAGGAGAACGTTTTTAGGCTCGTGACTCAGGAGGTTAGCACTCTGGCCATGCGGCACTAGTATCTTAGGTTTGGCCCAGGTGCCATCTGCAAGGAGTTTGCATGTTCTTCCCATGTCTGTGTGGGTTTCCTCAGTCTACTCGGGTTTCCTCCCATACTCCAAAGACAGAAAACATGCTGACAGGCAGGTTAATTGGCCTCTCCCAAAATATTCTCCTATGTGAGTTACACATGACTTAGATTGTGACATCTGACTGTGTTAGTTACATAAACATGACTCTGAAAGGAATGTTAGATTGTGAGCTCACTGAAAGACAGTTAGTGATATGACTTTATATGCTCTGTAAAGCACTGTGTATTATGTCAGTGCTATATAAGTATAAATATGGAATAATAATAATAATACCCAAAGCCCCACCCAGGAATTCAGCAATTTTTTTGCATTACACATTTTCCCACATTATGAGACATTTTCTGTTACCTACTAATAAGTTGTCAACATTTTTCTCAAACAGGAAGTGACAGTAAAAAATATAACTGATGGGACTTTTAATCATGTCTGCTTTTAGAAATGCCCACACACTTCCTGTCCAGGGAAGCTGTTACCTGGGATTAGCAGGAAAAAGCATTGGTTTAGTCCTTCCCCAGTCTATCAGTTACCCCAGTTCATAGAGAGTCTGACATTGTGTGTTGGATGAGTGCATGCAAACCAATTCCTGCTTCGTTGACTAGATGTTAATTTTAACATACAAAGTTTTAGCAAGTGGAATGTAAGTGCAGGATATGCTTGGATTAAACAGGCCCTAAATGTTTCCACAGTATACTATGTGGCAATTTTTTTTATAAGCGCCATGTCTTCTGTTATGGAAGCTCATTAGTTTTGAAAGATTACATATCATTATATCTACATTTTCTATTTTGCTATATGTTCTTTTGCCTTGGGCATTCATACTTGATCATTGATATAACTCAACATGAATGTATCTTAGAGCAAACTTGACTTTATTGAATTACTACTTCATCTACTATATTGTCTCTTGTCAAGACGTGTTCATAAAAGTCTTTCATGTTTATAATGTTGTTTATTATATGTCTATCAAATAGAGTTATGAAGAAGGTAATTCAAACAAGGGGGTTCTGCAGCTCTACAATGGGGATATATAGATTTAGTGCAGTGCAAGTCAAGAAGAAGGCAACCAGGAAGAAATGTAATGTTCTTTTGGTTTACGGTAGTGCTTACATTGTTTCCTGTGTTCAGCGAGAATATTCTAAATTCAAATGTATTCAACAAATATCAGTCATTCGAGAATTAGCAATAATTCGCCAATGTGCGCTGTCAGCCACACCTTTGAGGGAGTGTGGTAATTCGCAAGGAGGCAGTAGGTGTCTGAAACATATATAGATGAGACTGATATGGGGGCCATCTGGATAAAGCTAGATAATGTTCTTTATACTTTTGTGCTGCTATGTACCTGTTCTCATCGAGTCTGCAGAAACCAAATGTACCCCAAAAATTTACTATTTTATTCATGCCCTAACTAACAACTCCCGCAATGTTTAATCTAACTGTATATGTAACCATCTCAATAAAGGATCAGAAGTGACTTGGTTAGACTCGAATGATATATATTTAATGGTTAAGTGGGAGCAGTGAGATAAACTCAGAGGGGCTCTTTATTATCCACCACAACAAAACAAACAGGCGGTATGCAATTGATTTAGAAAAAAGTATAATGCATGGAAAGAAGCATACGAGTGGTTCTTCTAGATGTGTGCGATAAAGTTAACCACAGAAGAATCCAAATTATTTCTCAGAAAACATGGCCAGGATGACCACCTAAGAAAGTTTCTTAACCTGTAGTTAATGTATTGAGAAGACTTACATGATGAAAGCCAATGAAATTACATAGTCTGTGTTGACAGTTATGGTCCAGTCACAGTCCCTACTGTGTGGATACGGATGTGGAAAATTCGGAGATAGAATAAAGCCAGCAGATCCTGTTAAATTTCCACCACATGGAGCTGTAAAGAGCAAACATTTGTTAAAAGTATTTCTATATATCACTTTAAAGCAAACTATTTTAAAGAGTAAGCAAATATTTTGAAATCATGGGCTGAAGTCAATTTATGTTTAGCCAAAATATAGTACATGTGTCACACTTTTAAGGTCACATTGAAATGCATTCAGCTGGAAGCACATTTGATTATTACAAAAATGGAACCGATGTTCTAAAAAGATGACTTCATAAACATATTTGAAATCTTTGTCACTTGTTTATATGCATAATGGCCATCATAAGACTTCAATAGCTCTGCTCAAAGTACTATACATCTGTTGAAAGTCACATTAAGAGTCACCTAGATCTAATAGTAAAGCCATTTCTTGTAATACTTAGTTAATATGTCAATCCTGTATCCAGTATATGTGCTCAATCCTGGGCAAAAGTGTTTTGGATATAAAGGATTATTTGTTTTTTTCCCATGTGAGTGCGGTAGGCATTCTGTTTCCTACATAAGCAGAGCAAAGAAGGTCAGCAGCATATATAAAGCAACACAAACCACACACAGGGTCACTTTAAACATCTATATAAGCATAAATGAAAACATTTACCTATACATGAGGGAGGACTTGGCTGCCAAAAAAATCTGTTGTCTACTTGAATGCAAGTTATTCTTTCCTCCCCTTGTAATTCATAGCCGGGGTCACACTGAAAAATAACAGTATCGTCTGGTTCTCTTCCGTCCCCATTACGAGTGCCATTCATCGGAACTCCAGGGTCTCTACAGGCTGTAGCCACAGAGCCTAAAACAACATTAAAAAGGATTTTAATTATAGTATCATTAATGCTGAAACCTTTGGAATTAATATAGGTCCATTGTTTTACTTTGATTTCTTAGACAATCAACCTGTGTAAAACTGAAGCCTAATGCCAAATATTCTTTGGTCAGTGACGTCACATCCGGCACCTGGAACGCATAGTTCCTGGTTGTGCTACCCGGATGTGACGTCACTGACATCACATCCGGGTTTACGAGCCAGATTTTCACTGATAGACCTGGTTCTCTACCCGGTCTTCAGTGAAAGATTCTTCCTGCGGCGGGATCTTGCTGCTAATGATCCCACCGCAGGAAGAATAGAGGGCTCCTTCTCGTCGGCGGACACGGCGGGTCGAACACCCGTACTGTCCGCCGGCGAGAAGGAGGGCGAACATGCTTGTTCGCGGCCGAACTGTCCGCCCTGCGATATCCCGAATGCGAATGACTTCGTTAGCTAATAAACATCACTTGAACTCCAAACTCTCTATAATTAGAGATGGCTAACACGGCACAACACTCTACTATTGTATTTCAACTAGATACACTCGAGAAGACTTTTTATATTTTTGTATTATTCTATAATTAGAGATGGCTAACACGGTACAACACTCTACTATTGTATTTCAACTAGATACACTCGAGAAGACTTTTTATATTTTTGTATTCCTCTGAACTTCATTACTTGAGGGGAATAAACAACATTTTAGAGAGTCTTTAGCTGCAGAGAACAAATGTGTTTTCCAGATGGATTAACGGTAAAAAAAAAAAAACTAAACAAATGTGCCTCAATCATTAGAAACTCTTATATATACATGTTCCCTGAAGGCATTAAAAATACATCTAATACATTCCCACATATAAAACACTTAACTCTTTTTTTTATGTAAAACTCAAATGATCTTATGACAGCTTCAATTACTAAGGAAAAACAAATACATGTTCACACCTTAACCTGACATGAAATTAATGGGATATACATTCACAGAAATTAATTCTATTTCAATCTGCACATGACAAAGATAATTACCTTTCAAGTCACATACATATCAAAGCATAATAGGACAATATTAAGATTACATAAACAATGATCATAATTTTATGGACCAACATTTGCAATGATCTTTAACCGCCCTAGCGGTCGGGACGGCACCATCTCGTCCAGCGCTGCTACTGCTACTATAGCACTGGACAAGGTGGCGCCAGTCCAGTACACATCGGGACTCCGGCAGCGCATACTTACAGTTTTGCGGTGTCCCCGATGTGACACGCAGGCAGCCAGCTCCGTCTCTCCCCCCCCCCCCCCCCCCCCCCCCCCCCCGAGTGACATGATGACGTCACATCGGGGAGGTGGTGGGAAATTTGAACTGTAAATTGCACGAAAGCAGTTTTCTATGAAGAATACTGCTTTCAATGTGCATTTTTTTGTAATAAACATCGCCCAAATAAAGTCTCTGGTGCCCCAGATGTGCCCATTTGCAGTAATTTCATCACACCAAGATAGAGAGTATTAACTGCAAATAGGCACATCTGGGGCACCAGAGACTTTATTTGGGCGAGATTTAGTACATAGAAGCATAGCTTTGTGCCCTGGTTTTTGTGTTTTTTTCATAATTTTTATTAAAAAAAAATTTTTTTTTACATAATTGTTTGTTTCACTACTAGACCCTTGTACGGACATATTTTGGGAAGTTGCAAGCCTAAAACATAAAGAAAAATGTACTATTGAAGTCTATGGTGCGCTTTTGGTACAGAAATCTGGACCTCAGCAGTGCGCTAGGGAGGTTAAATTCTTTTCTGTAGGAACTAAAAGTTAGACATAAATATTTTCCACAACTTCCTTTAAAGGTGGTATGAAAGTAAAATTTCCACTGAGATCTAGTAGCTTTACCACACCAATCATAATCCTAGAAATAGGTATTTCAAATTAAAAAAAAAACTTTCCAGTATTTAGACTGGGGGGGGTCATGTTGTAGACATGTAATTCCCCAAAATATGTCTGTACAAGGGTCTAATAGACATCCCGAATATAATAAGGTTTGAAACACACAAATGTGTAAACAAAAATTACATTTAAGAAAAAAAATAATAAAAGGTATGAATGATAAACTCTCTAAAATACTTTTTTTGTATGAAAGATTTCAAAACAGTATGTATTTATATTTTGTTTATAATAAATTTTATTTTTTTACTTTCAATTGTATTGGATACAGTTATCACTGTATCCAGAACAATTCCCTTTGGCACTGTCTCTCCCCTGGTGTGATGAACCTGTGACATCAGACCAGGGGAGAGAAGGTTAACTTCAAAAGGGCATGCGCATGGCTACTTTAAGGTCTGTAAATAGGTTGCGGATTGTGGAAACATCTTATAGAGATGTCTACTTTTTTGTTATGTTTCTTAATTCTTACTTTAAACAACTCTAAGGTCATCAGGGTCAAATATTTCTTAAATCTTAAAAATAATTTGCGCTTCTACCTTTGTTTACCTTTGTCTACCAAGTATGTAGATGAAATTGCTGTATGACAAAAAATCACAAATGATAGAAATCAAAAGTCCCTCTGAGTTCAAGAGTTTGTAAGAAATGAAAAACAACAAACCAAAAAAACGAATTGTATTCTCACTGAATTGACTTTATAAATATCTTCTTTATATATCCAAGTACAAGATTGTTAATAAAATATAAGCTGACTTTCACAAGAGTTACATTATTAAACTGAAAGGTAAAAGGCTCTGTATGTCAGGTATAACTTACTTGAAAACTGAATAGCAAATCCAGATTTGCTGATGTAGAAATCAGTGTCAAATTGTATAGTCACAACATTGAGAGTGCTGTGAATTCCTTCTGGGATTAGAGATCCGCTGATTTCCTTAAGTAGCATCTCATTTTCAAGCGGTCCGTCCCAGACTCTCAGGATGTCATGTGACGCCTCAGTGTCAAATGCAAGAAACTGAAGACTATAAAAAAAATGTAGAAATGTGATTGTTATTTCTTTTTTAATGATCTTGTATTTATATAGAGCTGACACATTACACCGCGCTTTACGCAGTAATATCACTAACTATCTCTCAGGGGAGCTCACAGTCTAATGTTCCCACCATTGTCATGTATATGTAACGAACACTGTAATATGTTACAGTCTAAGTCATGTGTAACTAACATAGGAAAATATTTTCTGGAGGAAGCTAATTAACCTATCAGAAAGTCTTTGGTGTGTGGAAACTGGAGTACCCAGAGTAAAACAACACAGACAGGGGGGGGGGGGGGGACATGCGAACACCTTGCAGGTTGTGCCCAGACTAAAATTGGAACCTAGGACACGCTGCACGGCCAGAGTGCTAACCCACCTTTTATTACATTTATTGTCCAGCTGCATTTTTCAACCTTTAACACAAGGAGGAAACCCTTAAATAATTGTCATGACTTGGAAAACCCTTCCCTTATACAGTCTGCTTTGTTATTTCCTGTTGGAAACATGCCCTTTATATTGGTAGCTCATGGGATGAATTACCCCTTACAATGTTGGTTAGAATGCCACCAAGTAAGAAGTATAGTGATGGCCGAACTGCCCGCAAGGCGGACAGTTCGGCCACGAACAAGCATGTTCGCCCTCCTTCTGCCCGGCGGACAGTACGGGTGTTCGACCCGCCTGTTCGCCGGCAAGAAGGAGCCCTCTATTCTTCCTGCGGTGGGATCATAAGCAGCGAGATCCCGCCGCAGGAAGAATCTTTTCACTAAAGACCGGGTAGAGAACCCAGTCTTTCAGTGAACATCTCGGCTCGCAAACCCAGATGTGACGTCAGTGACGTCACATCCGGTTAGCATACCAGGAACTATGCATTCCAGGATGCGTTCCAGGTGCCGGATGTGACGTCACTGACGTCACATCCGGGTTTTACGATTCAAACTCCCCGCCTAGAGGCGGGGAATTTGAATTTGTCCGCGAACGGGCAGACGGCGGACTTTTTTAAGAGTCCGCTCCGCCCGTTCGCGGACGGACATGGCCGGAGTTCGGCCATCACTAAAGAAGTACTGTATATTATTGATGTCGTACTCAATAGCAATAGCTTTTGAATTGCGGGCATCATGCTATAGGTGGTCATTTATACACAGCTGAAAGAACCCCTAGCCTTATTAGAGGAATCTTACAAAAACACAGGAAATATTCCACACCCAGGGTACAATTCAAATCAAATAAATTCCATAAAATTATCACCATCTAATCAAATATCAACAACATGCCTAATTCTACTCCTTCATGCATAGTGTTCATGTTTGTTTGCACTTGGTTTTAATTAAGTAAAGTTGATTTGAATCATTTACCGAGTGTGTGATATTTCCTATGTGCTTTCAGTGTTTTGTGAACACACTCTTGAACTTTGCAATTGCAGCTTCCTTTATATGTGTAAATGTAAACGATCGACTAAAATTTACCAAAATGTACGATCACTTTTCGATCGATTTTCTGTTTGATTCGATTACCTTTGAATGATCATACCAGATGGGCAGGAATCGATTCCTGTTTGATCAACGTAAACAGGTCGATTTCGTTAAATCAAAGGGGTTAGGAAGCACATTGCAATTAAGCAATGTAGATCTTGATGGGCAGTGAAAAAGAGTACATGAATTTGCGTATGTTTTATTAGCCTGTAATTTTCTGTACAGCAGAGTTTAGCCTGCTTGAAAAAGGTAAGTTCACTACCCCTTTCAAATTATTGTTATTGCTGTGTTCCAATCAGTAGGTTGAGGTGAGGTCTCTGACCATACTGGATTGACATACTATAGTAGAGGATAACAAGGTCACCAAACTAGCTGATGTCTAACATTCACTATTGACAATCAAGACTTGCAAGTTAGGGTCCACATACATCTTTAGATATTTTCTGTCAGATTTCCTATTGTTTTACCAAAAACATGTAATATGAGGGACTTTCTAAACAATCAAGTCTACCTGTGTTCCTCGCAGGGGACCCGGCACTACATAGTTGTTGGTAGATCATTCAAACTAATGGCATCGGCCAGAGATTTACGGACATGTCCATTCTCTGGCCGACCGAGCTTTGGTGCGACATGGATCTGTCGCCCCCTGTAGGCACCCGCGAACCGCAGCCGATTTTGCTGCCAACCGATGGCCGCGAGCGGGCACGCATATCGGTCCGCCGACAAATCAGCAGCGGCTCCCTAGGTGTATGGGGGCCTTTAGTCTCTTGTAAGTTTGTAAGAAAAGAAAAGCTGGCCATACACCTTTAGATCTCTCTGTCAGATATCCTTTAGATCTACCAACAACTATGTAGTATAGGGTCCTTGCGATTGAACACAGGTAGACTTGATTGTTTAGAAAGTCCCTCATATTACATGGTCTAAAAGAAAACTGACAGAGAAATCTAAAGGTGTATGGGGACCCTAAAGCAAGGTACAGACGGCTTGTATTTGAGCCGTCCGATGTTCCCTGCAGCAGCGTGATGACGTCATCACGCTGCTGTCAGATATGGGCGGGGCTGGAGGAGGAGACAGCTCTGCTCTCCCCCAGCTCAGCCGATGCTTTGCATGGAGACCTGCGGTTTTTATGCAACGCAACGGACATCGGCTGTATTTAATGGTCATGTCCGATATGGCTGTTTTCGAGTGGGACTGATTGGTCCTGCTCGAAAACAGTCATGGCCTCATATTATATGGGCCAGATAGATAGCTGTGAGCACGAACGGCGCTCAAAGTGGCCATCGATCTGGCCCATATCTACATGTCTGTACCCTGCTTAAGAGATGTGAAGTTAGCTGCTTGCCTATAATTAAACTTTTTGGCTGCTCTTAATATTCCTAAACATGAAAATGTTCTTTAACTGCAGATATAACAACTCTTTTTACAAATTCTAGGGAATGCCATGAAAGTTCCATAATCATGTTGTAAATGTTAGCATTTTTGTGTTAATCTGAGTTCATCAAAAGCCACGCAAGGTAATTTAATGATTTTATATTCAATCGTCAATTACTTTCAATTTGTTTTAACAGAGAGATGAGATCAGTTAGGTGTCAGCAATGTGACATTACCATTTGTCACCGTTCTTAAGAAGAATAGTCTAATACAGGCATTTGCAGGAGAAAATTACAGTAATGAAAAGAGGTTGTAAATCTCTGCTGATATTTTTGACAGTTTTTGTATTAATTCTATTGCTACCCTTTAAAAAAAAATCTTTAATATTCTGGATACGTCATAACGTCATCATCATCGAGTAAAGAAAGGATGCAGACCTGAAGACATCGCCGGATGCAGTGCTTTGCTCTTTCATCATTGAGTGACTGTTTTATTCACTCACTGTCTGCCAGCTATTCTTCTCCAGATTTTGACAAATTTGAGAAATTAACATATTGGAAAAGCTCTGTCTCTCAACTATGTACTTGAATTTTTAAGTACCAATAAAATAATAGAATCTTAGGAGCAACTGTCAAGTAAGTTCTATGGCACCATTAATATGTTAATAACTTTACCATCTACAAAAAAATCTACTCATCCAATAAAATAGGAATTTTAAGAAACTTTGTACAATATAATGCTGGTCTGCCTATAAGTATTGGCTATTTTTGACCCAAATCAAAAAACTGTTTAAACATTCTGAGACCAAAAAGCAAACTCTACAAAGTTTACTGCATTAACCCATTACATATATGTCCAGGATCTAATTTTTATTTACTCTTTAGTGTTTTATTGACTTCAAAACCAAATCCCCAAAATATTTGTCTTACCCAAAATAACTGCATGGGTACTTGAAGTTCATTCACATGCTCAGTTTTGGGCTGGCACTTCTCTGTGTCTTTCCCCCAAGTTTGGCCCTCATGCCAATTGTGGGGAAAGAGACGCCGAAGTAGCACGACCCATTCAGACCCATATCATGGCCTGTGCATGTGCCGTGTCACACAAAGCAACCATGATTCACTGTTTTTTGATGTGGCATTATCGTATATATCAGATGTGGGCGGCATCCATTGACAATAAAAGGTTATCATGCCATTGATCTGCACACAGACAAATCACCTGTCCAAGAACCAGGGTCACGAGAAGGCCAATCACCCTCTGCATTTGTACTCAGTGGAGAAGAGCCCTTTGGGTGGTTGACACCTGAATTAGCTCTGCTGTGCACAGACAGTTTTGGCATTTGGGGGACGGTTGTCAATAACTGACAACTGCACCCCCATGTTATCTCTGTAGGCAATTGCCTGAAAATCGTCCCAGGGCATTCCGGTTTTCAGGCAGTCAGTGGCATTGATGTGTTTGCGTTCTAATTCTGACACTTCATGTTTTACAATCTAACAGAAAAATACTCTCAACTTAAACAATTGGGGTGATGTTGGACTTTAAAATGGTGAATATGGCCAACATATGACAGTTTTTGGGGGGTTAATTTGGATTTTTAAACTTGAAGATAAACACAATAAAAGACATTTGCACAAAAAATAATATCAAACATCGCATTGCGTTGCACAGATCCGAATGTCTTCAATGTGATGGTATTTCCAATGCAGTATTTGCTCCCATGTGCGGTACTTGGCAGCTTTAACTATTACTGTGAGCCTATGCTGGATGCTTTTCTGTACTCAATGCTACGATTCCACATAGAACATAACAGATTTGAGGCAGTTGTCATGATTAATTAGCCACAGTCCCACATGGATTAGATGTGGGATTTGCCTGTGCTGCTTCACATCATTTTCAGTACTGTTTGTTCAAATGAACAACCATAAGCCACACATTACTGAAATAATTATTCTGATATTCCAAATTACTACTGCTACAGGGGAAATGTAATGTGACTTTGTATTCTTCTTTTATTATTGAATAGTTCTACTCAATAAGGGGATAGAAAGGAATTGTATAAACTGAGAAAATATGTCGATAGATAGGCACTTGTCTGCTGATCCCCCAACACTAGAGGAGGAGAGGTGAGGGACTTG
Organism: Ptychadena robeensis; assembly: GCA_036250615.1. NCBI lineage: Eukaryota > Metazoa > Chordata > Amphibia > Anura > Ptychadenidae > Ptychadena > Ptychadena robeensis. The sequence goes on along the minus strand of CM070036.1, from coordinate 11,483,752 downwards.
CTCATCTGTGTCGCTGATTGGCTTTTACATACGCCTATCTTGTAAGTATATCGCCTCTCATCCTCTTCCCACTTTAAGAAGATTCCGGACAAGGACCTGTCAGTGGGGGAGTGGTGGAGTTAAGGAGGACTGAGGGGGGCCGCCAAAGAACCTTCAAAGGGCTGCATGCAGCCCCCGGCCGACCTGGGCTAGATAGATAGATAGATAGATAGATAGATAGATAGATAGATAGATAGATAGATAGATAGATAGATAGATAGATAGATAGATAGATAGATAGATAGATAGATAGATAGATAGATAGATAGATAGATAGATAGATAGATAGATAGATAGATAGATAGATAGGAAAAATGAGAGGACTGACGTGAGAAAACGGATAAAAAAGGACAAGGAAAGAGAAAAGGTAGTCTAGGATGGTGAGTTTTTATCTCATTCCCTACACAGTGCCCTACACAGTGAATAAGTAAAACAGTGTACAAGATATATTTATAAAATACAATAAAATATATATGTAAACAATTACAGTAAATTAAAAAAAAAGTTGAAATGTATGAAGATATTCCTCTATCTTTCTAACATGTCTGCTGTACCTTACAATGTTGCCTAAGTCCACTTCAATTATCCACGTACAGCGCAGATTATTGTCATATGGAAAGGGATACCCTGGTGATAAAATTCTGCCTGAAGATTCTCCTTTGAAACGGCCTCCACATTCAGCTAATTGAGAAGAATAACAATACGTGTTAAAGGAATGTCAAACAGTGAGAAAGCATCACATTTTTGGCTCATGCTGGTAAACAGAAGCATTTTATAAAAGAAAAAGACATAAAATGCAACATGGCAAATTTCAATAACACAAAGTTTCATATTAAAAAGAAAAGGGTTACCAATGCAGGATGGCAGAGGATAGTCCCATGCTCTTCTCTCTCCTGTCATACATTTCAGCAGGCTGCTTCCATGGAGGGTGTAACCTGGATTGCATCCATAGATAATGGTACTGCCAGCAAAATGCCCCTGGTCACTAATTTTGTATCCAAATTGTGGCACACCTGGGTCTTCACAGTGGGAGAGTTCAAAGCCTTTAAAAAGTATTAAAACAGTAAACTGTTAGTAAAATATACAGTTTATCTTTTTTTATGTGTTTTAAGATCACATATTATGTGGACATCACATGAACATCTTAGAGCCATTCAGCCTAGTTCCCACTGATTCAAAATGGCTGCTTTATCACTAGAGATGGTGGAATTGTTTTTCAAAAATTCGACCATTTTGACAATTTCGAGTGAATTGCCCCTAAACATGGCATCATCACCAAACTTGCTGAAGATGTAGAGAAGGGTTGGGGTTATAATACAAAAAAAAAAGTTTTGCTCTTGCACAAATAGTTTTTACACAAATTAAGTCAAGTCAAATATTCAAAAATCTGAATTTCTACTTTATTTTTTAACTAAGTTTATGCAAAAACTACATGTGCTAGTGCAAAACTTCTTTTTAAGTGTTTCCACAACCCTTCTCTTCATCTCCAGCAATTTTGGTGATAATACCATGTTCAGGGGCTTTGCAATCAGCTCACAAAGTTAGCAAGTCGAAAAATTCGACCATCTCTATTTATCACACATCCAACAAACAAGTTTTAACATGCTGGCAATGTGCCCATTGATATTCAGTGGACATGTACACAAAGGCACATCAATGTTAATGCGGATCCCTGCATGTATAGGTCCATTAACGCACACACTGAAATGCATAGGAAATGGACACATGTTGCTCTGAGTCTACATGAAAGTCCAGTGTAACCGTTGAACCAAGGATAGTGATAATGAGAAGAAAGAGGCTGTTAAATGTTGTTTGTCCATCAGTCAGGGAATAAAGTGGGCTCTGTCTTTCTTGATGCAGCTTCTGATTCATCAGAAGCTGACTTTTGCAGTACAATCAAACAAGCAATTGTAGTATAGTAGAGGAACTACATGGTACTCATGATGCAGGGCTGAAGGTAAGGTTGGCGTTATGCTTCTCAAATTTGTCAACTTAGCAAAATCTGCCCTCAAAGCTAAAGGATGGGTTTGGTGGATGGACCTTTGCATGATTACTGCACCTCCATCACCTCTCAAACTTTAAATGCTGAATAGTTTATTGGGTAATCAGTACAAAAGCAATAGTACACTTACTAGTATAGACTAACTGAAAGCCTTCATCATGTATTTCTGAGTCTGAGTTAAATTCCAGCCACAAATGGTTCGATGTACTGCTCAGTGTCAATCCTCTCAAAGATGATGCTGTAAAAGCTCCCATCATGTGAGCAGTGTTGTCTCTCCCATCATATATCTGCAAATCAAACACACACACATTTTAAATGGAATAAAATAACTTCTTCATTATACGAAAAACTGGTGACAGGTGTATTGTTGTAAGTACATAGGTGTGAGTATAAACATTTACACTTTATTTTTGTATGTTACCAATATTATTATCTAAGAATAATGTATTGTGTGAGTGCTGGCAATTTATATCTGGCATTAGAAGCACGTTACTAGGTTATATTTTAGGCTTGTATCGTCATTTGCTTTCCTAATTGCTCAACTTTTCTTAGACTTGTGTAATGACAAGTAAAGCCCCCACTCATGTTTAGATTTGTTGTCGATCTCCCGGTGGATCGCCCATGCATGATGCATTAGTGCGCACGGCTGAAAAGTCGGGTGCAAATCTAAGTGTGTATGGGGGGCTTTAGAGACTTACAAGGGCCTTTGATTTTCTAAATATTTTATCAACAAGTTTACTATTGTCAAAATCCATAGGAAGGTCCCCTTCCATCCCCCTGCAGAAAGGCACGAGGCAGGGGTGTCCATTGTCGCCCCTGCTTTTCAATTTGG
>CM070036.1:11452502-11464310 GCA_036250615.1 Ptychadena robeensis | reverse complement strand
CTGCCCGTGTTTATTGGAGCATACAAGGCTCACACAAAGAAAAGATACCCTCACAGGGGTTGTCCGTGGCAACATAAAATGTCCAGAAAGTAAATAAGTAGCCTGCTGGCTTCTATACAAAACAGAGCTGTCTCTGACTGCTCAGAGCTGTGTCTTCCATACACACACCACCTGACACTCGGCACCAGGTGCTCTAATGGATTTCTGAATCCCCAGAAATACTGGACTGGGAATTGGGAATCTGTCCCACCCTGTTCTTGCAGATTCCCAGTAAAACCAGCCCCAGAACACAATGTTTTACCTCAGAAAGGAAATCTGAGATACCGTGGTCCAACGTACCTATCATCCAGCACTCTGCCCAGTGACACAGGTGATCTTGGGGTCACTGTGTTACAATATATAGGCGCAAAGCAGTGTAATTAATATAAGACTGTTCTTCTTTTCTTCTTTTTAAAGAAAATAAAAGTTCAGGAAAACCAATATAACTTTTTTTTAAAACTCATTAAACTTTTTTCTTTATCATTATTGATAAGGAAAGACGACTTTTACATTTTGAAGTGTATGCTGACAATTTTCTTACCAGAAAAAGTAATGCTGAATCCTTCATATGATATTGAAAAATCAGAAATAAATCGCAGCTGAGCTCTGAAATTTCCATAGAGACCGGCATTAATTGCTGCAGGGAGTTCAGAGCCGGTGAGCCGTGCCAGAGGCTGGGTAAAGCTACCATTTTCAGTGATTAGTAGGTAGTCATGAAGATCTTCCAGATGAAAGGTGTGAAAGGTGAACTGAACACCTACAAAAAAAAATAGATTTAGAGGTGCGGCTAATATCGTTTCAAACAATTAACTTCTGTAGTGATGAAAAATTCATTAAAGTTAAACAAAATATGGAAACAAAAACATATTTGAATAGGTTTTAATGTTTTTTAACCATATGCAACAAAATCAACATATGGTTGTAATGTATTATTTGCCACTCGTGACCCTTGGAAATGGGGTGCTACATGCCACAAAGTATCATGCCCCACAATCTACACATTGAGACTTAATTTACTTAACTATATTGTATGTGCAAGGGTCAGAGAAGAGGCATGATTATCAGGTTTAGTTTGCATATCATATCTATCTTTTCCCAAATTCTTTGGCTAGCATCAATTTTCTTTGCAGTTTTGAGATGTTATATGGCTGAATGTGAGGGGCTCCAAAGAAAGTTGACTTTTGAAGCCCAGCAAAGCATGGCAGCTCTTTGATTCCATAAATCACAATACCAAATAACAGATATTTATAGTAGATCTAAAGTGATTTTATTATTCTAAGATGTTATATTTTACATATTGGAGCATTAATACAATGATTAGTTATTAGTTATTGCAATTAGCATGCTAAAAACTATAATTCATATATTATAACGCCACCATACTACACCCCAGCATATTATGAATGATGTCAATGCATTTTGGAAGATAGGGCTGAAACTATGTAAGATATGATAGCTAAACTAAAAGTTCAGAGTAAAAGAGGTTGAAGAACAGTTATGTGTTAAGTTCTGTTTATTTAGCAGGGGTCGCTTTAATTCCAAAGTGACCTGGGTAATTAGGTTTCTGTGCTCTGATTACCTTTAGCATAGAGCAGCAGGAGCATCTTCAATAAAGATTGATCATCTCATTCAATATTTAAAACTATGAACAAAATCCAACTGCCTGGAACTGATGTTCTCAAAACTTTGATAATGATTGATTAAAAGGTGCAAATGGTAAAACTTAACTGAAGGTAAATAAAAACAAGTCACTACTTAAAACTGCACATGAAAAAAACTTAAAATCTATTGACATTTAAAAAACATCAAAAAGCTTTTTACTTGTTGCAAATGTATTTAATGTTATGTTCAAGAACCTCAGCTATAGTACTACTGGAGATTGAGTGTAGTGTTGAGCTTGAATATTCAAATTGCGAATATATTTGTCTAATATCGGCTATCGAGAATTTGCAAATTGCGCGAATATGGCGGCGGATATTTTGAATATTCACGATATTCTGCATTGGGAGGCTTATGGTCATGGATTGTGAATATAAGCATTTGTAAGCCACACTCTAAACTCAGATACACATGTCTGAGTGCTTAATTTTAAAAAATGCATCATAATGGACCCAAAATAGTTAGAAAAGAAAGAAGTAACACCTTGAATGGTGATTAAAAAGTTTGTTTCGGATGATGCAGGCATTTACATTTTTGGCAATTTCCAGGCCGGTTTCTAGCATGAAGAGGGCCCTATGCAAAGTTTTTTCACGGGGCCCCCTTGATGCTGATTGTTGGGGTTACTGTTCTTCTCTCTCGGTCAACATGGCAAGTTGTTGAGCGGGGGGGGGGGGGGGGGGTTAGGTGTTGAGCCTTATTGAGGGGTGTTACTCCTTTCTCAGTCGGCTGAGTTGTTGCGTGCCCTGTCGGCTTTTCTCTCGCTATGTGCGTGAGTGGCAATCGGGGCCCTGTGGGGGGGGGGGGCACTATGCCCCTGCTTACTCCACAAACGTCCCTGCCCATTTCAGATTAATAGTAACCTTTATTTGCCCCAGTAACAATAACTGTTCCGATAATTTCCCAATAATTTCATATAGGTTGTCAGGGGGACAGAAAATAGCATCTCAGTGTCAAAGAAAGCAGTTTAATTTGAAAACCAAACCTTTCAGTATTATGTCTTTAAAATAGAAGAGATCTATGAGTCTTTCAGCACAGATGTCAAGTATGAGAATTTTGTAGGAAGAAATTAACCCCCTACCAATGGGCTTTAAGAGTACCCTACATTTTTTTGCTGCTGAGGTTTTGTCTGTTGTAGAATGTGAGGGTGTTGTACCACAATATTTTAAGGGAGGTAGTAATTTTGAGATGTGTTTGTATGAGGAGTTTGTCCACATTTTAGTAAAGTAATTTGACATAAAGGTTATACCCTTTCTGTTGTTTAGTTACAGGTTCTCTATTGCCTACTCAAGTAAATGTCCACCATCTTATAAAGAGTCACCCATAGGGTGAGTGGATCAAACCAGATCTTTATATTATTGACAACAATCTTACATTCCAAGCTGCATGGCAGTGTGATCTGCGTTTACACACGAGCAGCAAGATGAGACCCTTAATGAGTCCTAGTGTTTCTATGACAGTAAGAGAAGAAACCCAAGAGTATGTTTTTCTGTAGCTGTGACTGAATGACTTCATTCGCTATCAATTTTTCATGATTCTGTACATGAATGTTCAGTGTTCTCAAACATTTTGCTGTAGAGCTTACAAATCAAAGTAGGTTAAATTCAAAAGGGAAAAATGCGCTAATTACATTTCATAGCAAGACATTCACTTGAGAAAAAGAGCCAGCCTGGGAACGGAGCCAAGGTCACAGGTTAGGGGAATGTCTGTGTAGCTGGTCTGTGATGGTTAAAATAGAACTCGCATGGTCAGGATAGAACTGTACACCACAGCAAGGTCAGTGTAAGAAATTAGAATGAATGAGTTGAAAATGCTAAATGTGAAGTGTAACTCACAAGAGACCAATACACAGAGTTTAATGGATGGATTTGATGGAGGTTGTCAAATAATGCCAGACTTAAATGAATTTTAATAACAAATGTATGGGATTTGTCATGTAGAAAATACATTGACACATAGGACATGAGATAACTATTGCATAAAACACAATATATAGAAAATTCACAATAATTTTACCAGCTATACTCAGGTTTACCCATGCACCTCCCTTTCAACACCACTATCTCAATAGGTAAAAACTGTTGACTTGAACATAAGGCAAGGATGCTTGGTTTACACTAGGGGGATCTGAAAGGGTAGACTAAAGTTAGTTGCAAAGCCCCTATCACAAAGCTATCATCATGTATACAACAAAAAAAGAAAGTATTGCTCTAAAACAAATAGTTTTTTACATAAATTAAGTTTAAAGTCAAGCAAAACTTTTTTTTTCAAATGTTACCACAACCCTTCTCTATGTCTCCTGTAATTTTGGTGATGATATCATGTTCAGTGGCTTTGCAATAAACTTGCAAAGGCAGCTAGTCGAACAATGTGACCATCTGTACTCCTCAATCCCGTTTCCTCTTTGTTTATATCTTTATTTTTATTAACTTTAATTGATAAAGTGCTGATGCAGCATTGTACATTAAATAGGAGTTGAAAGACACCATTTGTCTTCTATTTATAAGGGTCATGTCATTATACGTCCTAATCCTTTCCTTTGACAGCACTTGGTTATTACTGGTTCAGTCTTTCTGAAGATGTTGTGATAATCCTAGTCTGAGAGAGATATTGGTGGTCTAAGGGCAGAATAACATGGTAAGGTAGGCCGTTGGATTGGTTGACAAAGATGGTCGACAAAGAAGCCTGGCCCATTGATCCTACTGAGCATTCCAGTACCTGTAACAAGGAAGTGATCTATGTCATAACCAGGAAGTAACATCATCTTGGTATCCATATGGCCTGGTGAACAAACTACCCCCTTTAATGTGAGTATTTTAGGTTTTATTTTATTATTTACAGTACTTAACTTTGTTGCACTAATATGTGTGCCTTGTGTGTTCCTATTTGTCTTATACATGGGTGCTACACTTCCCTTTAATTTTGAGAGCCTACAGGCAACATACCACTCATATTGACCCATTTTTACACTGACATTATTGTAACCGTGACTGTGTAAAAACAATAGTGACAACAATTGCGCACAACTATATATTGCCATTCTTAGGCCGTTGGGTTGTCCTGTTTACCTAAACTGTATAATATTTTCCTTGCTTATACATTAAATGATGAAACTACAATCTAACATTTTTAATGAAAAAAGAATTACACAGCATCTAAATGCAATTTACTTTTTGTATTGAGTAGAACAGGATAAGGTGATACGAACAGTTTCAGAGGAATCTACAACCAGGAATAATTAAACTTTTAACTTAAAAAAGGTTTTTCTTGCATTGCTCCTCACTTCCTGTCCTGGTGTGCCAATATTTCTGCCCTCTACCAGAAAGGAAGAGAAGAAATTTGTCAGATTGCGGTAATCTGCGGTGGTTCTAGTCCTCCCCTACTTACATCTTCAAACTATGAAAACTTTCTGATAAAGATAAACTTTAAAATGGACCTACCATTAGGATTCATAATTCACAAGTTTTATTAGGACTCATTGATGGATGCCGAAGCACAAAATTATTTTGAGTAAAGAGTTCTTTCTCTGTTGTTCTGTTCCTGAAACAGACTTTAATCACACAGTTCCTGACAGAAGAGGCAGCCCAACCTTACAGGCCATTGACCTAAATGTTCATTTGTAATGAGGATCTCTGCGCTGGTGGTTCTGAATTTTTGCATTGTTCATTAAGATTGAATTGATCCCTTTAGCCCCCCATAGACAAGCAGACTCCTCCATGCAACTTCTGTACAACCAACTTTTCTTCTACCAAAACCATGTAATAGGAGGACCTTTCTACACCTTCCAATCACTATGTATTCTATCAGGGAGGTCACTATACTACATAGTTGTTGGTAAGTCTTATGAAAGTTGTATGGAGGAGTCTGCCTGTCTATGGGGGGCTTTTCACGTTTAAATCAAACACAGTCTTTTTTTCCCATTTAAGTAGACACCCAAATATCCCATTCCGGCTTATAAAAAACACACAAACAAACTTTTTTCCCTTGAAAGAGATAGGAATAGACAATGTCATCAACTACAAGGGTGCAATAACCAGTGCAAAGTAACATCAGAAAAGTCATTGGAAGCAGTGATAATACACAGACATAATGTAGAGAAGAAATAGGTTTTGTTCCAATTAAGCTTCTTTTAATGTAACAGCTTTCACAACATGAGTGCTCCTAATCAATGCAATGCCATCAACTGCCTTGTTCTTCATGATGCTACTTAATGCACTGTGCAAATCTCCTAATGGAGTTCAAGCAAGAACAGAGAACAAAAGTATGCAAAACATGATACTTAGTAACTCTGAGAGAAGGTAAAAGAGCTTTTTAATTCCCACCCATAACAGTCTCCCTGGAGCGAAGTATGAACTGGCTACCAACATTTATGTACTGTAGACGCTAATTAGGTAAGTGCAACAGTATTTAACACATAACACAAAACAGTAATATGCATCCGTAATCATTTCTCTTGGCAAGTTCTAAAACGAATGCAAGAAAATAATAGTCTAAACCTTTAAATATTGTAAGTAGAAGGAAAGATTCCCCTTACTTAGTCAAAAAGGAAAACCCTGCTCTTTCTGACAAATTGGTGGGAGCAGTTACAAACTCCCTACAGTACCCAACTCTGCCCAGTCCAAACCCTCACAGCATGTGACCCACCCCTGCTATAGTGTTAATCTTGCATGCTTAAACTACACTGCACTGCACTGCATTAATTACAGTGTCCACAGCAATAGCAAAAAATTGCATGTATACTGTCTATTCTAAAATTACTAGGCTGAAATCTATGCTGGCAAGTGTCAGGAAAAGAGGAGAGAGAAGAGGAGGGGAAAAAATAAAAAAAAATAGGGAAAGAGGAGGAGAGTAGACAGTAGGAGAGAAAAAAAAGAAAGAGGAAGAAGGTGTAAAAAAGGAGACAGTAGAAAAAAGGAATAATTGGAATAGACAGAAAAGGAAGGATAAGGGGCCAGCATGGTGGTTCAGTGGTTGGCACTCTGGCCATGTTCTACTCTCGATCTGGCCACTATCTGTAAGGAGGTATTATGGTAGCCATACACATGTCAATATTACCATTTGATTGACCAACAAATTGATATTTTCAATCGATCGATCATTTGAACATTAAACAATTCCTGCCCACCTGGTATGATCGACCCAAAGGGAAGGATATCTAACATAAAATCGATCGAAAAGTTATCAGTCATGTTGGTTAAATTCAGTACAAGTATCTGATGTTTTTTTTATGTTGATCGATTTGTATTCACAAATTCACAAATCTAAGTAAAGGAATCGATTCGTTTTAAATCAATGACCCTGTGTGGTGGTACAATCGAATGATGTTTGACTGACAGTCAATATTTAAATCACACAAGATGATCGAATCGAAGAGCAATGGTGAAAAAGTTGACCCATGCATGGCTATCTTTAGTTACTGTGTTAGTTACTGTGGTTTTATGGCTATGGTAGAGGCACTAGATTTTGAGCTTCTCTGAGGGACATTTAGTAATAGTCTGTAAAGCTCTTTTTTCTTAGAGAACACATATACTTCTGCGGTTGCCTCTAATCACCTTATTGTTTTTTTAAATAGCTGGGGCTTGCTACTGAGAGGTTTAATTCAGTTACAAGAAACACAATACTGTAGAGTAAATGTTACCTTTGCCATGGGTCACTTCAATTGTCCAGGTACAGTTTAAAGAGTTTGGGTAAAACTCAGGGAAACCAGGAGACAGAATTGTGCCACTTGGACCTCTGACATCTCCACCACATAAAGCTGGAAGTAGAAACGCATGATACATATTTACTTTATTTACTATACAAATTACAAAAAAATATACATGTTGAAACTTGTCTTGGAATATACAAAATACACATTGAAATATGCACTGAAAAATACAAATCCGTCCGTTTCATGGAATTGTAACATGCATGTATCATTTAAAGACAACGAAGACAGTCTAAAGACATCTAGGTCTAAGTTTAAGGGGTTAGACAGAATTGTGGCCAACCATCTGCTCCAGGGTTGTTTATAGGGAAAGGGATAGAAAATGGCCTTTTATTTGTAACTGTGGAGAGCAATCTCCGATACCTAAACTTCAATAAAGCTTATTTTGGGAAAAAAAAAAGAAAATGGCCTAACGTGGGTGATTGAGAGATGGTGGAATTTAATTTGGAATATTCCACTATCTGACTTTGCAAGTTAATTAAGCTATATACCTCTTTTGGAACAGGAATCTGGATCTCAGTGGACAACCAGGGTGGTTAAATGTTTTGTACCAATTTTAAAACAAAAAACAAGACTGAATCGGACAACCAGGTTTTTTTTGTTTTATTGTCTTGTTGACTGTTAATGTTACAGAGAACTCTAATAAAAGTTGTTGTGTCTGTGATGAGGGATAATGTTATCACGACTGGTATACTTGACTTTATTGACTGGTGATTTGTCTTTAAAAAATCTTAAGTAGTTAATGCCCTATTTCATCATGCTGTAAAGTTTGTTTTGACTTTTTTAGAACAAAACTTCATCCATCCCTAAGCTGAACCTGCCACAGTAGTAGAATGGGAAAACCCTTCCATGTCTGTCAAAGATTGGTGGGAGTGGCACTACCACATCTAACTCTACCCAGTCAAACCCCTCTCAAAACCTGCCCCCCCCCCATGTTTATGTGATGGTGGGTGGTCTCAATCTCTTGTGCTGACAATACAGCATTTATCACAGCAATAATAACAAATTGCACGTATACTGTCTATTGACTATTGTCTATTACTGATATCTATTCACCCAATATAATATTTCCAGTATGGAAGAGATGTTTAACAGATCTGATGCATTTCCTTAAGCCCCCATAAACCTTAAGATTGAATCATACAATCTTCATTAGATCTACCAACAACTGTGTAGTATAGTGGCTTCCTTGATAGAATACATTGTGATTGGAAGGATTAGAAAGGTCCTCATATTACATGGTTTTGGTAGAACAAAATTTGATTGTACAGAAATTGTATGAAAGTTTGGAAGGTGTATGGTGGCCTTTACATGTTCTGCTATTAAGCACAAAAGGTGCTGACAATTTTAATGAATTGCACTATATAAACTGTGACGGTGTTCTCACTAAGAATACAAAGGAACCAGGTGTGTTCCTTTCAGAGTTCACCATTAAAAAGACAGTGAAGACTTGACCAAACCTATTTACAATGCTCTCCATGTAAAGAAAAATCAATTGTAATAGAAGTTTGGAAATGAAATTGCCCTGTGAATTTCTTAGCAGCATCTTTTTACCTATTAGGATTATTTATCCAATCACACTGCAGTGCAAAACTTTACACTCTTTATAAATCCTTCGATCAATCAAAGAAAGATATAAGAAGGTGAGTCCTAGAATTCATTTAGAAAAAAAATCCCATAGCACTCAAGAGCGGCTGCAAGAAAGGTATTATCATTACTCATGGTTTATGCAAGATAAAAACTTTTCAAGGACTTTGTTGTAACTTTTATTTTCCTTTGTCCTTTTTAAAAGAAAAAAAAACTTGGCTACTTTAGGACAGATCTTGATCAGTGGTTTAATAATGGTCTCAGTGTGAAAGTATTCCTACATGGCTACTTTATTTCATTGGCACTGGTAAAAAGGAACCAGTTTAGGTGATGGAACTGTGCCCGTACACTGTAAAAAGCGGCATGATTAAATTATGAGTCATTGAAGTAGGACACTGGAAGCCGCTCATCAGTTATGAACAAAGGTAAATCAAAGGAAGCGACAGGGGACATATAAAATAAATTAATATATTCAATATGCACTTATATGGTATGGAATATATATGAACAGAAGTTCCAGAAACCAATCGGGTCCAAAGGTATAAATGATGAATGTCCAATTTAAAACAAATGGTTTCTTTTTAAAGCTAAGTTAAATTTAACTTTTTGCTTATGTTTCAGAAAAATATGTATTCACTTCTTAATTAGTGATGGCCGAACATGGACCGCGGCCCATCGCGAACAGACAAACCGCCAACTCCAGTTTTGTATCTGTGTCCCTCAACGTCTACCGTTGAAATGGTTCTGATAGAGGCCAGCGGTGTGGGTATTCTTTCGCTGACTGGATCTTTTTTAAATCTCTGCAAGGCTGATCTGCCTGGCAGAAGAATACCCTCATTCTCTAATTTTTAGACCTAAAAAATTAACTTGACAGACAAAGGTGCTGGGATTTCACCTGCCAGATCATTTTTAGATCCCTGTGCAGCTGATCCTGCTGGTGGAAGAATACCCACACTTCTTCTCGCCAAACATGTAGTGTTTGCTGCTGACTGTACACCATGCGAACACTGAAGCCATCCTTATTTTAATCATTTCTCATACATTTCTTGCCTACAGCTTTATAGCTGTATATCTGCAGCGTGAGATACAAGGCCATGTGCCCCTATCTGTAATTTTTCTCAAAACGCTATGGTGAGATTAGGTGAAGCTAATTATTATGTTGCTTCGTGAAAGCTGCACCTGAAGACTTCCATTTCACACATCTACCTGCTTCTCCTAAATCTATTTATTCATTCTAGTTTTTCTGCACTTCTGTTGTTTCTTGAAGGTTCACTTAACAGTCATTAGGTCAGCGGACACTAGGGCCCAGCTCCTGTACCCCAAAATTTTATCTGCTTAGAGATGTAAGTGCAGAACAAGACATGTAATTAAAAAAAGATCTGTTGCAGGGAAACCACAGGCAGAACATTTGACTAGTCGTTTGCACTCTGCTTGTTACATCTACCATAGATTAGGTCTTTTTCAAAGCAATAAACACAACACTATTAATCTGTTAGCAATACTATATAAGGTGGTTATATCGTGGAACAATTTTTTTCCTTCCTTAACCACCTTTGCCGTTTGAAACTATTTGCTGAAAGCAGTCAGCCACATCTTCCGTCCCTTCACCCCGATCAAGATTGACGTCACAACATAATGTCATTGATGGGGAGGGGCAAGAAATTGGAAACGTTCCTATATGCTGCTTTTGGTACAAGAACTGACACCTCCCTGTAACACCAGGAGCATTAAAGTGGTTTTAAACCAAAAACATGCATATTGCTTAGCATTATGTAGTCTCCATCTTGACAAATTAATACCTAAAGATAAGAACATATACTTACCTTTCACGCTCCCATGCAATCATACCTGAAGTGTCCTGTCCTGCAGCATGTAAGAAAAAAGAGTCTTGCTCCCTCCATTAATCCTCATCTACAGACTCTCCAGCGTCTGATTTTGATTGTTTTCACTGAAGTAAGTATATCTTTTTTTAACCTCTGATCTGCCCTATTATTGCTACTTTAGGTGCCGATAAAAGAAGGCAGATAAGGAGTAGAGTTGGTCGAATATCTCAACTAGTTGATTTTGTGAGCTCATCACCAAAATTACTGGAGATGTAGAGAAGGGTTGTGGGAACATTGGAAAAAAAGAGTTTTGCTCTAGCACATGTTGTTTGTGCATAAATGCAAGATGCAAAAACTATTTATTTTTAATGCTTTCATAATACACAGGTTGATATTTGCATTCAGTCTACGTCTGGTAATTGGAACAAGGAACTGTGCATTCCAGGTCATTCTGGTTTTTTAGATTCAGTGCTGCTGAAGTCACTGGATCTGGTGTTCCAAAGACAATGGAGTAAGACTCTTTCGGTCTTACTCCCTCCACCAATCTGAGTTTAAACCTGGTGAAGCAACCCCCCCACAGAGACACAGATGCAGGCTGCTACGGGGAAAGAGCTGTGGAAAAGCAGACGTCACTGTGATGTTTCCCTTTCCAAGTCCCCTTCACCAGAGGAGTTTGAGGCATGACGCCACTGGAAGGGCAGAGCATTAAGTTAAGCAACCAGGTAAGTTTTGGTTGTATTTAAAACCTTGACTTGCCCTATTATTGGCACCTTTGGCCTGACTTTTGAAAGGTCTGCTTTAAGTGAGCCTGATTGGGATTGGTCCTTTCCTCATCTTGTGTGATTGTCTGTTCCTGTGGGGTTGCTTGTGTTGCCTTTCAACCCTGTAACAATGATGTGTAATATCATTTCAAGAAGTGTTGTCAAGAAAATCAGGTTACATTTACAGGGAGTGCAGAATTATTAGGCAAGTGGTATTTTTGAGGAATAATTTTAT
>CM070036.1:11423034-11452402 GCA_036250615.1 Ptychadena robeensis | reverse complement strand
ATAAAGAGGATGATGTGGTCAAAATACTCATTTGCCTAATAATTCTGCACTCCCTGTTAAATAAAAATTTCTCATTACTCCTCTACAAAAAGTGTACATTGCAGAACTACACCCATTTATTCCCTTAAATATTACTATCAAGTGCATACTGTTTATTATGACCTTCATGTTTGTGTAACATGTGTTCCTAATATTTTAAATGAGTTTAATCATAAGAGGCCCTCTGGCCCATCGTCACTTTTTAAAGCTACTGTGTATAAGATTAAATTAGATTGACATGCATATTTTCCTGCCATTTCACCTACCATGTGTCAAAAGAAATTCACGTCATGTAAAGTTACATTAATTCTATGAGACGTAACTTCAGTATCACAACGAAGAGGAGTTCATGATGAAAGCAACTCTGTAAGCTTGGCATAAGTCCTTGACCTCAAGGACATTATCATATGATAAGCAATATGCATAACATTCTTGACTTATCCTTATTTATGCAAACTTGTCTTGAAGTGAAGAGATGTAACAGTTCAGTAATTTAGATTACAAAAATAATTCATATTATAGTTAAATAAAATGTCCATAGCTATGTATCCTTAATTTGTGGCCAATGAAAGCCCACCATTGCCAGTAAATAAAGACCAAAGTATTAGTTGCCTTTCAGTCCTGGACCTCACCTCTAGTAAACATAAAGGGGAAACAGCGCTGTTTGGTAGGTAATGAAGATTAGAGATGGTTGTTTTTTTTTTTTAATTTGACCATTTCACCGATTTCGAGTAAAGTAATAAATTCAGTTCAAAGTCAAGTCAAAATTGGAATTTCGACTTTGAACTTAATTTATGCAAAAACTACATGTGCTAGAACAAAACTTATTTTTTTTCAAATGTTCCCCCAACCCTTCTCTACATCTCCAGCAATGTTTGTGATTATACCAAGCTTAGAGGCTTTGCAATCAGCTCACAAAGTTAGCAAGTCGAAAAATTCGACCATCTCTAATGTAGATGACCAATAGATGGGGTGGGATTAGAACTTTTACAATACACAAACAATTATATATTTGTATTTGCTCCTAATTAAAACCTATGGTTCCAATAAAATAGGCGTAACAAGCAAACTTCACTCAGATGTACTATTTTTAAACAACAAAAGGCAACTGCTGGGCTGAAAAAAATGTCACACATATATTTTGTGCTTTGATTATGGCACGCATGTGGCATTGTTGTGATAAGCTTCTTCAATGTCACAATTTTTTTTCCCCCAGTGTTGCATAAATGTTTCGCCATGATCTTGCATTGGAGGAGTCTCCAGTAGTGATGGCCGAACCTCGGGCATGTTCGTCCGCGGACGGGCGGAGCGGACTTTTAAAAAAGTCCGCCCGTTCGCGGACAGATTCAAATTCCCCGCTGCTAGGCGGGGAATTAGAATCGGAAAACCCGGATGTGACGTCAGTGACGTCACATCCGGCACCTGGAACGCATAGTTCCTGGTGTGCTTACCGGATGTGACATCACTGACGTCACATCCGGGTGTGCGAGCCGGCTTTCCACTGAAAGACCGGGTTCTCTACCCGGTCTTCAGTGGAAACATTCTTCCTGCGGCGGGATCTCGCCGCGTATGATCCCACCGGAGGAAGAATAGAGGGCTCCTTCACGCCGGCGGACAGGGCGGGTCGAACACCCGTACTGTCCGCCGGCGGGAAGGAGGGCAAACATGCTTGTTCGCGGCCGAACTGTCCGCCTTGCGGGCAGTTCGGCCATCACTAGTCTCCAGCACATCAGCACATCGCAGAGATTCCCAATGGGGTTAAGGTCTGGACTCTTTGGTGGCCAAACCATGTGTGAAAATTATGTATCATGCTCCCTGAACCACTCTTTCAAAATTTGAGATAGGTGAATCCTGGTATTGTGATCTTGGAATATGCTCGTGCCATCAGGGAAGAAAAAATCCATTGATGGAATAACCTGGTCATTTATTGTATTCAGGTGGTCAGCTGACCTCATTCTTGGAGCACATACTGTTGCTCACCTTGACCTGACCAACTGTAGAAACCCCAGACCTATTTGCTTATTTAAATCTAGGTGGTGATGGCTAAAAAGTTCGCAACGAACATAGCATGTTCACATTTTGCAATTCCGGCAAGCTTTATAGGTGTTCGACTCGCCCATTATACCTTAACATGGAGACAAAGTGTGACCCCCTCACCCTATAGTCAGGTGGGACAGTACAGCCAATAACACATCTTTCACTACTGGAGGACCCCCTCCTTATAAAAGAAGCAGCCAGGTGGCCATTTTACATTTATCCTGTGTCTCCAGTACTAGATAGATAGGGAGAGCTGCTGCTGATTGAGGGATAGCTAAGCTACTTTGCTATTATACTCTATCCAATTATCTGTAGCTATAGCTAAGGTGTTCTGTTACATGCAGTTCATCATTACTGAGCCACAAAAGTCCTTCTCTGGGGGCGGGGTATGCATATGTATGTATGTGTATGTGAATGTGTATGTATTATGCATTGCAGAGAGATCTGACCTAATGTGATGCATTGCAGAAGGTACTGTTAGGTAACTTTTGGCAAAATACTTAATCTAGATGTGATTTACAGCCATTAGACCTGAAGAAAACAGCATTTAAAAAAAATCCATATGTTGGGGGAGAAGTTTAGCCATTGATCCCAATTTGGCATGACACTGTCCAGGTGGTTGCACCCTTTTGACTTGTTTTATTGGTATTTTGGCTACAAATATGACCAGAAGGTTTGAGAAGTTCGCCCTCCTTTAAAGTCAATAGAGGTTCGCCGCGAGCATGTGAACGGCGGGTATTTGCAGAATTCGCCTGTCCGCAGCTGATGCTCGTCCATCACTAGTGCCGACTTTTAATTTATATATATATCATACATTACATAATATATTAAGTGATTATATATCTCATTAATGAAAATAGAAATGATAAAAAAATATATGTACACACAATTGCCTGGTTTATAGTAAATAACTGATGTATGGCAGGAGTAACCTTAAAATAGCTTACCATCACAAGTTGGCAAAGGATGGCTCCACCAGTGATTCTTTTCACATAACAAAGGTTCCTCATGGCTGAGTGTATAGCCAGGTTGACAGCCAAAGGAAACTGTAGATCCAATTGAGAAATCATAGCCATAACGATGACCATGCACTGGTATTCCTGGATCCAAGCATGAGTGAGTATCAACTGTAACACCTACAGCACAAAACAAAGTAACCGTTCATCATATCTTCATGGAAATACTATATGTTTCCTGTTAATGTGCTTATTCAATTATGATTATATTTACAACCCTCAATATTTGAATGAATATAAAAAATTCAGAAAGCGAGAGGGCGCTCCTGTCTGTGAGTGCTTGCACACTAGTACATTAGGTCAGGAAAAAGCTAATTGGGCATTAAATAAACTTAAATTGGGAGTTTTACCGGGTGGAAATCCCTTAGTCACAGCGGGAATTAATGTTAATCACAAATAGTGGAATTGAGAATTTTTTATGCGAATATCGTCACTACCTGAATTTGCCAAGATCTCAAATATATCATCAGTACCCGGAACTTTAGTGCATCGCATTCCCAATATGCCCATGTACAAGTGCTGATTTGCGCATTGAAGGTAATAAATTATTAATTTTCATTTGAAAATATTGCTAATATCGACACTTTTATCAACACGATCAAGGTAATATGAAGATCATAAATTTGTTGCAATTATTAGGCGAAATATTCACAACAATGTACTACTCATCACTAGTGTGAATCCTGTAATTTAGGATATGTAACTATAGGTAACTTTACAGTAAAGTAAACATTGGAATTCCAGACTTTTTTTTCCAATATCTACACTATTTTTAGTTTCCCAATTAAAATTGAAGGTTTTCTTTTGTAGAAAGTTCAAGTGCCATAATAATATACAGAACTACAGTAAGTGTCCAATTACACATTAACTTTGCTATGTTTGGAACTGTGATTATCAATATGAATTTCCTTTTGTCAAGTTTAAAAAGACAGCATGCAGCCAACCATTTGTTGTTATGCAAGTGTATATCTTACTCACTCTCATAATGAATCTTGAAACCATTGTTGGATCGGCTGTTGTCAGTTGTAAAGAGAAGGTAGAGGTAGTTCATACTGCTGAATAGGAATTGAGGGACTTGCGTGCCATTATAGGAACCCACAAGTGGTGAAAGCAAATTCGGGCCATCGTGTACTTCCAGGACATCGTAGTTAAGTTCAGTTTGAAATCTGCATACATGAAACATTATAAGTACATAAAATTAATGTAAAGCTAGAAATCCAACTTAACTCTTACCAAATTTTAAAAACATACCACTTACTATATACTTTGGGTTTATCTTTTTCTTATTGTGGCAACACATTACACACAGAATTTTCACATCTGTTTTATGTGCTTAAGAAGGCATCCAACACCGCACGGATTAACAATATTTTCAGGTCACCCAACAGTTTACCATTTCTGTGTTTCTTTTGCTTTCAGTATTATACAGTTCAGTTCAAAGGACAGAAATTATCCAAATTTACAGCTGAGAAAATTTGCTATAAGCTAAATTTAAATCTGTGTATAAGCAAGTATGTAAACTTCAATAAACACAATTAGATAATAGCTGCCTATAGATGGACTATCTGAAGTAATTGAAAAAAAAGCTTTTGGTCTCAGATTCCTTCTCCAGGATAAATACATTTCTGGTTGAGGTTTGAATTATCTTTATCACCCCAATAACTATTCCTAACTCTGATCACTATCTCCACTTCCACCTCTATCAGACAAGTGTATCAAGATAAAAATTCAAATTGTGTAAAGCAGGGTACAGATGTGGAGATATGGGTCAAATTGATGGCCGTTTCGAGCGCCATGCGCCGTGCACCCATATAATCTGCCCCCATCGCTGTTTTCAAAAGAAAACAGCTTTATCGGACATGACCGTTAATATGGCAAAGTCCGATGCTTTGCCTGGTTCTCAAGGCAAAGCTCGGCTGAGGAGGAGGAGCTGGGGAGAAAAAGTTCTGCTCTCCCCGGCTGCTCCGATATCTGACAGCAGCGTGATGACGTCATCACGCTGCTGCAGGGTACATCGGACGGCTCGAATATCGAGCCGTCTGTACCCTGCTTTAGCCTGAAGAAGGGATCTGACATATCCCAAAGTATGCTACTCTAATGACTGCAGTTAGCCAGTAAAGGGGATCACTTGAACTCTAAACTCTCTGTGTTGATTGAAGGCTAACATGTTACACCATTCTAATATTTAGCAAAATATGCAATGTTAATATTGTGATTTGTACATTGAAGTATTTTTTCCCCATTATAACTTTTATTACTTAGAAAAACAGTTTTGTATAATAAACTTATAAAAAAAAGTAAGATACATATAAAAACTAGAACATATGAGAAAACCAAATCTCCAAATAAAAGAATTGCAACATATGGAGAAATTGATCAGAACAATTGTTAAATATTCAATATTTCACAATAAACTATCATCAACTATTTCATTAGTGGTTCCCTTACATAGATCTTTATAAACTAATATGATTTGACTATTGGTATATATTTCAATAGCTATACATTGAAGTATTTTAAAGTAAAGTTTACCATTTTACTCGTAGAAAAATCATTTGAACCAACAGAATGAGCAACTGAATGCAAAGTGTGGGTAACATCTTATAATAGGTATATCAGGCATTATGTAGAATGTATGTGAATGTTTGAAATGTGATGTTAAACATACAAATATATAATTTTTTTTTAATGTATGGTAGTACTTCAGAAATATTTATGTAGGAACGTAAAGAAAATCCAACCTTTCAAATGTGATTTTTATCGAGCGTCCAGGTTCTGCTTCAAGCACCCATTCACAGTTCAGAGAGTCTTTATAGTAACCAGGCCATCCTGGAGAAAGAATTACTCCACTGGGAGATGAGAAGTGACCGCCGCAAGGAGCTGACAGAGCAAAATATATGTATTAGTAAATACTTTATGTAGTGTTACTGAAACTTTCCAACTCTCAAACTGAATATCAGCAAAACATATTGTGGTAAATACATCTTCGACATGTTCAAAAATGCTTGGTAATATTTTTTTCCTTAAAATTTCATGGACGAGGGAGGTGTTATCTATCTATTTTTTTTCACTCTTAGTTCTTTGATTTCTACAAAATCCTTTCTCCACTCCCCATCTACATACTCTAAAATAGTGTAACAATCTACATAGTGTAACATTAATTCTCATACCAGTATGTAAGTCAAGCCAAGTTGCCTGCAGAAAGCCAAGTTGCCTGCAGAATATAGAATATACCTATTAATACATTGAATGTTGTTGGGTATATTGGTACATTCAATAGTCAACTTGACATGGCTTTAGATACAGGTTGGGATTTAAATGCAGAAAAAAAGAGACTTGCTCCTACTTTTACCCCCTTCAAACAAGAAAACCTCTTCAGTCTGGCCTACCTATCTTCCACTCCTCACTAATATCACAAGCTAGCCCAGGGGTGGGCAAACTTTTTGACTTGTGAGCCACAATAGGGATTTTTAAATGTGACATAGGGGCTAGACAAAGAGCCTGCAAGGGTTGATAGAGAAGATTAAACATTCTGTTTCAGGCAAACAAAGGCCTCTAGGAAACAATCCAAACAATTAACCTCTGGGTGTTATCTTCAATTATTGTATGGGATAAGGGGAGTCAGAGCATGAAACCAAGTTGACAAAGGGCCAAATTAAAAAATTAAAGGGATAGTTTTGGCTCACAGGCCTTAGTTTGCCCACGTCCATCTACACATGTTCTAATGCATTAGAACTTCCCATGCCTACTAGTTTGACAGAGATGACTTACTATACCAATGAATGAAGGTTGACCAGTGATAACTAGTGATGGCGGAACTGCCCGCAAGGCGGACAGTTCGGCCGCGAACAAGCATGTTCGCCCTCCTTCCCGCCGGCGGACAGTATGGGTGTTCGACCCGCCCTGTCCGCCGGCGTGAAGGAGCCCTCTATTCTTCCTCCGGTGGGATCATACGCAGCGAGATCCCGCCGCAGGAAGAATGTTTCCACTGAAGACCGGGTAGAGAACCCGGTCTTTCAGTGGAAAGCCGGCTCAAACACCCGGATGTGACGTCAGTGACATCGCATCCGGTAAGCACACCAGGAACTATGCATTCCAGGTGCCGGATGTGACGTCACTGACGTCACATCCGGGTTTTCCGATTCTAATTCCCCGCCTAGCAGCGGGGAATTTGAATCTATCTGCGAACGGGCGGACGGCGGACGAACATGGCCGAGGTTCGGCCATCCCTAGTGATAACCTCAAAGTTGAATTTGAAACAATATGTGTAGTATGAAAGATGTGAATTACTCAATGAAAAAGCTTTTATTTCCTGCTCCTGTGCATAAAGCTCAGATGCATTACTCCTCTTCTTTTCCATAGTAATATAAGTGCTGTTCTTCCTTCTACCATCATCTTCCACTGTCCTTTTCAGATTAAACTCTTAAAACCCCCCTTTCCTTTTTTTGCTTTGTCTATTCTTCTATTTATCTGCTGACGATGTTCTAACAACTTGTTGATTGCATAACAAACTATCTAACTATAATTGGAATATATATGAATTCTTATTAAAAATCTGACATTAAAGGCCTAACATTTTTGTAGAGTTATAACTTTTTCCTCCACATTGGCAGGTTGCTCATGCTGAAAAGTTAAATGTATAAGAAAGGCATATAGATTCCATTTTTGTGATTGAATATCTAGCACTCATCTTCTTAAGTTTAGATTGAAAGTAACACAGTCTCTGGCTGAAATGAACACCAGAGCACCAGTTAATGCCTTACACATATATCGGAAAAGTTAAGTTTGAGCAAGAATGATTTAATGATGTGCAAAAATGTTCTGTCACTCTGCCACTTTTATAGGGCATGACATATTTCCGGAGTCGGAAATATGCTCAATCACAAAACTTATAAGCTTCTACCTTCACACATGAAATATATGTCCATTCCCGCAAAAAACCTAAGAATTCCAAATTGTACACCAATGGTCTTTTATTAGAGTCTGTTACTGCCCCATATATTTTCTTTATTTCTTTGTTTTTACTTTGCAATAACTATTCTTGAAAACTATCTGATATACTTACAAAACAACACTAGGTAATATGCTAAATTAAATTGTATGTTAAATTATACATAAAACATACTGTGCTATAGTGACAATGTTCAACCATTTTTTTTATGGAGGATAAGCATTGTCATTAGAGATGGTCAATTTTTTTAAACAAATTCGACCATTTCGATGATTTTGAGTTAATTGCAAAGCCGCTGAACATGGTATCATCACCAAACTTGCTGGAGATGTAGAGAAGGGTTGGAGGTATACTCCAAAAAAGAAAGTATGTCTTTAACACAAATAGTTTTTGCATAAATTAAGTTCAAAGTCAAGTAAAAATTTCGAAAATCGGAATTTCGACTTTGTTTTTGAACTTAATTTATGCAAAAACGACATGTGCTAGAGCAAAACTTTTCTTTCCAAATGTTCCCACAACCCTTCTCTACATCTCCATTAAGTTTGGTGATTAATACCAGTTTCAGAGGCTATGCAATCAGCCCACAATGTTAGTAAGTCGAAAAATTCGACCATCTCTAATTGTCTTCCTATGATAGGAAGTCATGTCTTGTCATTTTAATAACAAAGGAAAATACTTATAACATTACCATATTTATCTTGATAATGTCTTCAGTACATGTGCCAGTGTCATCATATAAAGATAGCCCTGGCTTTTTAAGTCAAGTAACTAACTTATAGGTTTTCAATTCCACTATTGAGCTTTTTCCTCTCTTGACAATATTTTCATGATAACATTACATTTCCATACTCAAATTGGTGCATGTAGGAAAATGTTTTAAAACTTTTTATCACATTTTTGATTACTTGTTTAACTACTTGTTGACTATTTATTTTCATTGAAAACATTGTACACAATAATACTTACATTAATACTTACCTACATACATACATACATACATTAGTACAGTTTAAATTATCCTACATACAAAATAAATACAACTCTATTGTGTTATTTTATGGTATGTCTATTTGAATAATGCCTCCCATTTCTCAACAATACCTTTTCTAAATACTTAACAGTTTGAAATATAATTGTCAATGTTTCAAAAATAGAAACTTTCTTTAACCTCCTGGGAGGTTTGCCCGAACTCAGTTCTCAGCCTCTCTGTGTGCCTGCGGCTCTGTAGAAGAGCCGCAGACACACTGAGCTCTTCCGGCCCCGTGTCTTTGGAGTCATCTGTGACTCCAAAGGGGGCGGCGCCATAGACCTCCATGTTAATGGAGAGGGTGCCGCTCTCCTCTCCACACACCGCCAGCGTCTATTTGACACCGGCAGTGTGTAGAGGGCTGGGTGGAGAGCCGGCAATGACGGCGGAGTACAGTGTACTCTTGCGGGTGAAATGGCATTTCGTGCCATTAAAAATGGCGCGAAAAGCTTGTAATGCCCAGAGGGTTAAAGAATAAAGGAAAAGTCGGATCCTAATAACATTATAAGAAAATTTATAAAAAGTAGCGCATAACTGTAAGTGGCAAAAATGACCCTCAGTAGGTGTTTGGACCTGGTAAAAGTGGGTTAGTAGGAGTGGTGGGTGATGTGTGTAGGTGTGCAGCTCCCAATATAAAGGAGAATGTGACCCACCTGTTACAGACAAATAGAAGAAAGGACATGAGACACCAACCAACCTAGTGCAACAAAGTAAAGTACTATAAATTATTTAAAAAAATACTCACATTAAAGGAGGTACAGTGCAGGCTTAGCAAGGAGTGATCACCTAGGTTTTTTGCCTCGTGTCCTTGTTCTTATTTTACTAATAACATTATACCAGCAAATTGTTGTAGCTTCCGAGTCCCCCTTATCATTTTTGCATCTTGTAGAGGCTCTTCGTTTACAAAGGTGACAACTAGTGATGGCTGAACATCGGCCAGGTGGGTCCGCGAACTTGCGGATTGGACTATTAAAGAAGTTTGCGGACAGATTCAAATTCCCCATCAGTGATGTCACATCCAGTACATGGAACGCATAGTTCTTGGTTAAGGGAGCCGAATGTGACGTCACTAGGAAACCAGCTTCATGCCCCGTCTTCTAGTGAAAAGATTCTTCCCCCAGCACGATCTCGCAGGTTCTGATCCTGCCGGAGTAAGAATAGGGATCTTCTTCTCGCCGGCGAACGGGGCGGGTTGAACACCTGTACTGCTCGCCGACGAGAAGGAGGGCGAACATCCTAACCTTGCGGGCAGTTCGGCAATCACTAGTGACAACCTCTAGTCTATTTAGCTACAGTATTGACACCCATACTTCCTATAAAGTTCCTTCCTATGGAGTTGTACTAGAAGCAGCCAACTCAATGGGACAAAATTACCCTAGCAATTGAAATAAAACTGTGACGACAGATGCTAAAAAAAATATTACATTATTCTTTATAACTTTTTTTGCATATTAAACACTAAAACAGTAAAAAAATAAATAAATAATGTGATACACAATTACGCTATGTACAATCTATAGAGAAAATAAAAAAAATCCACAGCAATTAAAAGATTAGTGCAAAATGCAAACTACACTGAAAGTGCAGTAAAAAAACAACAAGCTTGCTACAAATCTTAGATAAAATAAGAAAAAACATGGAGGCAACTCATCTGTGCAAAAGAGAAACAATTTCATATATCATTTATTTTACATCTTTCCTGGCTTTGCTAATTTTCTAACATCAGCATTTCTAGGAAAGTAATTTTAGATCTGACAGTAATGAAGTGCTTTGGGTGACCAGTTATGATAACCATGAGGAAATTCTGACAGTTTACCGTAAAAAACATAATTTTCTCAAAAATATTGCAAAAAATACATCTACACCTCAACATTATACGATAAATTCATATCAACTATAGGTACTAAAAGAAATGTAGTAGAATATTTTTTCAGCACTGAGATACTCTGGAAATCATTTACTTTGAAGACTACTCTACTGTGCCTTGGGTTAGATTATAAAGGGTTGTAGAGACTTTCTGTCTGATTCTAGACACAGACGGAATCAAAGTTCTCTTAACTAGTACAAATGATTTATTGACCATCAGTGGAATGGACTCCTGAAAAGCGGATATAGAGCAGTAAAAGGGGTCCTACATGTTTCTTCTAGGCTTGGCAAGAGTTATCCTATTATATATGTAAATATACTAGAGATGCATAATGACATGCTGAATTCTCGCCTTGAGATGCAAATTACATAACGCTGAGTATGATTGGAACAGCTTCAATCTGAATTTGGCATCTCGTTTAGCATATCAAATAAATATTTCAATTGAAACAACCATCTGACAGATGTATTTCTGTTCTTATCAATAAAGGAGTGCCTCAACTCGAGCCTTTCTTTTAAAGTGGGATTCCAATTATTCAAAACCATCTGACTCGCACTCACCACTGGAATTAGGATCCACACAGGCTTCCTCGCAGACTCTATTAACCAAAGTTGGAGACGCCAGTGGAATAGTTATGGCCCGTCTCCAAAGCCAAATCACTTGTATAGAAAAAAAATCTGCCCTCAAGGTAAAAGTCCAACTTCTTTTTTGTAAATCTTTATTGTAAATTGTACACAGCAATACACCAACTCCCCTAAGGGTCGCCTTTTCTCTCATTTTACCCCTCAATGGGGCTATGAATAAGCTATGTTTTGAGGGGTGAAATGCTTCAGAGAGGAGGAGACCCCTAGGGGAGTTGGTGTATTGCTGTGTACATATTAGATTTACTATGAAGTAGTTGTCACTATACAAATATCATATGAATACATATGCACTCAGTATTGCTTTAAGGGCACTGTGAAAACTGTCTAACTCTACTGAGTATAAGCAACCTATAAGCATTCCTGTATACTTATGTATGGCCTTTAGATCCTCCAATTCTGGCAGGAATGATGATAGAGGACTACTATCGAAAATACTAGTATGGCTTAGGGGAATTATAGTTCAGCTCTGGCTAGGATTTGGGTTATAATACTTATGTACTGTATGCTTGTTTACACCAGTGGTTCCAAACTATCCCTGCAGGATCCCTTTTCTAGATAAGAACATAAAAGAGCCCCCCTCCCCATTCAAATTACTCAGGTTCAGATTGAGAGTCATTTCACACTACCCTCTGGTAAATCTAGCATTTTGTCACAAACACCCTGCAGCATGTAGTTATAGGGCCACAGTTCAAGCCTTCCCCATACACTTGTTTGGAAAATTAAAGCGCACGCAGAGGTATCTGAGTGCCACCTCGGCTGCCCCCCTGGAAAACTAGGCGGTCCCTAGTTTGGGAACCACTGGTAGATTTTTAGTTCCAATCACCCCACTTATACAATTGTGGATAACAAGTGCCCTGAACTGCGACCACACCCATCAACCAATCACTGAAATCCTCTTTCACATTATCCCTATAGGCAACTTGGGCAATTGGATGGTGGTAACAAAGTGTTTCTGACAGTCTAAAGCCCCCCATACACCTTTAGATCACTCCATACAATTGCTATTAGATCTACCAACAACTATGTAGTATAGTGGCCTCCCTGCTATAATACATAGTGATTGGAAGGTTTAGAAAGGTCCTCATATTACATGGTTTTGGTAAAAGAAAAGTTTATTGTACAGAAATTGTATGGAAAGGTTGTAAGGTGTATGGGGGCCTTTAGGCTAGCAATTGTTGTTAATGTTTCATTGCCTCCACTGCTTACTCTAAAGTACTTAATCAAGAGGATGTAACAGTTGACATTCACCTACTGTAACATGTGCAATACTTTAGCCAGAAATGGCAATGAGGGACAAATAAAAAAATACTAGGTATTCTTATCATTAATGATAAGTGGCCACTGATGGGCTGGGATAGTCTTACAAGCACACACCAGATGAATTAGATGTCAGTTACAAGGCCTCATGGTTAGGGATGGACCGAACTGTTCGCCAGAGAACAGTTCGGCAGAGCGAACGAGCATGTTCGCCCATCCTCTCGCCGGCGGACAGTACGTGTGTTCGACCGCCCCGTTCGCCGACGAGAAGAAGATCTAAATTCTTCCTCCGGCAGGATCAGAACCTGCGAGATCGTGCCGGAGGAAGAATCTTTTCACTACAAGACCTTGTAGTGAAAAATCCGGCTTGGAGCAGGAAGTGATGTCAGTGACATCACATCCTGCACCCGTAACCAGGAACTATGCGTTACATTCGGTTTTTCCGATTCAAATTGCCCGCCTAGAGGCGGGGAATTTGGATGTGTCCGCGAACAGGGCGGACGGCGGACTTATTTAAAAGTCCGACCCGCCCTTTCGCGGACAGTAAATGGCGATGTTCGCCCATCTCTACTCATGGTACATGTTGGAGGCAACTCATAAGTAGTTTCAAACTCAACTAAATCAAGGTGTTGTATAAAAAGCCAAACAATAACGGAGAGGGCTAAACTAATTGTGGTCTGAGAGTGGAAAAACATTAAAAGGAGGTAAAATATGCAACTCATTGCAGACCAAAGAGGTGTAGCAAAAATACACAGTAGCTGACTTTGTAACAAACATTTTTAAATGGCAATAACACCTTTTCGAAAATGTTTCTGTACATAGTGGACCAAGTATCTCCCTTATAAGTACACTGATAAGTACAGTAGTATGTATTTATATGTCAGGCAGTGGTCAGCTGTGCACAGCTAAGAGCTAAACTTATATTGGATCAAGGCACATCTATATCATGTCATATTAGTCCACACTAAACCCCAATTTCTTCACAGAATATGTAAAAAAAAGTTTAAAATAAAAGATTTTTAGTTTGAAACTAATTAAGGCAACTCACCTTCACATTTGGGAATAGGACCACTCCACATAATTTTACCCTCTATTAGCATGCAAGTGATGGTTTCTGTGCCCTGAGTCTTGATGAAGCCTTCTTCACAGACAACTGAGACTGAACTCCCCAGCTGAAAGTTGTCTCCAAAACGGCGAGCGTTCAGTGGTATTCCAGGATCAGGGCATTCGTTGTGACCAAATGCTGTGGAACAAAAGCAATGTTAGACATATTCTTTATAGGTAAATATACCATAATAAAGTTAGCATAAGACATTAACTTAATGAATGTACAATGTTTTTAACACTAAAGTAATGTGAAAACACATCTAAATCTGAAAAAAAAAAATTCTTATCTGAATTTAGTTCTATTTTTCTAATAATAAGGGAGTCTCGTGTGGTAAAAATTCACCCTGCAAAGAATACACAATCACATGGAGACAAATGTAAAAAAAGGGCTTTACTAAGTGATTTATGCCTTGCAGATTCACTATCCTGTGTAAACATCTTAAACACCTTTAAAAAAATAAAATCCATAAAATGTTATCTAAATGAAAGATAATCATGAACTTTCAACTAGTTTCTTTGGGATTTAATTGCAAAGCCCCTGAACATGGCATCATCACTATAATTAAAAATTTTGACTTGACTTTAAACCTCATTTATGGAAAAACTACATGTGCTAGAGCAATGCTTTTTTGTAATGTTTCCACAACCCGTCTCTACATTTCCATCACAGGCAAATCTTTTGAATCCATTAAAAAATATATTTTAAACAAAAATAGATTGCTATAGGGCATATATATATATATATATATACATATATATATATATATATATATATTTATATATTTATATATATATATATATATATATATATATATATATATATATAAAGCAGTGAATATCACATTCACCAAACATGTAGGTGTACCAGTCACTGTTTTTCAAAGTACAGAAGAAACATTTTCCTGTTGTTAATATTTTTGGAAACTTTATAAAGATATACTGACTAGTGATGAGCATAGGCAATATTCAAATTCACAAAAAAATGTTTGCAAATTATTCTACTTATATTCAATATTCTAGAATATTAGCAATTCAAGTTTATGTCCATGAATTGCGATTACCTTCAAAATGAATGGTGAGATGTGGTATTTATTTTTGCATTGCGAATATAAAATCGCAATGCATGGCCATAAGCTTCTCAATGCAAAATATTGTGAATAATCGCCATTGCGACTATCAGCCGTCATATTCGCAAACTTTGCAAATTCTGAAATAGCTAATATTCGTCGAATATATTATATATATATATATGGCCAAATATGCTATATATATATATATACAATTGGAACATCCAAGCTCAATACTAATACTGACACTGAGATATACTAAATTGGTACCTTATATGGAGTTATTATTATTAAACAAAGTGAATGTTTTCTGTTTCCAAATGATTTTTGCATATTTGAATGCCTGAAGTCAGCAGAGCTGCATTTCATTTACTAAAAGATTTATTTTTTTGCAAATTTATAATCCCATTGCAAATGAATGACAAACTGATGATCTAAATTCCATCAAATAAAGCCAAATGCTGATCACCATAACTAATCAAAGTCGTTGTAATGTTTATTTTTTTAATCCTGTACATATCATCATATGTACAGTAATATACAGATACACCTTTTATGATTTGTAAAAATGTAAATTGGAGTAACGGAAATATTGTTATTTCAGTATTGCGACATGATGCTATTGGTCTTTCCACATCTTCCAACACATAACAAGTATCTTGACATTTCTCCAAGATAACATTCCTCACAGTGTTCAATTCCATGGACAGAAACATTGATTATTCTCAGACCTTTAACCCAATTCGTTTTC
This sequence comes from Ptychadena robeensis, assembly GCA_036250615.1. Taxonomy (NCBI): domain Eukaryota; kingdom Metazoa; phylum Chordata; class Amphibia; order Anura; family Ptychadenidae; genus Ptychadena; species Ptychadena robeensis. Next base: position 11,436,639 of record CM070036.1, on the reverse strand, counting down.
TTTGTACGGCTGCCTTAGAAATCACAGAAATAAGTATAGACATCCTATCATTGGTTTTCTTTATGTTTTAGCTTTTATCCCTATAGCGATCTCCTACACTACAGGAATGCAATTTGAGGATTTTATTAGAATTTTATATGGTATCCCTATATAATCATATATTTTAATATTTAAATAAGTAAACATGCTGGACACATGATGAATAGTTAGATTTTTTTTATGACTTTTGAAGAACAATAGTAAAAAATAAGCTTGTCTTCCATCCTGCATTCAGGACTTTCTCAGTCAACCAACTGGCTTTCTCAAAATCTAATTGTATAAGATTATAGAGTTATAGTGAAACCACTTATTGGTTATCTAAAGGCATTAAATAAGCAAACTTTAATGGCGTCTCAGATGTCTTCTTCAGCTTTACTGTTCCTTAAGAAAATTTTGAACTCAAAATGTTGAATCACAAGTGAAAAGTCTTTAAAACTTTAGCTTTAATTTTAGTTGCTTTAAATTACTACTGACAATTATTATATACATAAGGATCCTATAGGACTTAATATAATACAATGAAAATATACACTTTTGATAATATCGTTAAACTCTTATATCAGGGGGGTGGGAAAACTTTTTGACTTGTGGGCCGCAATGAGTTCTTAAGGTTGACAGGGCCAGACAATAACCCTGTAAGGGCCGCCCAATGCCAGGTACACCCAGCCTGGGTGGAAAATGTAAAATGTGATAAATTGATTAAAAAAAAGTTACTGATACTGATAACCAGGGAGGTTTAAAAAAAAAAATATTAAAACATTAATATATAAAAAAACAAGCCTTTTGGTAGTAATTATAAGCAAACTATGGCCTCTAACAGGAGACCTTCATAATCATCCTTTAGACATTATCCCCACTTATTGCAGGGAATGAACCTAAGGGAACCAGAGTGACAAAAGGCCATATTAAAATACAAAAGGGCCACATTAGTTTGTCCACCCCTGCCTTATATAAACTGTTATAATTTAATTTATCTAGGTAAAATATCCAAAGATACAGCAACTGCTCAAACTGCTAAACGTCACTGCTGTTTTATCAGTGGTTATATGGGCTATTCATGCATAATAACACCCTTAGTTTAATATATAGGATTAGCATGCAGACATTTCTAATTCAAATTTTAGCAGCTTCAGGACTTTTTTAATTTTGCAATAGCCACCTTCATCAAACAGACCATTTGGGTGTTTTTAAGGAGCTATGATTTGAGAATAACCAATTTGTCTGTATTTAAAGTGGAACTTCAGGCTAATCTTTTATTTATTTTTATTTATATTTGGGAAGAAGAGGAAATGTGTTTTATTTTCCTGAAGCTGTTGTCCTTTAGCAAATTCCCGCCTAAATGCCCGCCAGCCCCCACTCAGGAAACCTCAACTAGTGCATGGAGAGCCAGTCCAAGCCATTCATATATATAGAGCTTACTGTTGTACATTATAAAGAGGAAGCCCCCAAGAGATTTAGATAAAACCTGCTGTCTTTGCCCTTAGACGATTTCTTTACTGAGTGGGAAGGAGTCAGCGGTTCTAAGGTTCAATAAAATATTAACTTTAAATAATAAATAAATTTGATTGGTTGGATTTGTATGTGATGATCAATTTAAACTCCAGTTTGACATCAGTGGGAAGATAAAAAATCAGTGCTGACTACTATTAGCTGCGAGTTGTCAGTTCTGGATTTGGTAACTAATAGATTAAACATTAATTAAACATTGTACATGAATACTAAACTTAACAGAAAGTGCTACAGTGGAAAGAGAATGTGATGAAAATATCTTTATATGTTATGTAATGATTTGTGTATTAATTTAAGCTGAAGGAAAGTATTCAGATTGCTAACATAGTTGCAAAGATAGTAGACAAAATACACTTGAATAACTTTCTTCAATGTCAGCCAATGTACTCAATATATAGATAATGTGGATAGGGGATAATATGGATAATGGAAAATAAGTAATGCTAGCCATACACTGAGATCTGAGATAAAAATTAGGATCCATTAAAACAGACCAATGTATCCCGACGGCGGTATCGGTTGGGATCGTAATATTCGGCAAAAAAGCTACCACATTGAAAATCCAATTTAGGATCGTATTTTTTTTTTTTTTACGAGGATGTCATCGAAATTCATCGCCGTTTATATCGGCCATTGTGATGTATTATTTTTTTTAAAGGGGAAGCCTCGGCAGTAATTGGTCGGTAAACACTATAAAGTTTCCCGATGTTGCCAGACCAATTAAAATTTTTGAACATGTCCAATAAATTACGATCAGCTTGTACAAAGCAGCTGAAATGATAATTTCATTGTTCTGATGGATTTAAACTGATGAAAAAATCTTTCTTTAAACATCACTTCTGTTTGCGTTTATAATATTGAACTTAAGAGATTTCCCAGGTAGAAAACTGAATTGAAACTATGTTTGTATAGCATTTATACACTGAAAGGCACAGTGTGTAGATCATGGTGATGGGGTGTAGGTTCAGTAATTGAAAAAGTTGACATATTTGGCCATTAAGCCCAAACCAAAGAACAAACACCTCACATTAACTTTTCCGACTGATGGGGGGGGGGGGGTGATTATTTGGGCTTTGCAGCCACAGGACCTAGCCTTATTGTAGTCATTGAGTCAATAATAATTTCCTCCATGTTTTTTGCTCTAGAAGACACAGAAAAATCAGGGGGAAAACATATGTGTATAGATTGAATATAAAGAGATTTCTGATGAGTGAAAGGGAGTAGCTGGAGACACGCACTGTAGTCAACCCTCCTAGCACCCAGATGCTCAATAAACAATCTGTGCTGGGGAATCTGTGCTGGGGAAGTCTCATCACTCCCTACCGTTCTCAACAATGTTTGAGGGACATTTCACACTAGCCGTTTTGCACTGTGTAACCGTTGTTTGCCTTCTTAAACCCAGCACCCTTTCTTCCAGTGCTTACCTCCACAGTTTCTGACCACCCCTTACAGCTGCACCCCTTTTCAACCATTGTTCAGCACTATACCCCTCTTCCATAACATTAACTCTAAATATATTTTTGCCACTACTGCAGCTCCTGCACACCCATTATACCACTCTAGCCTCCTATATAGTAGATCTTTTACACTACTAAATCCTCAAGACATATCTGCATAATTTACCCTCCCTAGAAGTCCACTCATGTAAAACATGGTAAGGCAAAATTGAACAGATTGCAATGTAAATTTTACCTAATCCCCCTATACATTCTTGGTGTCATCAATTTGGCAGGGGTAGGAGGCCCATGGATACCTATGCCTGTATTTGCATGCAGGCGAATGGTGAAGTCGCTCCCTAGCATCATCACTCATGTCGAGGAAGGGTGAAACCAGGAAGAAGATCCAAGAACACACCAGACTACAAGGCCTCACCTGGAATGGGTCAGCTACCCCTAGTGTTGCTTAGGGGATACCAATATTGGTAAAAGAAAAGCAACACCCAGGGTCATCTCTAATGAGGTTAAAGAAGTTGAATAAATAAGGAGGATGGGAGAGCAGGATTTGGGAGGAAGGGTTAGATGATGCCAATTTTTCATCAGTCATAAGATGAGCTCCTTTTAATTTGTTCAGCTTTTAACTCTCAATGTGAGAAGTTTAATGTGTGCATTGAAATCTGAGATTTAACTGCTGCCTCAAAAATGTAGTTACAGAAATAAGAATAATTTCCCAACCTAACATAGAAATTTCCAAAATTCTCAATCTTCCAAATGCTTTCAAAGAAGGCTAAGCCCCTTGTTATTCCTTGTTCGAATGATATAGAAACGCCCTCAGCTATTATTGCTCTAATTCTAGATCCATGGGGATATAACCTATAAAACCAGGCTCAGGCAATTCTTACTACGACAATGGTGTTCTAATATATATTATGTGTCCTAACCCAATTCACTTGGAATGTAATATTAAACCAATGATTCTTCTGTATTTTCCCCTTAAGAGAAAATTTCTATCACCTTGTTTAATCTGAACATATCTTCTGCATGAATCTTAAAAGGCAAGGATTGCATCAGACATATTACTTTGTATTTTATGAAACATACTCATCAGTGTTGGTCGAACTGCCCGCAAGGCGGACAGTTCGGCGGCGAACATGGATGTTCGCCCTCCTTCTCGCCGGCGAGCAGTACGGGTGTTCGACCCGCCCCGTTCGCCAGCAAGAAGAAGATCTATATTCTTCCTCCGGCAGGATCAGAACCTGCTAGATCGTGCCGGAGGAAGAATCTTTTCACTAGAAGACCGGGCATGAAGCCGGTCTTTTAGTGAAAAAACCAGATCGGAGTCAGTGACGTCACATCCGGCTCCCGTAACCAGGAACTATGCGTTCCAGGATGCGTTCCAGGGACCGGATGTGACGTTACTGACGTCACATCCGGTTTTTCCGATTCAAATTCCCCGCCTAGAGGCAGGGAATTTGAATGTGTCCGCGAACATGCGGACGGCGGACTTCTTTAAAAGTCCGACCCGCCAGTTCGCGGACAGTCCAGGCCGATGTTCGGCCATCACTACTACTCATATGCTAAGAGATCGTGGTTACTCATTCCACTGCATGACAAGTCTAAAGCTGGAGATAGACGGGACGATTTCCCGTCGATCCCCGACCCGACCTAGCGGGCGTGATGATATCATCACGCACACCTGCTAGTGCCGAGAATCGTCCGGCACCCTTTGTGTGCCACCCATAACTTCAGCTGGGGACAGCCGTCCCCATCCGAACTAATGGGATCAGATCAAAATTATCCGCACAGTGATCCGACATGACGGCTGATTTCTTAAGCTGGGCAAAGACAGTCTGATTCCTTGCAGACCCGATCGGATGCAGGAATTGGCCCGTCTATGCCCAGCTTAAGATATTCCACCTGTTAGTAAAATCCAGACTTATATAATAAATCACTTTCCTGATCCCTGCTCCTCAGTCACAGACTTTTATTTCACAGTTTTTTGGTGAACCAATGGCATGTCAGCTGCATAAACCATAACACATGATGGTTCAACACATATTCAATAGACGCATATGAACATTGTACACGACCTCAGGCAAGTCTATTCATTGGGATGGTAAACCAGGCAGCAATGCAATATCTTCATAAATATGCCAGGAGATTCTTATTGATTTTATTCTTGTCAAATGCTATTTGTTCAAGACTTGGAAATCCAATAAAGGTTTAGAGATAATAACTCTTATAGTGAAATAGTGGTTTGGAATAGTGGTTCAGTGGTTATCACTACAGCTACGGAACTCCAGGGCCCTAGGTTTAAATCTTAGTCTGCATGGAGTTTATATGTTGTCCTCATGTCAGTCTGGGTTTTCTGTATAGATCTACCAGCAACTGTGTCGTTTCGTGACCCTATTAATAGAATATAGATTAAATGGAAAGTTTAGAAATGTCTTCATATTACATGGTTTTGGTAGAACAAAAGATGATTCTACAGAAATTGTATGGTATACAGAAATTGATGTAAGGTCAATGGTGTCTGCAACTAATAACTTTTACTAATGACTGCAACTAATGACATCTACTATGTTACTTATACTTTGACAATGGTAGGAACATGATATTGTCAGTTCCTGTGAAGGTCAGTAAAGCCCTCCATATACCTTACAATCTTTCCATACAATTTCTGTACAATCATCTTTTTTCTACCAAAACCATGAAATATAAGGACCTTTCTAAACCTTACAATCACTATGTATTGTATCAGGGAGGCCACTACATAGCTGTTGGTAGATCTAAAGGAAATTGTATGGAGCGATTTAAATATGTATGGGGCTAAAGTAATTTCACTATGGTAGGTACATTAGATTGTAAGCTTCTCTGCAGGACAATAAATCATTTGACTATGGTAGCCACATTAGATTGTAAGCTTCTCTGAGAGACAGTTAATTATCTGACTCTATATTCTGTAAAGCGCTGTGTATGTCAGCACTATATAAATAGGAAATATTGATAATGAATAGGTGTAAATATCTCTAATACACAATTCCAATGAATAATATCAAAGTCCTTCTCAGCATTTACTGATGAAAGGACCGATGTTTTACATCCCCGAGCATTAATGATAAAAAAGTTTCATGGCCAACTTCTAATTCCAAAAGAAGAATGTCCCAGGAACAATCCAATATGGTTCTCATGTATCAGAGCTTTAATTATATTTCTTTAACACTTTGCCCTTTGCAAAGCCATTAAGAGTTTTGATCAATATACAATATTGATAAAGGGTAGAAATGAAGATACAGTACATCCTATGACTTGTTTGACTGGTTTCACTATCGATATTCTATTAGCCAATCCATGATTAACTCATTTGATTCCTTTTTTACTAAAAAATTGAATATACGCATCAGTTAGAGCAGTTACAGTATGGTATGTATATATATATATATATAGATAGATAGATAGATAGATAGATAGATAGATAGATAGATAGATAGATAGATAGATAGATAGATAGATAGATAGATAGATAGATAGATAGATAGATAGATAGATAGATAGATAGATAGATAGATAGATAGATAGATAGATAGATAGATAGATAGATAAATGTGACATTTAGCAGGATTCTTCTATGGTATAAATATAGAAAAAACACAACCCGACAATGTATGTTTTTAACTTTAATAGCGCGCTTGATCTTTCGGACAGAATTTTCCATCCAATCAAGCTTCTGTCTATTTTTTGGTTGCTATCGCACAGAAAAACCAAGTGACTTCTCCAAGGTCACAGCAAGCTGACAAATGGAATTTAAAGTGAAGACTTCAGCAAGTCTCTCAATGTCAGCGTGACACGGTCATGTCTTGGTCACTGAGCTACTTCTGGGTTATCTTCCGTCAGTTCAGTTTATGCTACGCTAAACAGAGCTCGTATATGGTTAGTCATCATTTTAGGTTATTTCTTCATACTGCACTTAAATAACTATCCAATATAAAGATTATTTCATGAAAACAAAGACTTGAATTTGAAATGATTTCCTATTTTAATATTTACCGTATTTACCGTAATATTATTTATCCATTATTTAAAAAAACATTCGACACACCTGCATTGTTATTGACTTTTCTTTAAACGTTTTATTCTATTATAAAGCTTTTTTGGGTAAAAAAAAAACTTTATTCAACAGTAATGAATAAAACTTCAATTTCAATTTGTTGTTTTCAAAGTGGATGTTTTAATATTTCACAAGTTGATTCTCTTCTGTTAAAACTCAAAAAACAGTCAATTTATTATGTAGATCAACTGATGAAAAATAGTGATGGCACACGGCGGACAGTTCAGGGTGAACATTGAATTTTTCTCTCGCTGGCAAACAGTACAGGTGTTCTACCCGCCCCCTTCGCCGGCAAGAAGTCTATAATTCTTCCTCCGTCCAGACCTTTCCCCGTCTGGTCTGGCCGACGTCACTTTCGGTTTAGGAACAAGGAGCTGTGTGTTCCATATACCGAAAACGACGTCAGGGACGTCACTTCCGGTATAGTTCCAATTCAAATTCCCTGCCTGAATAAGAATTTCCCAGAGAACAGGCGGACATCGAACATTTGTTAAAGTCCGATCCGCCTGTTCGCGGCGGACACGGGCGATGTTCGCCCATCACTAATGAAAAATAGCTAAGCTTTCCTGAGTTAACTCCATGAATGGTTTGAGTATATAAACAGTGAGGTCAAGGCAAAAATAATGTTGATCGGCACAGATTATCTTTCTATCTAAAAATACTAGAGATTTTTTTTATATCAGTACATAACTAACATGCATTGTGTTCGAAATATGCACATGTAAGATTGCCAATTTGTCCCTTTTGAAACATATTACCTTAATAAGAAGTTTCATTTACATTATTTCCAGCCTTTGACATTAATCTATTTGCTGTAAGACACACTTTGTCTCACAGCGCTTTTTTGTTTGCAGTTCATTCTACTCCCTTAAGCCCCCCATACACCTTAAGATGGATCCATACAATTTCCATTAGATCTACCAACAACTGTGTAGTAAAGTGGCCTCCCTGATAGAATACATAGTGATTGGAAGGTATATATCACTGCTATGTAGTACCAGGTCCTCCCTGATAGAATACATAGTGATTGGAAGGTATATATCACTGCTATGTAGTACCAGGTCCTCCCTGATAGAATACATAGTGATTGGAAGGTATATATCACTGCTATGTAGTACCAGGTCCTCCCTGATAGAATACATAGTGATTGGAAGGTATATATCACTGCTATGTAGTGCCGGGTCCTCACTGATAGAATACATTGGAAGGTTTAGAAAGGGCCTCGTATTACATGGTTTTGGTAGAACAAAAGTTGATTGTACAGAAATTGTATGGAAAGATTGTAAGGTGTATGGGGACCTTTATATAGTTTTCTACATATGTAATGTTATATTTAAGGAGATACATGAGTGGGTCTAAATACAAAATACCCTGCCCAGTCACACCAACACCTCAGATCCTATAACAAAGTGTAACTCTTATTTAACCTCCCTAGCGGTTGAGACGAACCCTGTTCGTTCGCTGAACAGGGTCCTCTCAACCGCAGGGGAAGCCGGCAGCGGGGAGACCCTATGCCTCCCCGGAAAGCTGCAGCGATTGTCTTCATCGCTGCAGCATTTCTGGGTTTGCGGCACCGCCCCGATCGCATCACGGTGACGCGGAAAGGGGCGGCACCATAGACCTCCATGTTAATGGAGGAGCGCCGGCTTTCCCTCTCACGCAGCTGGTGTCATTACTGAAGAGCATGTGAAGAGCTCCGGCGAGATGCCGGAAATGACAGGCAGTGTACTGTGTACACTGCCTCGATCGCTCGATCGCCCCACATACGGGCAGTGCACTCAGGAGGTTAAGAAGAGTGTAGATTATTATAGACATGTGTGTAGTTATGTGAAAATTTAATTGCGCCTCAATGGTGTACATTTTGAAATACACTACAATTGTCGCAGTTGTGTTCTGAAGATCTCCATGTTCCCTTTAGCGGTCAGAAATGGATTTAAAAATTAAATTGTAATTAAAAAATGATTATATCCATGGTTATATATTAGATAGTAAATGGAAGTTGTTAGGCACTGTAAGGGATTTTTTTTTTTTGCTTTATAAGTTAAAGACCTGGAAAATGTACCAAATATATCTTAACTCATTTGCTTCTTCCTAACATCGCAGCAAAACGTCTACCACACTACAACTCTTTATTACAAATTATTAGTGAATGAAACACTCCAATAAAGCTTAGGATGCCTTGAGCAACATTTTTAACTTCTGTCATGGCAAACTCGATTTGTCGTGAAATAAGCAAGGTTTTCTCTGTGTCACATCGGGTTTAAGTCAATTCAGGCTGTGCTAGTAACAACTCGCATATGGGCACTGCAGCTGTTTTCTCTTTCATTTGATGTTGATTATTTAATCAGTTTTGTTCCCAAGAAGACAAGTTGCAATAAGTCCTCATAATACTACATTATATGGAACAATAGTTTTACCAGCAGCCTTAGGACAGAAAAATGCACTCTTGTGTGCCTGTTAAGAGAGTTATCACTGCACTATGAAGGTTCTATTTTTAAGATAGATAATACAAAGATACATAATAAAATAGACATGAATTCAAAACCGCTATCCTCTTAGTAATATCTAGAAATATTAATTGTGTATAAGAAGTACCCTGACAATGTATGTCATCATGTGGTCGGGCACTCCTGGGCCTTGAGCCTCTTGAGCTGTGTACTATTCATACGTGTGCATGAGCCCCTGTGCAAGGGTTTTCAGGACAATTAGAAATGCCCAAATACCTGAATACCGTGTTTCACCAAAAATAGGACAGTGTCTTATATTAATTTTGGCTCCCAAAGATGCCCCACGTCTTATTTTCGGGGGATGTAATATTTTTCCATGAAGAATACAGCACTGGGGTATCAGGGTGGGGGGATCACTTAAAACTGATCCATAGGGGGAATCAAAATGGCACAGGAGACTTAGAGGGGTGATTACCATTTTAGTAACCCCTTCTGATCCTCACTTTGATTGCCCCCTCTGATCACCCCTGTCCAGATTTATAGTACCGTATCTTCGGGGGTGCCTTATTTTTGGGGGGATGCCTTATATTTCAACGTGAGACAAAAATGTAAGTGTGCCTTATTTTTGGGGGACGCTTTATTTCGGGAAAACAGAGTAGCAATATTTAGTGAATATTTGAGATTTTTACATCAGTAGTGTTGAACACAAAATTTGCAATATTTAGCGAATATGAATATTGCCTATGCTGCTGATCACTACTCCTAACATTGTGTCTTCTGGGCTGCTGCACTTTTGGGGCTGGAAATGCAGCATTTCCGTAAGCCAGGTACCTAAATATCACAAGATTAAGACATTTGTGATGTTACTTCTGGTTCTCCTTGCTTCATCAAACTCTACCTGACCACCTGCAGAGGCAACATCCCCCTGCTGCTTCATTGATTCTCTGGATCTGTGCAATTTGAATATGATTATCCTTATTGTTTTCTTATATTTCTAAAGACTTTCATGGGTTACTGTGTTCTAATAGGACAGCTCTGACCATGAGAAAGAAAAGCCCTGTTCATATACCAAAACGGCCATCTTAGCACAAAGACAAAGAGCAGAACAATAAAGGTTCATTCAGTATTGGGGAAAAGAACCTACGGCCAATACTGATGACCATTCCATTACATTCTGCTTGTCTTTTTGGGCTCAATTTCTACATCTCAGGCTCCTTTCAAGGTAAAATCAGAAACAGAAGGTATATGTATATCACTCTTTCACCTTAACCTTAAGCAATATTAGTTCTATTACATAAAGTTTAATATAAGTAGTTCTTGGATGCTTTTTCAGTGGCTAAAGCTGGGCATACACGGGTAGATTCCCCTGCAATCGACCCGCGATCAATCACGGCAATCATAACCAGGAACTATGCATTCCAGGTACCAGATGTGACGTCACTGACATCACTTCCGGTTTTCCTGATTGAAATTCCCCGCCTAATTTGAATCTGCCAGCGAACAGGTGGACTATTTTAAAAGTCCAATCCAATCTTCGACCATCACTATTGAAGTTGGTTGAGCAGACCGATATCTCAAATCTCCATTGAATCCCATATAATTTAGGGGAACATACATTGGCTATTTACACCATAGTTTCACTTTAAAGATGAATTGATATATCAATGAATTTGTGTGACTGTGAATACCTTTAAATGACTGGTCTCTTTAACTTATTTAGAGATTGGAACACAAAAGAAGACTATATTGGGCCTAAATAAATAGCTTTTACATTTCTGTGATCGATAAGGGTCTAGCATGAATTCACAGTTAAAATGCAAGGAAAAAAGTACCTTTCATCTTTAAGTGCTTCACATCATTTAAGATGTTTCCGCAGAGTCTTAGAAGCACCAAAAATCTTTTTTAACAGCTATCATCAAGTTGAAAGATCTGTGTTTCATATTTCCAAACTAGATCTGGATGGTACTTTCATTCAATTTTGCACTTAAATTAAAAATCACACTCTCCTTTACAAGCTACAAGTCCAGGTCATGCCAATGGTTTCCTCCAAGAACAGGAGTGTCTAAAAAAAGGGGCAACTTTTGCTGTGCTATTGAATTGATCATGTGGTGAGAGTTTGTATTTATATTCTGTGCAGTGATTTTTCTTTTTAGAAAATCTGCTGAAATGCCACCATATGGCTAATTTTGCTGAAACATGACAATGGATTCACACCTATGCATTTACAATTAACTGCGACCAAATACTAGTGTTGCTCGCAAATCACTATATGTATCACTACTTGCAAATATCGGCACTAGACTATAGTGTTATATCTTAGTAATCATGAATATTTTAGATTTCTTTAATTAGTAGCCATGGTCCCTTACTCCTTGTTGCTTGTGGGCCAATGAGAAGGTTGCAATTTTTTAGTCTGAGCTTAGCAACAGCCCTAGCAATCAATAGGAAAGTAGCATACCCCTTTCTATATAGAAAACTCCTCAGGAGCCATTTTGTGCTGTGTTGTGCAGTTCTGGGAGAGAGAGGAGTGTGATTGCTGTGATCTGTGCTTTGCTGAGTCATCTGCTGTTCCTTATTCCATTACTTTACATAGTTAGTTAGCTCATTTATAATATAGATAGTTAGTTTAATATAGGCTGTCAGTGTAGGTTATATAGTCATAATGAAGGTAATCTGGGGAAAGTAACTTCATTGCAAATATTAGGCAAAATATTTGCGATATTTAGCAAATAAGAATTTTACCTATGCTGCACATCACTAATAAGAACATGTTAATGTGCCCATTTTCTATATGAGGTGAAATGTACTATATTTTGAATGCCAGCATAGATCATAGAACATTGCAATTGAAAGATAGTTTGGTCCCCTTGCTGGGGAAGGCATTTGATTTGTTATCAGTGTGCAATAAAAGTATACATTTAAACTTACATATAAGCTTAAAAATATATACTTACTGAAAATACCCTATTATGTTCCTAATAACTGACAGGTCTTTTTCAATTGAGCTATTAGAAGCTAAAGAAAAAAAACATATCACAATCTTTTTTTAGAGCTTACTGATAGGGTTCCAATTTTTTTCTTTGCTGGAAGTATAATTAAGTGCATGCAGCGTATGAATTTGGTAGAAATGTTTCAGCATGGAGGGACAGGACCTGACTTTAAGTCATGCATGGTAAGTGAACTTCAGTCAAATGAGAATATTTAACACTGGAAAAGAAAACCCTACTGGCAAAACAGCAGTTTTATGTACCAAGCTAGCGTGACATATGTCACAGTCAATTTAATGATAATGCTACACAATTACACTTTGAGAACTTATTAGTGACAGTGTTCCCCACTAGTGTCACTTTGAAAAAAGCATTTATATTTATATTGTTATTAATTGCATGATTCTGGGCTTGGCAGGAACAATTTACTTGTTTGGAACTTCAATGTGATCAGACAAGTAATTTAGACACTATCTAGAGAACATTAAAAACATCCTATCCTCATTTTAATCAGAACTTTAAACTGATTAACTTGCTTAACGGCATATTTAAACTTTGTAACATATTGTACATTGAAAGGTCTTTTAGTGGTATGTATCCAAGATAAGTAATAAAATATTTGTAGGGATGAGTCAATCAAGATTAAAATGTAAAGCTGAGGGAAAGGAATACACACTCCTGCAATGAGGCCACAGTTAAACTACAAGGTTTACCCTCCATTTTCTGTCTGTTTCTGACACTATCCTATACAATGTAGGGCCTAATTTTATGTTCCATTACCAGTGATTACAATCGCGATGCAATTTTTTTAAACAGAAATGACGGATATTCTCCCAGTTGAATATCCGAGCTCCACTTACTTGCATGCATTGTGCATATTTGATCGCAATTGCGATTTTTAGATGGCAATCCATGTCCACAAGTGCGGATATTCGAGATAACGAATATGGAATCGAATATTATGGTGGATATTCACGAAATTACGCGAATTCTAATATTGCCTAGTCGCTCATCACTAGTCTTCACCAGAGATGGTCGAAAAAGTTTTATGTGTTTTTGACCAGCTGACTGTGTGTGTT
>CM070036.1:11410073-11423024 GCA_036250615.1 Ptychadena robeensis | reverse complement strand
AGCCTTTCACTTCATCATATTTAGAGACCTTTTTTTTACTTTTCACATGCTGCTCATAACACTTGCTATAAAATACAACATTCACTCTCTACTAAATAAACCTAAGAAAGGAAAGGGCAGATATCAATCACTGACATCTACTCCCACATTATTCCTCTGGGCAATCGAAAAATACAACCCCTTTCCAACTGTTTAAATAAGCCTATCCAATCAGTATGACAATACATATTAAACGGTAATGTTAACAAACTAAATGGAATCAAAAAGGAATTAGTAAACAAATAAGTTCACTTATGATCTGCATACTCCTGAAGACTCGTAGAAGTACTAGCCATGGTTCAAGGCATCATTGGCAGTTTTAGATCATGCTGGGAGGTGGCATATGCGCATCAAAAATGTTTTCCGCACCAGAGGGGCAAGCAAATAAGGAAAAAGTGAGACATAAAGAACAGGAGGTCCTACACTTGAGTAAACAAAACTTTTAGATGATTCAGACCAACATAGATGATATAACAGCTGTCTCCATAGACTCATCTCATACCTCTTATTTAAGTAAAAACAAATGTTGTTTATATGCCTTTATATTGCATTAATATATGATTATATAATTATATGACTTTAATTAGGCAATCACTGCTCAAAATGTAAAACAAAAAGGTTCCTTACAGCAGGAGACACGATTTTTGGGCTCTTCCCTCCCACTGTCTGACGTACCCGCTGCAACAGCTTATAAAACACTTATTGGACAGCTGGCAGAAAGCCCGCAGTCTTGCGTTAATTGGAATGCAGCATCACATCTGCTGAATCTAACATGATGTAATCTAACCTTCATCTAGTGGCTGTTTTATAGAATTACAGCCCCAAAGTCAGAATGAAGTATTCTGAAAGTGTGAGCGGAATTGCTTCTGTCTGCCCATAATAAATATAATTTCCCTGGGAATGAGGAAGTGAGGAAGTTGAGGATGTTGTCTTTTTTATTCTGTAGAAGTTTTCACAGATGTATACTGCTGACAGGTTAGTATTATGTCAATTTTATGTATGTGTTTTTTTTTATTTTGAGTATAGAACCGCTTAAGGCAATTAATAGCCAAATGCAATAGCTCTTTACTTTGGTTGTACAATACTTACTGCTATATGTAATATTAAATCCACGTCCAGACATTGAATGGTCAGCTTGAAATTCCAGACGCAATATAGGACTGTTACTGGTAAGATGAGAAGGGACTTCGGCTCCTGTGAAAGTTCCCAATATCGGAGAGTCCAAAGAATCACCATCTTTAACAGCAAGAAAGTCAAACTGGGATTCCAAGTCAAAGTCATTAAATGACAGATGGATTCGACTCCCCGGATCAGAAATAATAGTCCAAATGCAATTTAAATTGTTTCCATAGCCTTCAGGATAGTCTGGAGAGAGAACTGTCCCCATCGGTGCCGTAAAGTTTGACAAGCACGGAACTGCAATATCAATAAATCCGTTAAAGCAGAGACAAATTGTAACAAGAACTTCACATTCATCATAAAGATTTGCATAAAATACGGCATGGTATTTCTGATTGTATAATCTCTAGACAGTGTCCAAATTAAAATTACAATTGTCAGCTGTAATTGTTTTTCCTTTGCTTAGACAATCTATTAATTTGTCCAGACAAGATATAAGAAATATAGTAACTAAATTTTATTTAGTCACTAAAAGAAAAAATATATATTTTGTGTTTTTTAAACATTTGGTTTGTTAATGAAAGTCAGCCAAACAGTTGCATCTCTTTACTAAGGTTTTATACAACAGATGGCGAAAACTGTTTCAATGCACCATTTCATTTCTTAGATTGATTTTTCATACCTCTGAGACTTAGATTTGGATATTTTAATACGCAGAGTTCTGTATTCAGCAAATATGTTTGTAAAAATAAGATTACGAACATCAAACTTTTAAATATTTGTTTGGTAAATAAAATAAGAAGAATCCACTTACAGATACATATTGGTATATTGGCTGACCACTGGTTATTTTCCTTGCAAGTTATTGACTTCTGTCCTATTAATTCAAATCCAAATTGGCATTCGAATCTTAACACATCTCCATTGGAGAAACCATCTCCTTCTCGAATACCATACAGAGGCGTTCCAGGGTCACCACAGCTTTCTTTTTCAATTTCTAAGAAAAGAAAAGGCAAATTAAAATGATGAGGAATGCATTTAATCAAACAAAAACATTTCCATAGATTCCTACACTTCGATTATTTTGTCCAACTAAAAGAATCATCGTAACAGGCTTTATTATGGTTTTAATTTTCAAAATCTAAGCAATATTGGATTTTAAAAATAAGTAGACCAACACCACAGAAGTAAGTGTGTCATATGACACTTATTGCCAAGTTTGGTTTGTACTAAGCAATGTTAAGGCATATTAAAAAAACAAACAAGCCCTTCTAATGGTAGCACGTCAGCTTTCTTTTAAAGACAAGATACAAACCAAGTTATCAAACAACCCGGCTTTTTTTTATCATTCAAATTTTAGTCATAGTGCAAATAATAATACAAACAGGTATCATGTATCAAGTAAATAACACATTACATGGTATCAACTTTCTGCCAGAGTACATTTCATGTCATCTTTGTTCATTTGTCTGTATCATTAGCAATAAAACATCCCCTCCAAGAACGACAATGGACAGTATTGCATTATGTTGTTCGTGGCATAAGCAATTGGGGCAACCCAGCTTTAATCTTCTAGAGTCCATCCTCCTGACTGAACACCTGTGTTCACCAGTGTTCTCTTCTAGGGCCAAAAAATCCCAGTGTGTACCCAGGTGGAATGAGAAGAACCATTGGATCCTTCCCATAACAGAGTCAAGTGCCTTGTAACCTTGTAACCATTAAGCCTTCATTCACATGGACAGTGGGGAACTTGTCATACTCACCACCTGACCACATGGGCATGCATGTGACTTGTCACAATCTAAAGACAATTTTTAGGTAGTTGCCCATAGGGACATCATGTCAACATCCCAATCTCTGCACACTGTGGCACAGTTGCAGTTTCAGGAAGGCTACCAAGTTAGTGCATGAATGCAGTGAAAACAAAGAGCAGTTAGTTGCTCCTAACTAGTGTTGATAGCGAATATCCTAATCGTGAATATTTATTGCGAATATTGCCACTCCAAGAATTTGCAAAGATATCAAATATAATGCTTTATCTTCATTATCGAGAATATTTCGAGATTATCCGAGATCAGTACCCAGAACTACCATACATTGTGTTTGCAATATGTGTATGCACAAGTGCCGATTTGCGCGAAAGTAATATTGACTGGAGATATTGCAAATATTAGGTGAAAAATTTGCAATAATATTGTCTATGCTGCTCATCACTACTCCTAACTATCCCAGACTCTTTTCCCCGAATACATGGGACCACATTCCATGCTATAAAAAAAAGGGAGACATAATTTGATTTAAAAAAATTGCAATATCATTTATGCTTTATTTGCTTTTGTTGCTATCTAAATGACTCTTCTTTATTCTGTACTTTTTGTTATTAATTTTTATTTAAAAATGACATTGAAATGTATTAAAAACAAAGGAAGAGACATTTCTCCCACCCAGGACTCAAGTCAACAAGAGCAATTTTGGGCTTCCTAAACATGGCAAATTCTAATTTTTATTTGGATGCCAGTTAATTGATATAGGACTGCCATACCACCACCTTTAATACAACTTTTTTATATTTACTTAATCTTTTATGCCCGCATTACTTTTATTCAAATACTTCATGTTCCAAATTTGACACAGAAAACAAGGCTGAGACCTCTGTCAGTAAGGCCCCCCATACACCTTACAATCTTTTCATACAATCTCTGTACAATCAACTGTTCTTCTACCAAAACCATGTAATATGAGGACCTTTCAAAACCTTCCAATCACTATGTATTCTATCAGGGAGGCCCATATACTACATAGTTGTAGATCTAAAGGAAATTGTATGGATTGATCTAAAGGTGTATGGGGGGCTTTAATGTTTTACTGTCCATTCCATTAGGGATATTTAACTTTATATATAAAAAAACTGAAAAAGAAGTATAAGGAAATTAGGAATAATCCCCTTGTAGACTTTTTTTCATAGCAGCAGGTATGCCTATTGAAATGTTACCCTAGGATGATGACAGATCCTAAATTAAGGATGTACCATTCACATTATTGCAAAGAATGCAGAGGTATATCTTCCAGGTAAAGTAATAATCTAAAATGACAAAATTTACTTTTCTATACAGTATGCAGCAACATCTAGATAAGAACAAATGAATTAACCTTCCTTTGCCTAAGTTCTATTCAAAGCCGCAGCTTGAGTAGGCTGTTTTTTGCACCAGATTATTATGAATTCTGACCACCTCTTTGTTGTATATCATCCCATGAGTCACTAATCAGCTATTTATTCAGAAAGTGAAATATAATATAATGAGCTAAAAGAGTTATGAAGCTGAATCAACAATTTAAAGCTGGACCCATACTGTATCCGTAGCTCACATTACTAAAAATAAAATGCATAGATCTGCAGGTTTACATCACTCAGTATGAGTGAAGCGACCGATAGAGCCAATGTACATAAAGATATAATAAAGCAGCTTAAATTGCAACCTTTGGAGCAGCCATTTTTCTTTTATTGTTACCCTGATTATTATTTGCTTTTATTCCACAATGCTTTTTGCTGATTGCTATGCCACCTTTTGATACGGCCCACCCTTCATAACCATTTAAATTGCTGGTCACGTATTTTAAAACAGCTCGTAAGTCAAACTGTTCTTTCCATTCTTTCGATTATTTTGCTGCTGCAAAATGAAAGTTGCAATAAGTACAATGAAACGAGGTAATGCTTTGCTTATCATCATCTAAAATATTTATTCCATGCTGATGAAAGACAGGTGGAAACGGAAATGTGGGAGCAACATTTTTTTCTCCATATTTTGACTACCATTTACATACATATGTAAAAACCCTATAAACGGGTCGACAATTTTCCGTTTCGTTCACCTTGCACACTTTAATATTGAGCATCAGTCAAACATGGATTTCTTGCACCACTACACAGTGTGTTAAATTCCCAACCGATCACTTCCTTTCATGAGCGTGACGCACATTCACCATAGAACAATCAAATACAAATCAATCGAAATACCTAGCAAACCCATCAGATACTTGAGCGATCAATGAAAATTTACTAACATGATCTGATCACTTTTCAATTGATTTCCTGTTCGATATCGACCACTATTGGTCAATCGTACTAGGAATCGACGGGCAGGCAGGAATCGATTCCCGTTCAATCAACATCAATTTTTAGCCGATCAGACTGAAATATCTACCCGTGTATGGGAATCTTTACTCTTACTCCTACAGTGGTGTGACTTTAGACTGACAACAACATATATGGTCAATAGCAACAGCACCAACATCAGATATTGGTTCGCCGGCAATCTGGGGGAGCCAAACGTATTATTATGATCTTGTTTGTATATCGTTCATTTATATTATGCAGTGTTAATAAAGTATATATATTCTCGCCAGGAAGCTGACAATCTAATGTCCCTACCACATGTTCTACTAACACAGTCATATGCCACAGTCTAGGTCATGTGTAACTAAAATAGGAGATTATTTTTGGGGGAAGCTAATTAGTATATCTTTGAAGTGTGGGAGGAAACTCACACAGACACAGGGAGAACATGCAAACTTCTTGGAGACAGTGCCCAGACTGAGATTTGAACCTATGACATCGGTGCTACATAGTCAGAGTGCTAATGCTGAGCCACCATGCTGTCAAATGGCACTGAATGTAGGTGTTGTGGATGGTTTGGTTAGTTTCATGAGATCCTACTTATTACTTCTTTACTTCTGTTTCTTTTTCCCACTACTCTTTCTTAATTTGTCTTTTTACTGCACACAGACAAAGTGTTATCAATACCCCATTATAACAAGTTTGTCATTTCCCTTTCACAAGCCTAATGTTGTTGAATTCTTTTATATTTTCATTGAGTTTCTTTTTGATTTGTGCCCAACCACTGCATTGTGCTCACATAACTAATATATTGTTCTCTCTGCTTACCGTTACCTATTTTCTATCCAATAAAATTATTGGGAATAAAACAAAGGAAGAAAACAGTGAAGGTATTGTTTACAAGATGTTAGACTTTTGCTTTATTTTTTGTATCCTGCACTATAACAATGACAGTTGTGTGCTAATTTGTTGCCATTTAGAACTTTTTCTTTTAGCTATAAAGTGAAGTTTTAGTAAGCTTTATGTGAAGTCAAAATGTGTTGTTCTAGTTTAAGACAAAGTAGGCTGTAATTAAATCTTTTATGGGTTTTTCTGATATACAGGTCTCCACTCCTGTTTAAAATTGGCCACATTCTACGAAGGGAAATGGGTAAAATTGCTAATATTTAAGCCTCCTAAAAAATAAAAGTTATTTGTTTTGCTTCCTGAACAAGGTTTCTTTTGACAGAAACTTAGGAAAAATCTCATAAACTAAACCTTGGATAACAAAAAAGCCTTAAACAAAAAATAACAAAAAAAGTTTTAATCCTCCTCTGCCTTACACAAACAAAACAATTGCAAAATGTGACTGTGCCTTAAACCAGATAGCTGTATATCTACTATCGACTTCTAAGGTTACATACTCCTAATGTAAGATTAACCTTATCTTGATTAGATTTGGAAGGTGTTTTTTTGTAATGCGAGTGGAAGCTGTACCCAAGGATAGACAGTGCAGGGTTCTCCCTTTTTCTCCTTCATTCATTCTTTTAATGTGTGGTTACCAACAGTCATCAGATCTCTAATCATTGGCATGCAGTAGAGATGGTCAATAATTTTTTTTAAAATTCGACCATTTCGACGGTTTCGAGTTAATTGCAAAGCCCCTGAACAATGGTATCATGGTACAATGGTACAATGGTATCATCAAAGTATGTCTCTAAAGCTAGCCATACATTGTCGGATTCCATGGCCGATCGATCACCTATCCGATCCGATTCAGCGGGAATCGGAGGTCCGATCGATCGGCCAATTAAGTGTGTCCAATCGCTACATACCACCTTGTCCCACGGATTCCTGGACGATTCCGTGTCCGATCGCTTACTTCCCAAATGGCAACTCCCCCTGATGTGTGCTGAATCGGATCAGAAAGACCAACATGTTGGTTCTCTGTCCGATCCGATTCTGGGCCCCCGATCGATCGGACGTGATCGGACGGACAAGGTGGGCTTCACGCGATTCCGGGACGAACGTTTCGCGTGCACGCGCCTGGAATCGATCGTCCTGGAATCCGCTGGGAAACGGACCCGTGTATGGGGGCCTTAACACAAAAAATTTTTTTACACATTAAGTTAACAAATTCAAAGTTAAGTAAAAATTTCGAAATTCTGAATTTCGACTTTAAATCTGAATTTAATTTATGCAAACATTTCATGTGCTAGAGCAAAACTTTTTTTTTCAAATGTTCCCACAACCCTTCTCTACATCTCCTGTAATTTTGGTGATGAAACCATTTTTACGGGCTTTGCAATCAGCTTACAAATTAGCTAGTCGAAAAATTCGACCATCTCTAGCATTTAGCTGACATGAGAAAGCAACATGGCTCCTCTTCACAAAGACATTGTGTGGAACAAGGTATAGTAGTCAGTAATGGGAAAAATATCAGGTATTTGATATCTTTAGGTAATAGAGGTCCTATGTACCATGTTCAAATTTTGTAGGCACAACTTTCACAGACTGTTTCTCTTTCAGAAAACAAATATTTACAAGTGATTTAATCTCCTGGGTAAGATTGGGGTAAGTTTGTTTACAAACATTACTCACCCTAAGCTACAGCCAGGACTACTTTTCTGTCCAAGAGGGAGTCCACAGCTTCTCTTTGTGTTGGCTATCTGGCTGATCCTTCAGAGTAAATGGCGAGGGTAGGAACGGAGCTTTTGGCACTCTTGGTCTTCTAAATCCCTTGGCGTCAAAGATAATGTGGGGGATGTGAAGAGACAGTGAGAGGATGGGTAAGATTATTATGTAATCTGTTATGATTACCCATACCGCTTTTTTGAAAAGTATTAGGCTTGGGCAGAACACCCAGGGGAAACAGTATACTGTTTTATTCTGGGTTCTTCTACATTGACCCACTTTGAAATTTGCTGGCAAATTTCTGTTTTGCATTTGCTTTTATTCCTGACATTATTAGTAAACATGAATACCTCACTTCATTTTCCTTTCACAATTACATTGGATATTTCTTTTCCTCAAGCCTATTACATTATATCTTTATTCATTGAGTATAATAGATGTATCAATTATTTGCTGAGGATGCTTTTAGCAGTCATAAGCATTTCCACAGAGGTGAAATTCCATGATAATGATGAGGTTCCATTTACTGGAGGTGGTCAGGAAGTGTTCATTTGGATTGTATTTTCCTTTATTGTCAAGTGCAATAGACTGTTCTGTATTAACATATAGTTAAGTAGCCATTTTACTATATTATTTTTTTTTGGGGGGGGGGGGGGCAATGTACATAGCTTTTGAATACCTTGCAACATGTTTTTTTTTTAAAAATTCCACTTTGAGAAAACACTTAAATTCAATGTTGAACTTCAGATAAGGCAGATGCCATATCTTCGAGGATGTTACAGTGGTTCTTCTCCCCTTATACGCTATTTCCTCTCATCCTTTGTCTATTGCCAACCAATTTCCTGAGGTCTCCTCTCTGGGTTACCCCAGCCTGTGTACTTGCATCCTCAGATGTCATGGGCAATATAAAAGCCCCTCTGAGTTCATCTCACTGCTTCCAAATTAACCATTAGCTATAGGCCATGCATGGTCAGAGAAGTGACACGCAGAGCCAACAGCAAAAATTCAATGTTGATAAAAATGTTTGCAATAGGGATACATTTATGCATTGCATGGGTTCTATTAGAACACCAATATAGATAAAGAACCAGATATATTTGTTTTTGCATTTAGTAGGGAAATTACGTATTTCATTCTTAATGATAAAGCTTTAAGGCTGATTTTTTTAGTCTCCTAAAAGAGATACTTATGAATATAAACCTGTGCCTTTCATATCTGCCTAGAGTTCAGCTTTTAAAAGGTCTTCACCAGTTTCTTTAGCTATCTGTCTTTTAATATTATCTATGTGCTTCTATATTGTATCTTATATAACCTGTGATAAACTAAAGAGATGCTGGCTCATCAGGGTCATTGACCCCTTCAGGGAAATTACTTATCATACACTGACGATTAATGCATGAAAAATATGCATTTAATCTTCGATATTCCATGGTGTCAGGTGAAATATTATAAAGCTTCATGACATGTAATTATGTATATAACAAATCTGTGTATGGGGAAGGGATTTATAAATGCAAAACCATCTTAGACATGTACAGTAAAATATTTCATTGAAAGAGATGGTGAACATTTTTCGACTAGCTGAATTTGTAAGTTAATTGCAAAGTTCCTGAACAGGCTATCCTCACCAAAATTGCTGGAGTTGTAGAGAAGGGTTGTGGGAACATAAAGAATGTTTAAATTCAAAGTCTCTACATCTCCAGCAAGTTTTAGGATGGCACCATGGTCAGGGGCTCACAAAGTCGAACTGGTTGGATATTCATTTAAAAAGGATGACTTTTTTTTAAAGCCTATCAAAGCCTTGCATTGCACAACCTCTTTATGGGGAATGTGCAGATTGTTTTACTACCTTTACTAGACCATTTCTAGCAGTAGAAACCATTATGTCGTTATATGCAGTAGCTTTACTTCTGATGTAATGCTCCGCAATGCAGGCCAGTAGTGAGCATATAAGCATGCCGGTCAAGGGATTAGGTAAGTAACTTTCCTACTTTGTATTCAGTTTAAAAAAATGTCCCAAAAGTTTCGTTTAACCTCCCAGTAATCCTAGATGTGGATCAGGACAAACTTTCACCACTAGAGATCACGAGGTCACGAAATTTAAACTTGTTAAATTGGGAGAGACAGGTACAGAAAGGAACTGCAGCTTCTACATTTGTAAGTAGAGTAGTACACCAGACAGTTTAGTGTTATGCTAGAGATGTGGTTTTCCTGTTTTTTTATGAGCTCTTGTACACTTCCAATCCAAGGGAAAACTCCACCCAAATATTATGGAGTCTGCAGTTTAAAAGTAAAATCAATTGGAGCCAAACTTTTGTACTCCACACCAAGGCTTTTGGCTACTCCTTCATTCCTCCTGGACTCTCTGGGTTCACATACATCCAGAAAAGTACATATTCCGCAAACCGGATGGATTCCCAACCTTCTTTATTAACAATAAAATCCACAAAAAACATAAACAGCAAATGATGTAAATACCCCTGGTGGTCAACTTGTCCCTTTAGATTGGGGCTTATTCATGGAGATATGTATCTGTAGAGATCATAGAGACATTTTCTGTAACCACCTAGCTATATTTCCATTGAACCATATCAATCACTCTTAATATGTGAGGACATGATCCAACAGTGAGGTAGATGTTTTTTACTATCTTACATCATACTCAACCTTTAATAAAATAATGAGACTACAATGAGAGTCGTTGTTAAATAACTCCCTGTTATTGGGTAAGATTAGTTCTAATGTAATATTGTATTTGTGTATATATTTATAGTATATACTTGAATATAAGCTGACCCGAACATAAGCCGAGGTACCCAATTTTAGAAAGAAAATCTGGAAAAACTGACTTGAGTATAAGCCTAGGGAGGGAAATGCAGCAGCTAAGGCTCAGAAACACACAGCAAATGTGCTTTTGTTAGGAGATGTTATTATTTAATTCAGTAAACTTTTAATTACAAAGCCCCTGAACATGATATCATCACTAGAAGTGCTGGGGATGTAGAGAGTGGATGTGGTAACATTAAAAATAAAAAAGTATTGCTCTAGCATCAAGTTTTACTTGATTTTGAACATAATTTTTGCAAAAACTACATATGCTAGAGCAATAATTTATTCAAATGTTCCCACAACCCTTCTCTACATCTCCAGCAAATTTAGTGATGATAAAGTACACCTACAAAATTTCGTGATTTTAATTTGTATATTTGAATATAATTTTTTTTGAGCACATTTCAGGTGCTGAACATTTTGGCTTATATTTGAGTAAATACAGTATATCTATTGTTAGCACTGCCCCCTTAAGGATTTAGTGAGCAATGTTTGAGGCAATTGAGGGCAACAAGTAGGATATTATCTGCTGAAAATTACCATATATACCATAAAAATAAGCCACTTGTTTAACATCTTGAACATGGAACTCTTAGAGTAAGCTTTTGTTATGGCTGAAATATAATACTTTATCTACAAAAATACCAATACTTTAACAAGTTTAAACCGTATTTGTATGTCCCACGTGGCACCACTTGAGCTAAGCAATTACCATCTAACGTAGAACCTCAAAGGCATTTTTTTAACAAATAAGTTACATATAAAAAACTTTTTACAGTTTCACCATAAAATGTCACATCTGTCAATAAGGTAGAGCTGAAGTTACGGAATACAACTAATATATTTGCACTAATTAATATCAACATCTATAACATTCCACAATATTCTACTTTACTTTTCTTCTTTCAGTTTTATTTCATCATTAAACATGAACAAATTATTCTTAATTCATTTGTTGTTCTCTGCTATAAACTTACAGTCATTAATGAACCTTTACATACACAAGTTGATTTATATTCTTTACTGTCTTACCCATAAACTTCAGAACATTTTATTAATTATGTATAGACCCGAACAGATGGCCTGAGTTATTTATTTATGACATGTTAAAAGGAAATCATTTAAATTGTTCTAATCATACACTGTTGCTTTAGTCAGTGAACACTGCTACAAGCGATATGGCCTCAGTTCAAGGTCGGGGCTGGTGGAATCTATACAGCAATCTCCAAGGTACAGATGAGAATAGTTATAGTTTATAGCTATTGTTACTTTTTTGGTTTTAATATGAAATAAAAATGATATGCTAAGCAAAGTATTATGAACAAAAAGTAAAACGCTGCAGACATACAAAAGTTTGTAGGAATAAAAATTTGTACAATTTTTTTTTACCAAACATTTCAGATTAAATGATGTCCAAAAGGTTTCATATACAAAGATTAGCCTTTCATACTGGCTCTTGTGTAAAGGGTGTGGTTATCTTTGAGGCAGGAAACAAAAGAAATATACTAAATTGACAGTAAAGGTGTTAAAATAAGCTGATGTTACACAGAAGGACAGTTGAATAGAAGGCTGACAAGCTAAAGGCTAGACATTGCCTATGGCCATGGGATATGTTGTAGATCAGCAGTAGAGTGTCCAAGAAGAGTTAGAAGAACCTGTCTGGTCTTAACATGTCACAGTGGACCAAGAAGGATTTATAAATGGTTCCATTGCTCAAAGAGCTAAGCTGAAAAACCTTATGAGGCTCCACCAACTGGAAAGCTAAAGACCACAAGACAAATGTGCTTGGCTATGTGTAGAGCCGCTGGTGGTTCTTCACATCAACTTTTACTCTAGCTGATAATTTCTTTTGCGCATTTAAGATTTTTCAGTTCATCCTGCCCCAAAAGGCTATTTTCGGATAATTTCCATATAGAAGTGAAAGCAGAACATTTATTTCCCAGATTAGATGGGTCACTTCACTCAGAAGTCAACTGTTACTGAGATGCAGCTGTGAAAGATTAAAATCCAAATCCCCAATAATTGCCGAGAGTAATTATAAACACTCTGAAAATGTGTCTCTTGGACAGAGTCAGTTGATTGGATGGCCCTGGCATTTGTCCAATCAGGTGTTGTTATCCGATCAATACAGCCCATTTCTCTTGTAAGCCTTGCACACTGCCAGCACAGACAACTCTAACATTGTCTGCTTTAAAATAATCTTATAATAGATGTAATGGTGTAACTGTGCTCCGATA
>CM070036.1:11388013-11405490 GCA_036250615.1 Ptychadena robeensis | reverse complement strand
GTGATGGTCAGTGTGGAGGACACTGGGGGAGAGGGATATTCCCCATGGATGGATGGATGGTTCTGGGTACTGACGCACTATATTCGAAATCTTAGCGAATTCTCGAAGTGGGGTTATTGATAATAAAAAAGCAATTACCACATTCACGATCAACACTATGCTTCACATACAAAAGATTTGCAATCAACAGTCAATAGGCAATTTTAAATATGGGTTATCTGATTATCATTTGATTTGTATTCACATGCTTTTTATTTTTTGTTTTTGACTCCTTTTGCAATTTTAGAGATAATGTAATATTGGCCATTTCTGATTTCAGAGTTAAAATTACAGTTATAAAATTACTTAGGTGTAAGAAAAAAATGTTTAAATACGTTTTTTTCGATTCTTATGAACACTGAAAACATGTTATAGTTGATTTTTTAGTAAAAAAAAAAAGTAACATGCATTTTTTATGGTGTGTATATTAGACAAAAGGTTTAGTTTCTCAATACAGAGGTCAAAAAAGTTGTCACTGGTGTCAGGATTACCCATTGAACTTCATGTTCTCACCTGGAGCACTGACACAGGGGAAAATGGTTTAATACACGAGGGCAGGAGAGGTGATTGAAGTGGTAAGAAACAGATTAGCTTTAAATTGGCAAATGTACAACTGCTATTGGCAGACAAATTTCTCTCTGTTCCCAAGGGAGGTCGACAGGGGCTACCAACAGTAATACAATGGACCTCAAGCCAAGTAACTTTGCTGAGCTGAATTTTAACTCTTTTCATTACTATTCATTACTATTGAAAATAAACAAATACTATAGAGCTTAATGTTAATGTATGTGGTATGTTTTAACACTAACATGATCATTTACATTTTTGAATAGCTATTGCTGGAAAATCAGTGAGTAAAAATTTTTGCATTTTTTTTTTTTTACTTTTAAACACATTTTGAGATGTACCGTATTTTTTTGGTCTAAACGACTCACTGGACTATAAGAAGCACCCTGTTTTTAGAGCAGGAAAAAATTTGAAATGTTCTCAGTTGGAAAAAAACTTTCCTGCAGTACCCAATTTCCGCCACAACAATGGTGTCACTAGGGAGCACACTTCAGGCAGAAGGGGAGAGGGATTCTGCACTCTTCTCTCTCTCTGGCTGGCAGGTTCCATGTGTGCCTCTTTGGTGTACTGCTTCTATCAACAGCGCTCTGCTGATGGAGGCAGTACAGTACAAATAAGGGATGTGGCTGTGGCCTGACAGCGCATTCGGACCATAAGACGCAGACACTATTTCACCCCCAATTTTGGGGGTGAAAAAGTGTGTCTTATGGTCCAAAAATACAGTATTCTTCTTGGTGATATTATTTCCCATACATTCTCATAAATTGCTTTGATATAATCAAGCCAAAGCAAGCTGATATTTTTTAAGCGCTAAATGGCATAAAAAAATTTTTAAACTTTAAAGATTAAAAACTAGTGATAGAGAGATTGCCCTTTATATAAATGTAATGATCTGGGTCAATGGGTCTTACAAAGTGACTAGGTATGGCAGTGTGGCTATGCGTCCATAAGAACCATGGCAGTACTACAAAATATATAACAAAGGTGTATGGTACAAATGATCTTACCAAACCAATTGTCAATAAATAAAGTTTTCAGTAACACTTATATGTTTCCTTTACCTTCCAGTATCTCTTTAATTGAAAAAAACCCTAATCATGACCTCTGACCTTATTTTTATAACCTATGAAAATAATCCATAATAATATTTGGATTATTTGCTTTACTTTCTGTAACCATCAGTATCAACATAGGAGGTTTGTATCAGCACCATGTTGTAAAAGTCAAATGATCTGATGTTTTAGCAGTTTGGATTTTGAATTTAAAGTGAATACTTTAACATCATTTCTCTTTATCTAACGATGGTCAAAATTTTTCAACAAGCTGAATTTGTGGGTGGATTGCAAAGCCCCTAAACATGCTATCATCACCAAAATTGGTGGAGGTGTAACTAAGGGCTGTGGGAACATTTGACATTTGTAATTTTTGCATTTACTAAGTTCAAAGTTAACATTTCTATTTGAATTTGAACTTGATTAATACAAAAACAATTTGTGTTAGAGCCATTCTTTTTTTTAGTATACCATCGACCCTTCTCTACATCTCCAGCAAGTCTGGTGATGATACCATGCTCAGTGGCTTTGCCCACAACACACAAACAAAACTGGTTGAATTTTTTTTATTCAAATATCGCTATAAACAAAGTCCCACATCATGCATTTGTTGTACTGTGGGCTAGGACATGTCTGTGGATAGCACCTTTTTCCTTGTGTTCCAAGCATGCCTCGGTGCAGTGGGGACAAGTCCATTCTCATTAAAACCTTAAGAACTAATAATTGAAGCACTGAAGGGTTGACTTTATTTTCCAGTAACATCCATTGATCGGACAAGATCTGCAGATGAACTTCTTTACTATAAATCTTCCTAGTGGTATGATTATTTAGCATGATAACTATTAATAATGGCTGATCTATTGTCTTAAGCTAGCCATACACGTGTCGGATTCCATGGCCAATTGATCACTCACCCAATTGATTCCGGCGATCTCAGCAGGAATGGGAGCTGCAATCAATCAGCCAATTAAGAGGATCCGATCGCTGCATACCACCTTGTCCGAGTGATCGCGTCCAATTGATCGGGGGCTCAGAATTGGATCCGACAGAGAACCAAAAATTCTGAGCCCCCGATCAATTGGTTGTTTCTCTGTCGGATCCAATTCTGAGCCCCCGATCAATTGGACGCGATCACTCGGACAAGGTGGTATGCAGCGATCGGATCCTCTTAATTGGCTGATTGATTGCAGCTCCCATTCCTGCTGAGATCGCCGGAATCAATTGGGTGAGTGATCAATTGGCCATGGAATCCAACACGTGTATGGCTAGCTTTAGATTTTTCAAAAGATTTCCATATAAGTCTGAATAAATTGAAAAACTTTCTAACTTGTAATACAACTGCAAGTTGTCCATTCCTTTGTAGATTGGACAAACATTGACATCTATATGTAAGAGAATAATATTCTCCAATTTGCTGATTCTGTCTTTATTTACAGCTGATTTGGTAAAAAAAAAATCATGTATTAGTTTTTTTAAAAACTTACCTTTATAGTTCACCTTGAAGCCAATTGAGCCAATACTGTCATCGGATTGTAGATGAAGCCACATCTGATTGCTGATGCTCACTATTAAGTCTGGAACAAAGCTTCCTGTTAACCTATTATGAAGCAAAAATAAGGATAATAATATCATGTATCACACATTATGATCATACACTATTTAGCTACAAAGGTCAAAGAAGTTGAAAGATCACATGTTAAATTTCTGTATATTGCCTTTCTCTCCATAGTAACAATCTCCATGGGATTTCTATGTTCAGCCGCCTACACAACCAATCAATGAAAATCGTGTTCTATCTCTGGATTGCCTTGTGTTGCTTTTATCACGTTCCGCTAAAACAGTATAGAAAGTTTGTGTGAGAACCAAAGTTGCAACTGCTAACGATATGTTCTCGGAAGACACTACTTAGCCTATTTAGCAGCCTATAAAACAAGATCTTAACTAGAAATAGAATAATCAAAACCTATAAGACATTTCTTTAATATGTAGCTGAGAAGTGGAAAAAAAGTGATTTTTTTTATTGGCTACTAAGAAATAGGTGATATCATGACCTAGAAGAAATAGCTAAAGAGGAACAAATACGCACAGTGCATATGATAATGTATACATATAAAAAAAAATCAAAACTGTACTGTACTGGACAAGGAGAGTAGAAAGACTACAAGGTAGATGGAAGACATAACAGCAGATTAGCCAAGATGGGAATAACATGATTAAGGTCAAGTTAGAAAAGGATGGAGGCTTAATCTACTTGTCTGCACCATTATAAAGTGTATGAAAGGCAAAGCAAAAGATATAGCCAAGAGGGGCATAGGAGAACTGTAATAACGAGTGTAACAATGTTTGAGAGAGAAAGATGGAAGATAAATTAAGAAGAAACCTATGCCCACCCATGGCTCCATAGCCAGAAGAAAGAGTAAACACTGGCTTTACTGTGTAGTTGTCTGAACTTAAGGCCCCCATACACCTTACAATCTTACCATACAATTTCTGTACAATAACATTTTATTCTACCAAAACCATGTAATAGGAGGACTTTCTAAACCTTGCAACCCTTATGTATTCTATCAGGGAGGCCACTATACTACATAGGTGTTGGTAGATCTAATGGAAATTGTATGATAAGATTGTAAGGTGTATGGTGGGCTTAAGAAGTGAATTACTAAATTGAAATTGAAAGAGGAAGAAAGTGGTATGCATGTTGCAGGGCCTTTGATTTTTGTGGTAGGACTTGAATGCAATGAAAAGAAGTTCTTGCACTGCAGATTAATCTGTACCCACTTTCTGTTTTGCACTTAAATTTATCAGGAAATTCAAAGTATTAGCCTAGAACTTTAATACAGTAGTTTTTTTGATGGGTACTTGTGTTCCTTAACTGTATCTGTAAGCTATGATGATGTCATTACTCCTAGTCGACTCAACTACAAATTTAGTGACTTAAAAAATCTTTAGTCGTTAATGTCCTATTCTTTAGTGAGGAAAAGCAGGCTTTTCATGACTTGCTGCAGCTTCAAATGCACCACAGCAATTTCAGTACAGTATAGAAACCTTTACATCTGTGCAAAACACTTGGTCTAGTTGAAGATCACCTTTAATTGTCAAAAAAACATTACTAAATGAATTTTGATTGACTAAGTACTTACTCTTGCAAAACAGTTTTTGGATCTCCGACTTCTCCTCCATCCCCAATTGTCAAAGTGTCATAGCCTATTTCCAAATCAAATTCCTCAAAATTGATTTGAATAACCTGAAACAAAGCATCATAACACATAAGACAAGAACCTGCTGAAATGTATATACTATAAAGCTAATACGATAGATATGCCAATATGGAACATGTTCTTTAGATGACTTAAATATAAAAAATAAAAACTCCAAAACCTGCCAAGCAAATTTTAATGATCCCAACTGTTCAGTAATGATGTCACAAGCTGATATGATCCACCATTACTTTCCCCAACACTGCCGCTAAACAATTTAATGAGCACTGAATGATAGGGTCAGCGTTGGGCAGGCGTAGGTTATTTCCAATGTTATTGTGTGTATTTATAAGCTTATTGTTTATGTAAAGCTAGCCATACACATTCGGATTCCATGGCCGATCGATCACCCATCCGATCGATTCCGGCGATCTCAGTGGGAATCGGAGGTCCGATCGAACGGCCAATTAAGTGTGTCCGATCGCTACATACCACCTTGTCCCATGGATTCCTGGACGATTCCGTGTCCGATCGCTTACTTCCCAAATGGCAACTCCCCCTGATGTGTGCTGAATCGGATCAGAAAGACCAACATGTTGGTTCTCTGTCGGATCCGATTCTGGGCCCCTGATCAATCGGACGTGATCGATCGGACAAGGTGGGCTGCACGCGATTCCGGCACGATCGTTTGGCGTGCACGCGCCCGTAATCGATCGTATCGGAATCAGATGGGAATCGGACCCGTGTATGGGGGCCTTTAACACACATTGTAAAAATCTGAAATACTACTGTTATTAAACATATCTTCATATCCCAGTCTTAGTATACATGCCAATAAATTTACATTATTAGTACAAATACATAAATAAACTGAACTGCCTTAAAAAAGATTTTCTGCATTCAAATGTATGAGCAGTCTGTTTCAGTTGCTTTTTTTTTGCAGTGATTTCTGAAAATAAAGATACAGTACAAATACTGTTTATAATATTAAAGTATACAGCTATACTGAGGTCATAATATTCTAAGGGAGTTGGAAAAAAGGATAGCTATTATCCACTAAAACTAGAGTGATTATTTTTTACAAAAATTTTTTTTTTAATGTTTACCCCTAGGAATTTTCAAAGGTTTCTGCCCAGCTGAATAAACAGATATAGGAGTTTCCCAATAATGGGCACATTAAGTGTGCAAACGAGGAGCCCAAATACAAACCACAAACCAACACCATCAGTGCTCCAGAGAGATACAATAAACAGGTGGTTCCAATATCCATGATTATCCATGGGTGTATTAACCTTGTAATTAACATTTTATAATTCTATTTTAACATTTTGTAATTAACATTTTATAATTTATAAAAAAGGACCGTCAATCCTTTTAAGGATTCGAGAGGCTGAAATTTCATCTAGCATATTACATATTGCTGTTGCCATCGAGGCAACGGCTAAAAGTGACGCTCCCTCCATCCTTTGCAATTATCACACAAAGTCAAAATGGTCAAAATGAATAAAAATTTGCAAACCATCTCCTAAATTTTCAAGTCACCTACAGCATACCAGTGCAATTAATTAGTGATATCTTTATGGGCCATACATTCCATTTATACCCATTTTATTGCACCATATCCCTACTTGATACCATTTGGAGAATTACATATGGACAACCAATTCTTAAATACTGGGGTATTCCCGTGTAGTGATGAGCGACTAGGCAATATTCTAATTCGCATAATTTCGCGAATATCTGCCATAATAATCGATTCCATATTCGTAATCTCGAATATCCACACTTATGACATGAATTGCGATCTAAAAATCGCAATTGCGATCACATATGCACAATCACGATCACAATGGAGCTCGGATATTCGACTGGGAGAATATCCGTCATCCCCGTTTTAAAAAATCGCATTGCGATTATATAATCGCGATCCCATTCATTGCATTGTATCGCGATTATAAAATTGCGATTATACAATTGCAAAAAATCGCAAAAAATCGCAATCGCGTCGGATATCCGATGATATATTCGCGAATATTCGCCAAATGGTGAAATAGCGATATTCGAGCTAAATATTCGAAAATCGAATATTCGAGCTCAACACTATTCCCGTGCCCACATAGAAAGATAAATGTATTTTTAAATCATCATAAAGTCAATATTTTATTTACAAATATTTAAAATAATTTATACACTTAGAAGAAATCCCACAAATTTACCAGCTTTTATGTGCATGTATGCCCCTAATTATTTTTGTTACTTTGTAGATATTAAAAATAAACCCCCTAGCAGTCAGCCTTACCTTAGAAAACACAGATCATGTTATCAGAATACATTGTAGTCTGCTTTGATTGCCATCCCTCACTCCCTCCCCCTTCCCATCCCATCATCATCAATGATCAAGGTGATGTGAGGACCAAGACCTTCATTGCCTGTAGGTTAATAGTATACCTCCTCACTTCTTTGCCATCATCAATAATGTCGAAGAGGTGGAACCATCATTGAGTTGACCGACATAGGTTGCCTGGGGTAAGTTATGTTGGAAAAAACTTTGCGAACCAAACTCGAGGTATTCAACAAGGGTGCAAACTAACTTCTTGAAAAAGCTGGTAAATTGGCTAAACATACCGAAGGAAGCATGGTGTATTAATTATAAGGTTTTTCATTTGGGTTTTGTTAAGACATTTTTTGATGTGCATATATGTTTTTTAAGGTTTTCAAATAAAGTATTGATTGTACGATAATTTACAGCTATGGGTTACTACTGTATCTATGTGGGCATCATTAAGCATTGTTTAATAGTACCTTTTAATACAGCAAAAGCTTAATTGTTGCCTTCTGTACAGCTTGACTTCTGTCTATTACAAGGAGAATTCCCCATTACCCACCTTTCTTGGCAGTATTTGCAAATAGTGATGAGCAGCATAGGCAATATTCGTATTTGCTAAATATCACAACTTTCTTGCCGAATATTCGCAATAAGTTTGTAAATTCAAGGTTTTGTGAACTCCAGTCATTATTACCTTCATTGCACAAATTGGCACTTGTACATGCGCATATTGCAAATGTAAAAAATAAAAAATATCTGCGATTACAAAGATATAGCACTATATTCTCGATTTTCGCAAATTCTCGAAGTGCCAATATTCGCAATAAAAAGTGCAATTCAAATATTTGTCATCAACACTATTTGGAAATAGAAGAATTTTAATATAAAGATAGATCTGCACTTTTAGCTAATATTATTATTTTGTTTTACACACATGACTTCAGTTCTGCATTTACTTGCAAAAATACATAAGAACATTGTCCCCCCCCCCCCCAAAAAAGGTACATCAAGAGCAGCTTTAAATTGTTCTGGGATTTTGTGACAAGCAGATGGTGGAAATGACCAATTTTTATGTTCTTAAACATAGCTTTCTGCCTGAAAGAAAGCACTAATGATACATGAGTGCAATCAATTGCACCAAGAACATTAAGAATTTGAGCAATATTGTAAAAGTCATGTTTAATTTCAAACTTACTGCAAGGCTCTGTAGGGAATTTAATGAACAGATTTTAATACCTGCTTTAATATCAAATAAAATGCTGAGAGCAATGTAGTGAAGAAATACTTCTGGCAGAAAGTCTTTTATTTGTCCTAGTCCTGGTCTTTAACGGCTCAGACAAATGGAAAAACTTCAGCATAGCCACTCGTGTATGTTCTGATATCATGGTCTGGATAGCTCAAGAGAAATGAACACCGTACAGAACATTTACTTTCTACAACATCTTCAAAACTTGTTACATTTGATTGGTTGTTATGATTAGGGCACATTTTATGATATTTTAAATTAGAAAATGTTCAATTTAAATGCTAAATATTCTTACAGTCAATGTCATACATGGACTGAAATCATATAAGTAGCCAATAATAAAACTGAGGATTTTGTATTTATTAAAAATTACACAATAAAATGCAATTTCAATGCATTAATGGAAACAGATATTTATTTATTTGTATTATTATTACTATAGATAAGGAGTGTCAAACTCTGGCCAGATCCAGCCCACAGTGTAATTATATATGGCCCGTGAGATTATTTATAAAATTTTGTTTAACCTCCTTAGCGCACTGCTGGGGTCCAGATTTCTGTACCAAAAGTGCACCATAGACTTCAATTTTAATTTTTTCTTTATGTCGTAGGTCTGTAACTTCCCAAAATATGTCCATACAAGGGTCTAATGGACATCCTGAATATAATAATGTTTGAAACAAACAATTATGTAAAAAAAAAAATATCGCCAAAATAAAAAGTCTCTGGTGCCCCAGATGATAAAATCACACCAGGGAAGAAAGGGTTACTGCAAATGGGCACATCTGGGGCATCAGGGACTTTATTCTGGCGATATTTAGTACATAGGGGGAGTTTGAAAGCAGTTTTCTACATAGAAAACTGCTTTCATGCTATTTACTGTACAAATCTCCCGCCGCCTCCCCGAGTGATGTCATCACGTCACTCGGAGCGGGGGGGAGAAAGACACGAGCAGCCGAAGAGGAATGTCGCATGGGGACACAGGAATAGCGTGAGTATGCTCTCCCAGAGCCCCGACTTGTACTGGACGGCAGCACCTCGTCCAGTGCGATAGAAGCAGTTGGAGTGCTGGACGAGGTGCTGCCGTCCCTAACGCTAGGGCGGTTAAGAAGTGAATGCAACAGGTGTGTCTTTTATTTGATATAATATGTTGTATATGTATTATGCTTTTTATGTTTCAGGTTTAATGTTTAAGCAAAACTTAAGTTTCCTTATTATATCTAATTGGAAGACATTTTTTTCAATATATGTCAAGGTTGGCCCGCCACTTTGTCCATGTTTTTTATTTTGGCCATCTCTGTGTTTGAGTTTGACACTCCTGCTAAAGATGGTAAAAAAAATTTACTTACTAACTGTAAGTGTGAGTTAATTGCAAATCCCCATGACATGGTTTCATAACCAAATTGTGAGAACTGTAGAGAAGGGGTTTGGGTTCATTACAAAAAAGAAAGTATTGTAGTTTTTTCATAAATTTTATTCAAAGTCAGATAAAATTTTGTTGTTCTAGAATCTCAACTCAATTTTGAACTTAATTTTTGAAAAGTTTTTGTAATGTTTACACAACACTCTACATTTACAGCAATTTTTGTGCTGATACCATGTTCAAAGGTTTTGTGACTTTTCCTAGGGAACTTTTCTAGGGATAACTAGTGTTGAGCTCGAATATTTGAATTTCGAATATATACTCGGCGAATATCGGCTATTTGAGAATTCGCAAATTTCGCGAATATAGTGGTGGATATTCGCAATTTCGAATATTCGCATTGGGATGTATATGGGCATGGATTGCGAATATATATTCCCAATGCGAAAATAAATAGCACATGTGACCATTTATTTTAAAGGTAATTACAAATAGATTGCAAATAATATTTTTTGCAATTCGCAAATCACTAGTTATAACTAATACTAACACTTTGAATTGTGATTGAGGGCTTGTTAACTTGGACGGTAAACAAGCAATTTGCACAACTGCCCGGCAAACATGACATGGGACTTGATCAAGGGAACCTATTTTTACCTATTTTAACTAGAACCATTAAAAGAAAAAGATAACAATGGGTCCACTTATACACGTCATGTTTTTTATAGCAACTTTAGTGTCTGTCAAAGCTGGGTAAAAACTATCCGCACAAAGAGACAGAAAAATACGTTAACGCTGTTCACACAGAAATACCCAAATATTTCACATCAACCTGTAACCTTTTGTCTTCATAATCTTTCAGAGGTGACTTTATGTTTTGTACAACAAGATATAATGAAATACTTGCCTTATTAGAGTTTTCAGCTGTAATGACCCAGACACATTGGGCATTGCTGTCATATTGAAATGGGAAATTTGGTGAAGTAAATGAGCCACTCGGACCTTGAAGGTTTGAACCACATGTTTTTACTGCAAAAAACAAAAACAAGATAAAATTATTATGACTGTTAGACTAATCATGATAGTTATTTGCTTAAGTCCCCCATACACCTTAAGATCGATTCATACAATCTCCATTAGATCTACCAACAACTATGTAGTATAGTGGTCTCCCTGATAGAATACATAGGGTTAGAAAGGTCCTCATATTACATGATTTTGGTAGAACAAAATTTGATTGTACAGAAATTGTATGGAAAGATTGTAAGGTGTATGGGGGCCTTTAGTATACTAGTTTAAACCATAAATTTAAGCCATAATATAAAAATGAAATAGGAATGTCATTTAGAATTTTATTTAGAATATAAAAGGTTTTTCTAGAATATAAAAGGTGTTTAATACTAAGTAAATAACATCCCCATTTAACATTTATGAAATGCCATGAATTTTTACAGCCAACTGGAAAAACAAATAAATGTAAAACACTGTTTCCCAATATCAATTAGGCTTTA
This sequence comes from Ptychadena robeensis, assembly GCA_036250615.1. Lineage (NCBI taxonomy): Eukaryota > Metazoa > Chordata > Amphibia > Anura > Ptychadenidae > Ptychadena > Ptychadena robeensis. The sequence continues at coordinate 11,394,186 of CM070036.1, read as the reverse complement.
ATAACTTATTAATACATTTTTAATTATATGGTTTAGAGAATGTTTTTCCATTACCTTCAGATCAGACAGAACATTCACTTTTGTTATTGTCAACAGATGAAGAGAATAGTATAATTTTGATTTAATATGCCAAATTATCCTTTCTGTGTGGATTTGTTTAAAACCCCAGTGGAAAGTTTGTGCGTGCTTTGTAAATAAAAAACTGGGGTTGTAACAGTGAGAGACTGTACTGATTTGTCTTTCTGGACCTTTAGGAAAACTTGTGTCATTTGGGCATATTTAATAAAGTTGAAAGTCTTATGATAACAAATAAAAACTGGTATTAAAGAGGCTTTCACAGATGCCAATAAAAAAACTTTTTGTTTCAAGTTAACATATTTTATGTGCAAATAAAAGAAAGAAAACATGAATTAAAAAAAGATAAACATGTCCGTATGAGTATTAGGAATCAATATAGCATTTGCAGCCCAGGTGCCCAACCTGCGGCCCAGGGGCCACATGCGACTTCCGGGTGTTGTTTGATCCTCCACTTGCGGCCCCCAGAACTGTTAATGCACTGGCATAGGAACTCACCTGTTCACTTAAGAGGAGGAGAGGGGCTCGCTGAGCATGCTAATTGGCATACGTGAAAGCTAATGAGTGACCCAGACAGCGCCTATGCTTCCACTAGACTACTTTGATAATATCTATGAGGCACAGAACCTTTGTTGATTTATATGGGGCGTTCCATACATCGCTATGTGTAGTGGTCACACGCTTACCCAGCTTTCCTAATCAACTGTGGTGGTCCTACATGTTATGTGCAGCCCTTTAGTGATGCCGAGGGCCGCACTTGTGGCCCTCCATATCCCCTCAGTTGCCCACCACTGATTTACAGTGTCATATATAATCTTTTCATGGGACAACACTGAAGTTATGACAATTTCATGCAATGTCAAATATTCAGGGTCTTTTAACGCCTGGATGACCTACCAGTGAACACAGGACCTTGGAGGGGAATGGTTTGATTGCTAGCTGTTAACTGGGGCACCAGACTAACTGCCATATATTATGTAGAACCTATAAGCAAATAGATCAATCCTTGACTTATATCAGATCCCCCTGACATTGTACCAGTGCCTTTAGTGACCTAGTACCCAACTAGTTACCCAGTTATTACCATCTGTAAGTGCATGGCAGGCATTACCTTGTCCATTCTGATGGTTGCAAAATCCCCATTTGGTGACTTATGAGTCTAAAAAATTTATTTTTACTGTAGCTATACAAATTTGGAGATGCAGAGATTGTACTCAGCATGCTTATTGTAGATCATTGTAGATTGTGTTCTCTCTTAAGAAGCCCTACTGACAGATCGCATAGGAGGAACTGGATGGATTATTTTTTCATATGTGCACATGTATTTTTACTACTTACTATTTACTACTATAAAACATTTTAGTTATAAAACATAAAAGACATTTTAGGATATGTTGTATTATGACAAACTTTTGTGCCTCAAAAGCCCACCATTATTCCCTATTGTATTAAAGGTAGTCAGACTACAGTGAAATTTGCTCTGCCCTTCCAACAAAACACAGTCCGTTATGTTACCTCTGGCAAAAAAGTAAGTACACCTCTAGGTGAAAAATTTTCAAATTGTGCCCTGTTAGCCATTTACCCTCTCAGTGTCATGTAGCTCATTAGTATTACAAGGTTTAAAGTTTGAATAGGGAGCAGGTGTGTCAATTTGGTGTTATCACTCTCATACTGGTCACTAAAAGCTCAGCATGGTACCTCATGGCAAAGATCTCTCAGAAGTCCTGAAAAAATGTATTGTTTCTCTAGATAAAGATAGCCTAAGAAGACTGTCAATATCCTGAAAATGCAGCATGGAAGCCAAGACCATATAGAGGTTTAAAAAGGCAGGTTCCACTCAGTTACAGAAGACACCCTGTAACCCGAACCTTTCCTGGGTACTTGCATACTATGCCCATCATGTCATGTCTGGGTCATGGCTAAAGTTCATGGTCAGTTGGGAGTGGTAACTAGGAGCCTCCATACTGACTGTGTGAACTCTGCTTTTTTTCCCACAGGAAGCCTATATAAATCAGCAAACCGATCATCACTAAAGCAACATAAAAACTCATTTCCTCTATAACAAAACATTGTTGTCATTGAGCAAAGATAAAACTCTATAAAACAAGGAACTCTTGTTTCCTTTATATCCTTTACTCTAAGATATAGCACTTTAGTCATTCTACAACCAATTCACTTTCTCAGCAGTACAAACACAAGCGCATATGCTGCTTGCTGGAGACTGAACTAAATCTGTTTGCAGTTAACTGCTTTGATAAGATTGAGATGTATTAACAGAGAAATGGACCATTTCTTAAATAAGTGACCCGCAAGAATGAACTGTCTCTGCGTGTCATTTGATTACCCTGCAGCAGGCTTGTAGGAGTAGCTTGTCTTTTTGATGACATTTTTTTTAAATGAACATCTGTGCAAGGTCAATCTTACTAAATGAAAACTTGTTCGTAATTGCAAACATTATACAATTAGCCATCAGAATGTCAGCATTCCATGGAAGTGACAAGCATACACCTGGTGGAATAGAAGGAGGCTTGCTGGGAAGCCTGTCATTTTCTCTGTACTTGTATCAGTAATTGGGGGCTTAGGCTTCCCTTAAAAGTAGCCGATACCTTTGTAAGACAAACTTTTAGTCTGCTGTGAAGACTTGGTTTATTGCGCTATTTAATAGATCCTGAGCCAATTATGATAGCTAGCGGAGAGGAGAGATTTAGAAATGGATTCCTATTCTTGTACACCACCACAGATACAATTATTCTATCTTGAAGCTTGAATTCAGACTGTTACATTGGAGCTCCTGCTAAGCAGCTGCCCTGTAAGCCCAACTATTGCAGTGGTTACACTGACCATGGTATACATGACCATGTATTGCGAAAATCATATTCGCACTGCGAAAATCTTCTAAATGAATGGTCATGGTTTATTTTCGCAATGCAAATATGATTTTCACAATACATGGCCATACCGCAAATATTCGAAATCGCAAATATCCACCAACATATTGAGATACTAGCGAACTCTCAAATTGCAGATATTCACAAAAAATATTTGACATTCCAATATTCCAGCTCAATACTACCAGCCAGTAGAGAAGAATCAATGAGTGGCTCCCGACCAACTGCCCTCAAAGAAAGAACAGGAGGAGAAATATATATATAGATATAGCAGGAAGAAGCTGTAGGAGGACATGGGGACACCAGATCATGTATTCAGGTGAATATTTTACATAGGGAATCATATTGAATTGTGTTTTCAATGCAGAGAACACTATTCAATATGATTTTTATTTAAAACTCCCGCCCGTGCCCCAAGTGATCTGTTCCCCTGCAGCTGCCTCTTCATTAGATCGGAGCCACATGGATCAGTGAGTTTGCAAACCGAGCTCATCCAGTGCAGTTCTAACAGGTCAAAGCTGGACATGCTGGGACCATCAGGAACGGCAGGGGGGTTAATCACTGTAAAAATACCTGTGGGGTACTGCCCACTCTGCTGGTCGGAGCTCTGTGCTCTAACCAGCAGAGTGAGAGTTAAGAGAGAGTGAGAGTTGGGTGGTTGCTGGCAAGCGTGTAGTCAGTCCATCTGACATACACACCCCAGTAGCAGTGGCAAGGAATGTACCCAATGATCTTTGGATACAATGCAATAGCATAAACTTGGGCAAACTTTTTGACTCGTGGGCCATAATGTTTTTTTAAATTTGACAGAAGGGCTGGAGAAAGCTCCTGTTAGGGCCACCCGGCATAGGTGTCCTTAGTTCTCGTAGCCCAGCCAGAAAAAAAAGAAATATAAAAAACAATATTAATAAATAGAGGCTTTTGATCTTAAACATAAACATTCTATTGCAGGCATTAGGAGACCGGAACAATCATCCTCTAAGCATTATCTCCACTTATTCCAGGGAATGAGAGGAGGGGAGCTAGAGCGTCTTTACAGCAAGGTTACAAAGGGCCATATTAAAAGACTAAAGGGCAGAGAAGGGGGGATTACTTTTCTAAATCTGCTGAGTTTGCTAGTGTAATGAGGCCTCGATATGTGGAGGCGAGGAAGGCCACCCTCTCGCCTGCCCAACTTAAGATGTCTGTCCTGTCTGTTCGATAGGAAAGGTGATGATTTATTGCTGTCTTGCTTGAAAATGTTGATAGAAATGGCTTGTGGTAGTGTTGTTGTACACCTGTATATGTCTTCTGCTCCATCCCCTCTTGTCCCATCCCATTATCCCTTTTGGTCCTTTGACTGTGTATTTGTCCTTTTTTTTTATCTGATGCCCTGTTTGTTTTCTGTAAAAAACAATAAAGTTTGATTTTAAAAAAAAAAGACAAAAGGGCCGGTTTTGGCCGCCAGGTCTTAGTTTGCCCATGGCTGATATAGAGATATGTTATTTAGAATCTTGCCTCTGGGATAGTCTGTTAATAAGTTTTATAAGGATTTGTTTCCATGTACCACTCAGAACTTTGGATTTCGGAAATATAAACTATGGGCAATAAATTCCAATCTGTCTGTAACACAGGGATAGCAAATGCATAATCAATCTAAGTAGGTTTGGCAGGTTCTTTCATATCCATTCCTCAGGCACCAAAGATAGAATGGAATTATTCTGGCTCCACAGTCATGTGTTAGTCTGTAGAGGTAGACGCTTCATCCAAGCAATTCTTTGTTTACTCAGGAACAGATTGGATTTTCTGCCAGCTAGCACAAATTTCTCCCTTCATTTGGGGTAAGGGCACATTTTATGAAATATTGAAGTTTGCATTTACGTTCTTATTATATCAGCAGCTCTGTTTAGTCACATGTTTACTTTGATTGCTAAGTAAATACAATTACATTGTAAAAAAAAAACAACCTCATAAGGGATTGCTACATAAAAATTGAAAATCTCATCATCTAATCAATATTCATAGAATGCAGCAAAGTTTTTCAATGCCATCTGTTTCGTAATATGACAGTGGAGTTATTTACAACATTATTTAAAACTAATTAGAGAACAATTAAAAAAATACAGCACCAGATTCATTGGTTGCACATGTCATCCAATTATTTATTTTACTGCTCCGTACGTTAGAGAGAACTGGCTCAACTTAATTTGTGATGATGCATCAATGTGGAAAGTAAACACTTTTCAATGTTTTGATTGGGAACCATTACATAAATGGTACATTGTGGTGAATGTTAACTAGAAAAGATTCTATGTCTTTCTATGGAGGAAGGCATGCTTTTACATTAGGAATCAAACACAGACCGTTATTGACCTAAAATTTAAGGAGTTTACATCAATTACACTGTGTGGTAGCACCACTGATCACTGAGCTGTCTTAGAGAAACAATCTACAAATTCTCATGATCACATCCCTATACAAAACTAAATACAGGGTGCATTCTATTTAGGCCCCCTGCACCAGTCATGTGCAGCCGAGGCAAAACCTCAAATGTGTCTGTCAGATTTGACTACTACTTTAGAAAATAAGACCCACCCCTTAATTAAAACCTAGCTGCATTTCCCCTGTGGAGCCATCCCCCAAAAATAAGACCTGCACACTGTGTGTGCCCAAACACCGGGCTAGCGTGCGTTTTCTGACAAAAAAATGTCTGAAGCTGGAGCTAAGTAGCTGATCAGAGTAGATTAGACAGCAGTGACATCTTGTGGCCATATTATATATAACATCAAACAAATTTACAAAAACAAAAATAAAAAAAAAATACTTTCAGGAAAAAGTAGTACTTTTTGCTTTTCCCGCTGGGTAGAGAGAAAGAAGATTGCAAAGCAGCCAGCAGAAGAAAAGAGGAATGAAGAATTGTTTAAGTTAATGGATCATGTGATGCTGCAAACACTCACTCCAAAAACCCATCTGGGATCAATATCTTACTACCACTCAGAGAAATTGTTATGTGTGTAGTGTTGAGCTTGAATATTCAAACGTCAAATATTTTTTGTAAATATCAGCAATTCCAGAATATTTTAAATATGTTGGCGGATATTCGTGATTTCGAATACTATTAATAATAGTGTGAAAAAAACATTTGCACTGCGAAAATAAACATAGCATGTGACCATTAGAGATGTCCCGAACTGTTCGCGGCGAATATCGCATGTTCGCGTTCGCGCGAAT
>CM070036.1:11373368-11385609 GCA_036250615.1 Ptychadena robeensis | reverse complement strand
ACTTTTGTGCTAGTTCGCGTTCGGCGTTCGCGAGCGGCAAAATCCGGGTTCGCGCCATCACTACTGAACATGCTATCATCAACTCTGCCGGAGATGTAGTGAATAGTTGTGGAAACATTTGACATATCAAATGTTCCCACACAAAACATATTCATTCAGTTTTTGAATAAATTATGTACAAAGTTGAAGGTGAAATATTAACTTTAGAAATGTTGTCGTGAATTTTACCTACATTTTTTTGCAAAAAATTACACATGCTAGAGCAATACTTTTCTTCCAAAGTTCCCACAACCCTTCACCACATTTCCAGCAATTTTTGTGACGAAAGCATTTTCAGGAGCTTTGTAATCACGAAAAAAATTTCAAATTTGAAATTTTGACGATGCAGTCGAAATGTTGAAATCAAAGCAAAATTTCTAATTGGATCTGTGTATTCAGATTTTTTGACTAATCTAATCCCTATTGGTGAAATTTAGGCATTGCCATCACTTTCTATTATGGCAACATAGGTCACCATTAGTGATGGCCGAACAAGTGCCGTGTCCGCCCGCGAACGGGCGGAGCGGACTTTTAAAAAAGTCCGCCGTCCGCCCGTTCGCGGACATATTCAAATTCCCCAAATCTTTCACTGAAGACCGGGTAGAGAACCCGGTCTATCAGTGAAAATCCGGCTCGTACACCCGGATGTGACGTCAGTGACGTCACATCCGTCACCTGGAACGCATAGTTCCTGGTTGTGCTACCCGGATGTGACGTCACTGACGTCACATCCGGGTTTACGAGCCGGATTTTCACTGATAGACCGGGTTCTCTACCCGTTCTTCAGTGAAAGATTCTTCCTGCGGCGGGATCTCGCTGCTAATGATCCCACCGCAGGAAGAATAGAGGGCTCCTTCTCGCCGGCAAACAGGACGGGTCGAACACCCGTACTGTCCGCCGGCGAGAAGGAGGGCGAACATGCTTGTTCGCGGCCGAACTGTCCGCCTTGCGGGCAGTTCGGCCATCACTAGTCACCATTACAAATAAAGGGGACACAAGCTTTAACCTTCTTGGTGGTTAATACTGAATATGGCTCCTGGTAGTTTTAAATGACCAAAAGTCTTAAATGAGTAGGCGGTGTCCTCTAGTGATGTCCACCTGACACAATCTTCCTGGATCCAAGTCTCTGGCATGATGAAAATGAAGGCTACCTGCAAAATGACTATATTGCTTGACAGGCAAAGGCATCCCAAGCCAATTGATGACACTGAATATTTACGGGAGGCCACAGTGGGTGGAAAATGTAAACAAATTACATTGTACCACTCTAAAAAAATAAAACTATAAACAACCTTGCCGTCTGGGAGGTTAAAGAGGTTCTAACCATACAAGGCAACCGGAGACGCTTGGACGTCACTCCTGCTGAGCCATGCTCGGCAGGAAGTGATGTTCATTACAGGGCGGAAATGCGCCTCAATGAGGCGCATTGCGCCCGCACAAGACGGCAGGCTATTAGGAATGACACCCCAGGGAGCGACGGAAGTATCCGTCACCCTGGAGATGCACCTAATTAGCCAGCCCCATGGCGGGAAATTAATCATATAAAAACCGACCTCAGACAATGGGACTTACATAATAGTTGGTGGTGGACATGACCAGAAGACCCCCTTACATTTGGTGCAATATGACCGGTGAATGATGGACAGGACGGACTTTCTTGACAACCGGATGGTGTAAGGTAGGACTTAAACAACAGTAGAGAGGCATAGACTGTACCCGCCTTACTCTAAAACTTTCACAAAGTCACACCGGTGAAATTAGACATAGCAATCCACTTGGTAAGAGGGGTAGCATACACCCAAAAAATATGTCACCAAGAAATAAATTAAGACGTGACTGTACCTCCCCCAGGATAGTGTTCTCTGGACAGAATTACCTGCCAGGTGCTAGAGATTCATTGGTGCGGCCTGGGATGTGTGAGGCGGAGGTGCGTTGATAGAGATGGTCGAATTTATTTTCAAAAATTCGACCATTTCGCTGATTTCGAGTTAATTGCAAAGCCCCTGAACATGGTATCATCACCAAACTTTCTGGGAATGTATAGAAGGGTTGGGGGTATACTCCAAAAAAGAAAGTATGTCTCTAACACAAATGGTTTTTGCACAAATTAAGTTCAAAGTCAAGTAAAAATTTCGAAAATCGGAATTTCGACTTTAACTTTGAACTTAATTTATTCAAAAAGTACATGTGCTAAAGCAACACTTCTTTTTTTCAAATGTTCCAACAACCCTTCTCTACATCTCCAGCAATGTTGGTGATGATACCATGTTCAGGGGCTTTGCAATCAGCTCACAAATTTAGCAAGTCGAAAAATTCGACCATCTCTATGCGTTGAGAGACAGCTGCGATCCACCCACCCACCCGCAGCTTGAAACAGAGGATCATACTGGTAAGCCATAACAGATTATTGTGTTTAAACATATATTCCCATAAGGGAACCAATTAGGGAATGACAACAAAATGACTCATAAATATGCAAAAATCATCTCGAAATAGTCAATACCATACTACGGGCCTCCTGATACACTATCCACAATAGCCCTCAGAGATAAAATAATGTATTATGAAATAGCAGACAAATGCTTTCATTAATTATGTACTCTAACCCATGAGGAGACAATTGAGCGAAGGCATAATCCATGCTGTATTGAACATTGTAGAAATACTGATATTGTGACATCTCAATGATTTCCAGATATAATCTCCAAAATCCCTGATGAAGTCCCTTAAAGGGAAGAAACGCGTAGGAAAACTTGGAGTTGACTGTTTAGAATCTTTCACCCCTGGAAAACTTGAAGCTGACTGTATAGAACTTTTTTACCCCTGGATCACAAGGATGTCCAAAAAATTGTAAAACTGTAAAGTATTATGTGTGGTGAACTAAATGTCTTTTTATGCCATGTATCCTTAAGGTGACAAAATTGTATTGTGAATTGAGATATCTTGAGATACCAATGTATGTATTTTGATTGTACCAAGACGCCAAATAAATGGTAAACGTCAATCCCTCGACCGGAACTTGTTCTATATATACTCACCTCAAAAGTCCATTAAGGGCTGGCCACCCTTGGGGTCTAGTTCCCCCCCTCCCCTTGCAAAAGTATACTATATCGGATGTGGTGATCAGGCTACCAGTGGTCCCCCCTCCCCCCTTACATTCACATCAAGGCTGTAATAAGGTTTACATAAGGCTGTAATAAGGTTAACATATGGCATATGGGCATATAGATAAAAATTCCACAACATGTTTGCTAATTTGCATCAGCTTTTGAAATCTAATATTCACTCTATTAATCTCATAGAGGTAACTGTTAAACACAAATGTTACCAGTGTCTGAAAAAGTGTTGAACAAGTAGGCAAGAAGATGGGAACAGTTGTCATATCTTTGTCCAAGCTTTGAAAAAGTAGTGAAAAGATACTAAAAAGGGCACATTGTATAGGTGCTTCTGGTCTTCATAGTAACCTATGTTCTTTACTTTACAAATGGCAAACAAAGAGTGTCAATTTGTTTTACCATGCTTTTTTAAAAGATTATAAATAGCACTTGGAAAATATTGACATTTTCATACTGATGTAAAAGCTTAAAACTGCCCAATACCAGAGAACAGCTCTGTCTTGAACCGATGCTGCTATTATTTGCATACCTTGACCGCGCAGTCCAACCCTCTGTAAAACACCCGGTGTTGCAATGGGCACAACTCTGCCTTCTTACAGCTCGTAGGTGTATTATGAAAATGTGGTTGCAACCCACCCCTCCCAACAGGGTGTTACTCAAAAGGTCTCTCTGCGATTTGTACGCTATTAAACAATTGGAGGCAGACTCATCGCCAGACCGCACTGTAACTAAATTCTTTAAGAGATGGCAGGCCTATATCCCCCATGGGTTAGACTAGCCGGAATGAAATGCCACAGACATTCAACTTGGTACGCCACTCAAGACCTTCGCAGATCCCTGGGGCCACTTCGGATACCCACCTCACCAGACTGAAGGGTTTATTCTTAGACAGGACAGTTAGTACCCCGTTCTTTTCGATGGCATAAAACTGAAATTGTATATATATGTGTTATTTGGTAAGATGTATGTCTATTTTAGGCCCACCATTCTGATATGATCCAAGTTTGCTATATACTGTATGCCTTATACTACCTTCATTTGAAAATGTGTTTCATTTGAAAAATACCAATAAAAGTTTAAAAAAAACTGCCCAATATAAATAGTCAAAATATGTTTGGGAATTTCAACTAGCTAACTTCATGAGTTAATTGCTAATCCCCTAACCATGGTATCTTCACTTAAAATGCTGTAGATATATAGAAGGGTCATAAAATAGGATTGCTACAGCACATGTCGTTTTTTCACAAATTAGGTTCAAAGTCAATTTAAAATGTTTTCATTTTACATTGTAATTAGTGATTATACCTCGTTCATGGGGCTTTGCAAATAACTTCCAAATAAACTACAACCAAAATATAATCATTCTCTCTCCTGCATAATAAATGTGCCAACATCCCTAATAAACGTATATCTAAACCTAAAATGAGGGGGTGGGAGAAGAAAGACCCCAGCCGCCCCCCACCCCAAACTTTGAGCCTAGGCCTCCTGGGACTTCAAAGGCACATATTCCATAGTTCCATAGTCCATATTTGTACAGTATTTTATAGTCTATAACTTGTTATTGAGTCCCTATAACATCCATGGTTCAAGGTAAGTAAAAATAATTGTAATAATTGAAACATAGTAGGTGATTACATATGTATCCATTTCAATCAATTATTCAGCATTTAGGTACATATAGTACAATTGAATCGATATAAGGTCTAATTTAAATTTTAAAATATCTAAAAAAGTGATATATATGGTGTGAAGCTGAGCAAAGCTCCAGCCTACCACCAACACCAGGGGGAGGTGAGGAAAGCATAACAGGGGAGCCACATGGGGTGGATGGTGGCCATCCATCTGTTAAATAGAATAAAGTTCTAAATATTATTGTTTACATATGTCCAATGTCAGCTTTCATTACATATGTCATAAGACATATGTAAACGATTTGATCAACCTGTGTATTAATGAAGAGGACTCAATGATATTTAGAACTTTATATTCTATTTAGCAGATGGATGGCCACCAGTACACTTCCCCCCATGTAGCTCCCCTGTTATTCTTTCCTCACCTCCCGCTGGTGTTGGTGGGAGACTGCGGCTCTGCGTATGCTCCTGTGGGCTTGCTTCTTGGGTGGGAGATTCCCCATCAGCTTCACACCATATGTATAACTTTTTTAGATATTATGAAATTGCAAGTATATACAACATTTATAACACCACATCTATGTTCAAATGAGACCTTATATTAATTCAATTATACTTATTTATGGATTTTCCAGTTATCCTGTGTGTTGAAATCACTTGAAGGAACAATAACGCAAAACATGTTGAGAGCAGACACCTTGCCAGCAACTTGTGATGTATATGTACCTAAATGCTGAATAATTAATTGAGTAATCAACTACTATGTTCCAATAAATACAATTGTTTTTACCTACCTTGAATCATGGATTTTATAGGGGCTCAATAACAAGTTATAGACTTACAAAATACTGAACAAATATGAACTATTAGTGCCATTAGAGTCCCAGGAGGCCTAGGCTCCAAGTTTAGGTGAGGGGCAGCTGGGGTCTTTCTCCTCCCTCCCCCTCATTTTCGTTTTAGACTCCCACATAACTAGTTGAAATTTTGTGACCATCTCTACTAAAGAAACAAAATTGGTCAAAAATACTGCCTTTCCCCTTGCCCATTTCATTTAAAGGCTGTATGGTCAATTATTTCATAAATATATATTTACATTAATCATATGTTTCAATAGATTGAGTTATTTTCAGCTAGATTGTGTGTGCATCACTGATTGTAAAGATTCTCTCCACAACAAAAATGACTTGTCCACATAAAAGCCTGATATACACTTAGCGCTGTTAATGTGTCGCCAATCAATATACACTTAACATCACTGCTACATTGACAGCCTTTTCACTATGCAATAATACGCCAATGCCATTCTTTATTGCTGGGAGCATTTGGTGATCTATATCTGTTTCATCAATATTTAACAAATGGTGTACCGATGGCTTGGTCAGTTTACTGGCTATTAGTTTTATTCACACAAAAAAAGTGCAAAAGAATTTAGCAAAAGTTTCAGACTAACATTTTAGTCTCCTGTTCAAGAATAAGATTAACCCAAATGCTACACACAATGGAATTGTAATATTTAGTATTTGTTTATATTTGTTCAAATAGTTTTTATCAAATCAATGTATTAAGGGGTAACAAACATGTAATTAAAAAATTAATAGCTACATGCATGCTTACATACGTTCTGTATTTTACAGCCGGGATAACTAATGTTTCTATGATTCATTCATCTACTTTTGAGTAGAGATGGTACAATGCTTTGGACATGTTAATTTCAAAGCCCCTTAACAAGGTATCAACATGGAAATATAGTGAATGGTTGTGTAAACATTACACAAAGAAAGCATTGCTCTAGTGTTATGGTTTTCGCAAAAAAAACATTTTAAATTATAGTCTAAATATTTGTACACTAAATTTAACTAAATTTTTGCAAAAACTCTTCTCTACATCCCCAATGATTTTGGTGCTATCTCGATTCTTGAGACAAATTTTTTATTTGAGACAAATATAATTTCCATGGATTTGGAATCACACTACTTGTGTGAATTGATTTCTGGAATTTGACGATTTCGAGTTATTCATCACTAAACTTGCTGGAGATGTAAAAAAGGGATGAGGGTATGCTACAAAAAAGTTATAATTTTAAAAATTTTGCCTTTGATTTGAACTTAATTTATGTGAAAACTACATGTGCTAGAGCAAAACTTTTTTTCCAATGTTCCCACAACATTTATCTACATCTCCAGCAATTTTGGTCATGATACCATGTTCAAGGGCTTTGCAATCAGCTCATAAATAAGGTAGTTGAAATATTCGACCCTCTCTAATTGATTATTAATGTCTAATTCAGTTTTTAAAATGGCTGAAAATGAGTGTGACCATAAACACGCTGATCCTCAAGCTCAACAAGAACCAGAATTTCCCAGTAGACTTTAACCTCCTGAGTGCACCGCCCGTATCGCGCCGTTTACAACGGTACGATACGGGCGATCGAGGCAGTGTACAGAGTACACTGCCTGTCGTTTCCGCATCTCGCCGGAGCTCTACACGCAGCTGTTGTCATTACTGACAACAGCTGCGTGTGAGAGAAAGCCGGCGCTCCTCCATTAACATGGAGGTCTATGGCGCCGGCCCCCCCCCGCCCCCTTCCGCATCACCGTGACGCGATCGGGGTGGTGCCCCCAACCCGGAAATGCTGCAGCGATCCAGGGAGGCATAGGGTCTCCCCGCCGCCGGCTTCCCCTGCGGTTGAGAGGACCCTGTTCAGCGAATCTTGTGGACCTTGTATACCTGTATATTCTTAAATTTACACAACCTGTTTTCCGTTGCACCTTTTGTATTATCTTTAACAGAAAATACTACTCTTAGAATCGTTTCCATATTTCTCACTTGAGTCTTGCGTTTCATTTTGAAACAATCAATTATTTATTTTACTCTCAACCCATCTCAACCCAAGGACACAATACAAGTAGATCTTCACTTTGTCCCAGCATAGCCACAGAGTTAATATATAGAATGCAGTTCGATATATAAGACATCAGAAGTGCATGGATGGAGAGTCTTATGGGGACATATTTTAAGAATAAAGAGTAGGGATGAGCAGCATAGGCAATAATTAAGTTTGCTACATTTTGCTGATTATTCTCCAAATAATATTAGCAAATAAAAAAATTCCAGATCTCCTGTCATTATTGTGTATTGCAAAAATGGGCACTTGTGCATGCGAATATTGCAAACGCAATGTGTGTTGTCACGGCAACATCTAGTGGCAGAATGGGAAATAGCAGCTGCAGTGTAATCACCACATGAGACAACACTCATAGAAGTAATACTTGCCACTTGTGCATGGGAATATTTCAAACATAATGCATGGCACTTTCCCCAGAATCTCAAATATTCAAGATTAGGAAGATATAGCACTATATTCGAGATCTTCACAAATACTCAAAGTGCCGATATTCACAATAAAAGTTTGTGATTCAAAAAATTTTTGCTAAACACTAAAGAAGAGAAAGTAGACAATTGTCTATAGGCCATTGCAATCTCAAAGTGAACAAGATACAAATTATTTAAATGATTACTTTGTGAGGTTCACCATTTTGTTTGGGGAATGAAGCTGTTTGTATGGAATCATAAAAACAACCTTTAGTTGTGTAGAGACAGAGAGTTCCATAGACACAGAACTACAGAAGAAAGATACAATCATCAAATGTTACAGTCGCAAACCCAATACCAGCAGCAAGATTTATTCTATTTCCACATTCGTTTTTTTTCTGTTTAACATCACTAAGTAAGTGTTTCTTTTCTTTCTGCACGTCTGCTGTTGAAATTCTTACATATGCCTTGAAGGGATACACTTCGTTTCCTTTGAAGTTATCCCTACATCCATTCTAAGAAGTAGCTGGCATTGCTTTGAAGAGCAATTTAGAGCCCCAGGAATGAATGGGTCATTCTGGGTCTCGTATGATCCGTACTTCTGTGATGGCATGTTGCTTTATATTCCGATTTTTAGCCATAATTGTTTCTTCACGTCACATTAAAATTACATATTGTGGAAGTCCAATTTTCTAAAAATGAGTAGCTCTTCCTTGCTGTGCAACTATCCATGAGCAATATCATTGGCGTTGCTGCTACTGGCCATTTCCTCTCTGTTGCTTTCTGATATTTTTTAACGTCCCCAGGCTGAGAAGGAATGAGTTTAACAGGGCAACACTTTATTTTCAGAACCTCTCATAGGTATTTTAGAGAAAAAGATTCACAGTAGGTACAATGTAAATTGCTTGACTTTTTTATTAAATTTTTTGTAGCAAAATGTGATTTGAGGGCAATGTCTGCATTTGTGATTCAGTTTTGTGTTTACCTTGTTTAAAGTACGTGGAATATTTTATGGTAATTCTGCCTTCACATATTTTTTTTACATCATCTTTATCCCAACCAAACTATTACCAACAGGCAAAGAGATATATACATCTGTACATTTGCAGTTGCAGCGCGCAAGCCTAAGAATGTGACTGAACTGGAGGCTTTTGCCCATGAAGAATGGGCTAAGATACCCGTAGATCGCTGCAAGACACTTGTGTCAAGCTATGCTTCATGTTTAAAAGCTGTTATAACTGGAAAAGGATGTTGTACTAAGTACTAAGAATGAATGTCACTTGGGGGTTGAATAAAACTGATAATGATGTGAGCACAGAAAAGACATTTGTGGTGATTTCATTATTAATGTTATGTTATATTTGTCTGACTTACAAGTGCCTCATTGATTTAATTGCAAACAAGATGACTGAAATGATCAAAATCAATGTCAAAATGGCCAAAACACTCAATTTCAGTGGGGATTGAATAATTTTGAACACAACTGTAGATGGACCAAAGGAGTAGAGCAGGTTCAGGTGCAAAGAAAACTAGCACAGTGAATAAGGATAAGCTCTATCCCAATCATTTTTTTGTCTTACACCTTTCATTATTCTTTGCATGATGAATTTTATTACCTTAGCTAACCAAATAATGTAACCCCATGTTAAAGGGGTTACACAATGATATACACTGACTATTTGTTCCTCCTGAATAATTGCCTACATGGCTTCCTCTCAATCTAACAGCACATTAAAAAGCTCCCTCCATCAATACCATCTCTAGAGAGGAAGACATTTTTATTAGAAAAGCAATAACCTTTATAATGAATTGACTTAATTTTGTCTATCTAGGTTGTGTCTCTGTTATATATCTTGTAGCTACCTACCGAAATTTTTCAGTGCTTTACAGAGAGGTGAATGCAAACAAAATTAACATCCTCCAAAAGTTCCTGTATTTCAATAATTCAGCTTTAAAGGTGAAATGAATATATGAAATAGACTTATTACATGCAAAGTGAGATATTTCAGCCTTTATTTGATATAATTTTGATTATGCCTTATAGCTTATGAAAACTCCAAAATCAAAATCTCAGAAAACTAGAATTTTGTGATCAAGAGCAGTAAGATCTCGCCGGAGAAAGAGTGAGTGATGTCACATCTGGCAATGGGAACCAGGTACATCAAATTTGAGTCTGCCCGCAAACAGGCGGACGTCGGATTTTAAAAGTCCGATCCACTAGAGATGGTCGAATTTTTTGACTTTGCTAACTTTGTGATCTAATTGCAAAGCACCTGAACATGGTATCATCATCAAAACTTCTGGAGAAGTAAAAAAGGGTTGTGGGAACATTTGAAAAAAAAAAGTTTTGCTCTAGCACATGTGGTTTTTGCATAAATTAAGTTAAAAAATAAAGTCGAAATTCCGATTTTCGAAATTTTTACTTGACTTTGAACTTAATTTGTGCAAAAACTGTTTGTGTTAGAGACATACTTTCTTTTTTGAAGTATACCCCAACCCTTCTCTACATCTCCAGCAAGTGTGGTGATGATATCATGTTCAGGGGCTTTGCAATTAACTTGAAATAAAAAAAAAAAAAATTGAACCATCTCTACGATCCTGTACTGTTCGCGGACGGACCTGGCCATCAGCTAGACTTCACACTACCTGTTTCTGAGAGGAGCAAACCACCCAATATCCCTATGTGTCACTAGCTTATGTATGTATTTGAATTGTGGGTGCTGCATGGTCAGAGCTCTAACCAACATACTTCCCCTACTGCCACAATCATCTTGAATCCCCAATATGTATTTGCAAGCTTTTTGTCTGAAGCTATGTTTGGTTGTTGGGGACCCTCTTATCACTGCTTTCCCAAAGCAGCAAAAACACATGCATTTTGCACATTACACATCTACCAGGAAAGGATTGTGAATTATTGTTCCCTGCCAGCCTGCAGAAATGTTCAGAGAAACCCTGCTACCATAAAACCTCTCTCCCATTGTGCTAAAGTTTAATAAAAGTTCAGCAGCATTACTTCCAAGTCTCCATTTGAATCATTGCCGTCTGCCAGAACACACCACACTATCTTAGCAATAGTGTTGAGCTCGAATATTCGATTTTCGAATATTTAGCTTGAATATCGCTATTTCGCCATTTCGCTAATATTCGCGAATATAGAATCAGATATCCGACGCGATCGCGATTTTCACGCGATTTTGCGATCCCATTCATTGCAATGGAACGCGATTATATAATCGCGGTGCGATTTTTTAACATGGAAATGACGGAAATGCTCCCTGTCGAATATACGAGCTCCATTGACTTGCATGCATTGCGCATATGTGATCGCAATTGCGATTTTTAGATCGCAATTCATGTCCACAAGTGCGAATATTTGAGATTACGAATATGGAATCGAATATCATGGCGGATATTCACGAAATTACGCGAATTCGAATATTGCCTAGTCGCTCATCACTACTTAGGAATAGAGATGGCTGAACTGCCCGCAAGGTGCACAGTTCGGCAGTCGGTCTTTATTTCCGCCAGCGAACAGTACGGGTGTTCGACCCACCCTGTTCACCGACGGGAAGAAGGTGACTATTCTTCCACTGGCCAAATGAGGAGCAGAATGATCCGGCCAGTGGAAGAATTCTTTCATGAGAGACCACAGAGAGAAGCCTGTCTCTGGTGCAAAAAAAAACGTCTTAAACCAGAAGTGATGTCACATCCCGATATTGAAGCCGGGAACTGTGCATTCCAGATACCGGAAGTGATATCAGTGACTGACTCAGAAATACAAATGGGTGTGTGCTACACATGCACATATTGCGAATGCAATGTATGGTAGATTCGGTTACTGATGTAAAAAAATCTTGAAAATTTTTCACAATAGCACTATATTCAAGACCAGAGCAATCGCTGAAAAATGCCTAACTTCACAATAAAAATGTAATTAAAATATTCTTGATCAACACTTGATATGAGTTTACACAAAACAACCTCTGCAGTATTCCTTCAAATCTTTGTACCATCATCTCATGTACACAGCATATTGTCTTTCTGCAATTGTAACTCACACACCAATTTCAGATTATTGTTCGCTGCCCCTTAACCTCCCTAGCGCACTGCTGAGGTCCAGATTTCTGTACCAAAAGCGCACCA
>CM070036.1:11341297-11373268 GCA_036250615.1 Ptychadena robeensis | reverse complement strand
GTAGCAGCTGCAGCGCTGGACGAGGTGCTGCCGTCCCGCACGCTAGGGTGGTTAAAAAGAAAATTGAATGCACATTTTAGGTCTTGTCAGAGACTATTTTAAGTTAGTCTTCTGGAATATATTTCACACAACCTTTTATTGAAACTTTCTTCCCAGGTTATTTTATTGACACTTTTGCTGAAATCACAGTTCCCTATAGAAGCAATTTTAGACAGTAAAAGGAGAAGAATATAATTATATTCTAATAAAAGAAATAGGATTTTTACAATCCACTTTTACTGTCTCTCACCTAGATAATACATTATTTTCATAGTATTTTTTTTATTATCACATTGGATGACAAAAGTCCATTAAAGGAAAAACAAACAGGTCGTCTTTTCAGTATTATCTCATATTCTAGAAAAGATGGCTGAGATTTATTAAACAAATCTACTTGTATTTTTCACTCCCTCACAAAATAAAGAATTTTGGCGAAACATCCGTGTGTCCTATGGAATGAAAAAGCAGCCCACCCAAACAGAATACGCAGCCTCCGGGCTGTCAGCAGCCCACAGTGGTAGTTTTAGTTAGGGGCAATATGGGCGGTTGCCAAGGGCGGCATCACGCTAGGGGGACAGCATCTGGACATGGATTTTTTTTTCAGTGCTAAGATGTCACGCCCCAGCTTATCAAATGAGCGCCGGCCTGGGGAGAGAAAAGCTTGTTGCTGGAGGAGTGCAGGTGAGTAAAGGCCTCCATACACCTTACAATCTTTTCATACAATTTCTGTACAATCAAATTTTGATCTACCAAAACCATGTAATATGAGGCACTTTTTAATCCTTCTAATCACTATGTATTCTATCAGGGAGGCCACTATACTACACAGTTGTTGGTAAATCTAATGGAGATTGTATGGATCGATCTTAAGGTGTATGGGGGGCTTTACAGAGTTCATAACTCTGTAATTCACCAGCACCCACCTGCCCCGGGAGAGCTTTCCTGCAGTGACGAGAAGTACTCTATCGGGTGGGGGGGGTACTAGTGGGGATGCTCACCCAGGGCACCAATCTGTCTAGGACCGCCCCTGGCAGCCCCCTCCTCTCAAGGGCTGGCAGCCACCCCACAAGGATCCTCCATAGCTTAAGTTGCTACATTGTAAATGTGTGCCTGTCTGTATGCATTTGTGTGACTTTCTGTTTGTCTGTAGTTATGCCTTGTTTGTATTTTAATCTATACTATGTCAGAGTTCCATAAGCATATTTTACTGTCCTCGCAACCAGCTGCGATGGAGAACCACAAGTCTCAGCATTCCCTACTGCCCTCAAGAATGTTTTACTGTCCTGCAAACCAGCAATGCTGGAAAATGCAAGAGTCTCAGCATTCTCTACTCTCTCACATCCAAATGGTTGTCTTGAAGTTGAAATGGTTGAGCTTCTAGGTATCATATATAGTTTAATAGTGCATAGATCGATCTTTAGATTCGTTGTCCTTGTCAGGACCTAGTTGCATCTTGTGGAGCAAAAATTACTAGTACTATTACTAGTCTTCAGAGTAAATATTCAGATCGCAAATTTTTATTGCGAATATCAACACTTTTGGAATTCACGAAGATCTTGCATATAGTGCTGTATCTTCATAATCTCAAATATTCAAGATTCTGGGAAAAGTACCATGCATTTCGTTCGTAATATTCACATATACACATGCCGATTTTTGCAATTAATTACTTCTATGTGTTGTTTCATGTGGTGATTACACTGCAGCTGCTATTTCCCATTCTGCTTCTAGATGTCGCCATGACAACATATTGCGTTCACAATATTCACATGTTCAAGTGCCAGTAAATAATGAGGAGATCTCAAATTTTTGAATTTACTTAAGCCCCCATACACCTTAAGATCGATTCATACAATTTCCATTAGATCTATTAACAACTGTGTAGTATAGTGGCCTCCCTGATAGAATACATAGTGATTGGAAGGTATATATCACTGCTATGTAGTGCCGGGGCCTCCCTGATACATAGTGCATACATGAATACATAGTGGTTGGAAGGATTAGAAAGGTCCTCATATTACATGGTTTTGGTAGAACAAAATTTGATTGTACAGAAATTATGGAAAGATTGTAAGGTGTATGGGGGCCTTTAGAATGCTTAGAGAATATGTAGCAATTGTTGCCAATTTGAATTCTGCCTATGCCGCTCATCATTAACTACTACAGTCTATATTTACTTAATAATAAAAATATGATATTTTATGAAAAAGTATACAAAAAAGGAAAAAAACAGAAAGTTCAACGTTCTTCTTCCTTCATTATATCACTGGAAAAGTGCTGACTCATTTACTAACAGAGGAAGGGGAACATGCTTTCTCCTCTTCTCCTCTCCTCAGATATGTTTCAGCATGAGAGATTGAGACTTTATAAAACATAAAAAATGCTTAGACCTTTATTTTCTGTATATATTTGAAAAATATATATAAATTTAATATTTGCAATGTGCGCAATATTAAGCAATATTTCCCCTTAAGCTGGTTTAAAAGAAATTCTAAGTACATCTAAAGTTATATTTCTTTGCACTGAACATGAAAAAATAAAAAACAACCATGGAAAGCTGCTGCCTAGACCTAAGTTACGAGAGCTTCCTATCATTTTTAAATCTTAACCACTTTTCTGGTGACAGCATTTCCTGGGACATTAATTCACTTGAAAATATTTAGTCTCCGGCTCAAAGCAGGGGAAGGAAATGTAAAAGTTATTTATTAAAAGGCATGCCCTGAAGAAACCAAAATTCATATACTGTATTACACAAGAAACCAGCATTTCAGTACCATCTGTTATTGGTTTACCATATGCCAGTGTATGCATTTGTAATACCCTTAATAATATACGTCATCTGTGCATGTTAATTCCATATCCAGTGCTCTATCCTAAAATCTTTTGTCCATTGTTCTACCTACACATTTGCAGAAATAATATCATGAATAATAATTAACACTACATAGAGTGACTAGGAGAACTACTTTTATTGTGTTGTCACCTTTAATTGGTTTATTTTTGTTAAACTGTATATTTATTAAAGAAATTTTTGTTATAAATACAAAAAGCAACAAAAAATCCAGATAGGATAAAGACGGGTAAGCAATGCAACAACAATACAAATACATTTAGTGAAATAAAAACATTGAAAAAAAGTCAATATTAAAGTGGACCTACTCTTAAAAATATATTTACAGATATATGTAAACACTACTTCTATAAACTTGTGATACTATATAAAAAATAAAAAGCAGCCATCTTGTGTGTAGAAATAAAAACAGCCATTTTGTGTCTGGATTTAACTATACACTTCCAAGTTTCTACTCCTTTCCCAGCCTTGCTTCGGCCAATACTGAGTAGTAAGTTTTTGTAATATGTTATTATTTTTATTCGACTGTAGAAACACAGAAAGAGGGATGACAGAAAAGAATATGTAAGACTTTGTGTTCGCTCCTGTTATGGAACCTTGAAAATGTGCCTTTAGAGTTGATTTTCTCCTTCTTAGATCACACTGTTGGGTCATTGTGCAACCATCTCAACAAAACCCCCTAACATTGCTTTCTTTTTTAATCATGTCCCTTGTTTACCCCAAATGCTGTCCCTATACACATTAATTAGCATTTTGAAAAATAAAAACTGCTTTGACCAGACTTCCAGAAATGTCAAATGTTGCTTAGCCAATAAATATTTCCATAAACTTACCATTATCATGATGTAGAGAATACAGATGTCAGCAAAGTTTCAACCAGTTTATTTGTGAGTTAATTCCAAAGCCCCACAACATGGTATCACCACAAATTGCGGAAGATGAATAGGGTTGTAGGAACATTACACAAAATAAGTAGTGCTTTATCACATATTTGCACACATTTACATATATGAAGTTAAAAGTTAAGTAGAACATTAAAATACAAAAAAATTCAACTTGATATGAACTACATTTTTGAAAAACTATATGTTTTAGAGCAATGCTTTCTTTTTTTGTAACATTCCCCTTCTCTACAGCTCCGTTTTGGTGATGATACCAGATTCAGGGGTTTTGCAATAAACTCACAAACTCAGCTACCCTGTTTCCCCGAAACATCCTCAGAAAATAAGGCACACTTACATTTTTGCCTCACGCTGAAATATAAGGCATCCCCCCGAAAATAAGGCACCCCGAGGATACGGTACCGTAATTCTGGACAGGGGGGATAAGAGGGAGCAATCAAAATGACACAGGAGGATCAGAAGGGATTACTAAAATCCCTCCATCTGAGTCTCCTGTGCCATTTTAAGTGATCCCCCCACTCTGATACAGTGGAAAAATAAGACATCTCCTAAAAAAGACATAGTGCATCTTTGGGAGTAAAAATTTATATAGGACACGTCTTATTTTCGGGAAAACATGGTAGTCAAAATTTCAAACAATAGTTGACCATCTCTAGTAGAGAAGGTGTGTCTATTAACAAGCTTATATAGTTCCTCTTGCCTACATTGGTTGTAAATTGTAGCATACTTCCCTTACCTTTGCACACAGGCCTATGATCGCTCCATGCTGCAAACACATCCGCAATCCTCTGACAAGTAATTTTTTTTTCACCCTGAAGGACGTAATCTTCATCACAAGAAAAGAGCACCGTCGCTCCGAGGCTAAAACAAAACATAATGGAACACGGATAACGAAAGAAAGCAATAGTTACTTCAAAGTTAGGAAATGTACTTAAGACTTTTGATTATTAGGCTTACATTAACCCATTAATGTCAATTTTTTTTCCAGAGTTCCTCAGTGATCAGTGTTTTACACTTTTTTGAAAATACTACATTCTTAACACAATCAATTAAACAAACTTTGAAATAAATCACTGTTTTCTGATCAGTGTAATTTACTAGATGAGAAGACATTGGGCAGCTACTCCATACCAAATCAGACTCTGTAACTGTAAAGGTTAAGAGGTAAAATAAGCAAATTAATTATAATAATTATAACAATTATACCTAGCAGTATTCCAGATTTGGTTCAGGTTTTCTTTTTATTAATACCACTAGGAATGTGTGTGTATGGGGGGGGGGGGGGGTTACCAAAAACATCAGTTTGTTTTACAGGGAAAATAGATAGATAGATAGATAGATAGATAGATAGATAGATAGATAGATAGATAGATAGATAGATAGATAGATAGATAGATAGATAGATAGATAGATAGATAGATAGATAGATAGATAGATAGATAGATAGATAGATAGATAGATAGATAGATAGATATTCATATAGGCCGCCATATCATATCAGGCCGCATTGGTAGAACATTAATGCCCCTATCTTAATTTGTTTTTCCAACCTCCTCTATGATTAAAATCAGATGTTATTTTGCAGTATGTTATATTAAATATATAATCTAGATAGTTAACACACAGACGTTCATTGACAGGCTGCCAACCTGTTGTGTATTTTTTTTTTACAGTTTAATTTTTAAACATCCCACATACATACTGGGATGAATTTTATAACACCAGATGTATTCAATGAGAATAATATTTAATCTGGGAATCATTTTGACATATTTAAAGAACCGTTATCATAAGTGTTGGCCGGATAATAAAACATTGAAAAAGATGTTGTCAGCATTTTATTAATCTTTTATTCACTGAGGCTAAACTATCAAGTTAAGTAATAGCATTTTTACCATTATTAAAAAATAAGTTAAGATTTATAAAATGTAAGTAGTGATGGCCGAACTGCCCGCAAGGCGGACAGTTCGTCTGCGAACAAGCATGTTCACCCTCCTTCTCGCCAGCGGACAGTACGGGTGTTCGGCCCGCCCTGTTCGCCGGCGATAAGGAGCCCTCTATTCTTCCTCCAGTGGGATCAGAAGCAGCGAGATCCTGCCGCAGGAAGAATGTTTTCACTGAAGACCATGTAGAGGCGGGGAATTTGAATCTGTCCACGAACGGGCGGAAGGCGGACTTTTTTAAAAGTCCGATCCGCCCATTCGTGGACGGACATGGCCGAAGTTCGGCCATCAATAAATATAAGCCTAGCCTAACTTCTAAATAGATGATCTTTCTTAAGTGCATATAGCTTTTTATATGGGAAGGTTAAGTTTGCTTTTTGACCTTCCTCTGTCATTGGTTAATAGAGATGGTCGGAAGTTTTTAAAAATTTTTTTATTGGACTAGCTGAAGTTATAAGTGTATTGCAAAGCCTCTGAACATGGTATTATCACTGAAAATGCTAGACATAGAGACCAGCCAACAAAGTATTTACCTAGCACATGTAGTTTTTCCATACATTTAGTCCCACAACGCGTCTGTACATCTCCAGGATTTTTGGTGATGAGCGAAAATATTTGAAATTCAAATATATTTAACCAATAGCCAATATTTCGCAAATGTGCGTTTGGATATTCGCAATGGCGGATATTCATAATATTATGCTTTAACATTGTTCACTGGCATACATTGCACATATGTGTGCACATTGCGAATGGATATGCACAATATGCACAATGCTTGTACTGGCTAAGATCAAAGAATGAAGAAGAGAAGCTGTAAAGCTGCATTGCAAATCTCTTTGAATAATTCTAATGTTCCTTTGAATATTTGCGGAATTACGCGAATTCAAATATACCATATGCTGCTCAACACTAGTGATGAAAACATGTACAGGTGCTTTGCAAATAACCATCTGTGTTATTAAATAGGGCCAGAAATAACCTTGTTAGTGGCCAAAATAAAGATGATGATATTTGTTGTACTGAAAATGATAAAAGACCCTTCAAGATTTTTCAACTCCATTTAAAACATTAACAAATATCTTCAACAAGCATATACTTTCCATACTATCCATACTATCTATTAAGGAAGAAAAAGGAAGCTTGGGCTATCTTGACTTGTTGGTCATTATTTTGCATTTCAACTCATACTCTCATACTGTGGTGCAAACCTATACTAATAAGGGATGTTAGTTAAAATAAATACAAGTTATATAAATAAAGATTTCCATACAAACAATGTCTGATTTTGACTACTGTCTGTTTATTGTACCACTGCTTATTTTATAGCGTCAAGATTTTTCAGTTGACTATTAAAGTGAATGAAGAATTACCATGACTTACAAAAAGAGATTCGAGTTTAGCAATGTGTTAAATTTAGTTTCTATTAAAATGAACTTTGTGATATCCAATCAAATGTTACATCATTTTGGTATGCATATAATTGGTAAGGTAAAGTTAAATTAAAATGCCCTATGTGACAAAGGTAATTATCAGACAGCATGGGGGTTTTCAAGTACAGCCTTATCACAAATACCTCACAGAAAATATACTTATTTTCAAAAGATTTCAATTTATTGGATAACAAAGACCAGACAAGTAAATGATTTACATGGGTACTGTGTTTCTCAACAACAGAAAAGACATACAAAATTCACATACAATCAATGAAAGAAGGATATCCCGGTCGTCATGTCCAACATGTGTAAGGATTGAACATGGAGCTCCGGTGTGTGTTTCAGTCCCAAAGGGATTATAAAAATTTAACTTGAGCCATGAGATAATTAACCTGATCAATGTTACTAGGAATACTGTGAATATTGTAGGTAATTTCATGTAAATCATTTATTTTTTTTTATCCAATAAATTGATTGAAATATTTAAAATATATATATATATATATTTATTGTCTTGAGGTATTTGTGATACGGTTGTCCTTAGAAACCGCCATGCTGTCCCCAAATTACCTTAAATGTTATGTAACCTCTCTTTAGCGAGGGGGGGGGCAGGGTGTGTCAAGCAATGACGTTATTGATGAATAGATATTTGAGCCCTTGAGCTTCTGTTTGTTTAACAATGTACTGAACTTTCTTATATGTAGCCCTGCACTATTTGTTATCATTTTTGCAACATAGTTGCTATCTAGACAGTTCTTTTTTTAACCCATTTAGGCTGAATTTACACTGTTGTCTATTATATTAGCCATGTTGTTTATGGTTGTCCTGGTACTCTGTCTGAAAGCAGTACAATGTCATGTAATAGTATATTTTTTAGAGAATATTTTCAACTAGCTGACTTTGTGAGTTGATTGCAAAACCCCTGAACAGGGTATCATTATCAACATGATACCATGTACCATGTACAGGAGCTTTGCAATGAACTCACAAAGTCAAACTAGATGAATGTTCAAAAAAATTCGACCACCTCTGGCCCTTTTTTATAAAAAACAACTGAATTTGTAGATATGGATGTGTGAAATGTTACCAACAAAATCAAAGAGGGTGGCTAAGAAGTCAATCAACCCTTTAAACATGACTAAAATGCGCAGTTTGTGTGTGTGTCTTTGTAGATGTTGAACATTTTGGTATCATTTTGGTATTTTTGGTCCTATACTCTAATAAAGACATTCGATATGATTATAATCTTAAGTCATGTATTTTATGCATGACTTTAGGTGTTCAATAAAGGTGTTTAATGATTTTATTAAATGCAAAAAAACATCAAGAAAAGCTATGAATGCAGCCATAATTAGCTAAATAAAATATGTCTAAGTATTAATTTCCTTATACAGTTAACATGCTCTACTCCTTTAGTAAATCACACCAAACAATGAGTAAGCCTACCAATTTGCCATGATAATGTTACTGATATAATTTTGTATTTACATATTGGCATCTCAGTTGTGTAAACCTATCCAAGTCATGATTATTGGTTTTTGTTTAGTGTTTTTACCTAAAATTTGAGCCTATCCTTTTTCCATTTTCAGGTTCTCCTGGATCAGGACACATATTTGATGCATGTTTTATACCTCCCTCATTTACTGTGAAAAAAGAAAACATGTTATAAAATTAGTGGTTACATAATAAAATAATGAAGAAAACAAAAAACAATATACACAAACATAAGAAAGAGATATTTCAAAATACTGTTAGTTTTTTTTAGCAAATTTCTTTATTTTTACCAAACAAAATCGAATGAAACATTTTTCATGCCTTCCAGTCTTACTCCAGCTATTAACTGCAAAAGAAACAACTGATAGTGTTATTGTAAATCTTTAGACAAAATGGTATACAAAAAAAGAAAGAGGGAAGGTAGGTACCGCCCTTGCACTTTTTTTTTTATTCTGCAGATTTTTAGCTGTTTTAGAAATAGTTTTTTTGGGTTTTTTTTGTGGCAGTTAGGCCACCCCCTTTTAAAAAATAAACCATGCCTACTCATCTATATTGCAGCCGGTAGACAAGTCTTTGGCAAATACCAGTGTCATCTTATGTGAGCTTCAGGGCTGATGAATGAAAACATCCATTCATGTTTTTCACAGACTAATTTGAAAGTGACTCCATGGTAATTGGCAAATGAAACAATGGCATGCGGGAGCAGCGCAGGCCTTGGGGCTCAAAAACAACTTTTCCAAAATGCATTAAACCTAAGACGGAGTAAAGAATCTACCTACCATCCTTTATATCCTCCTCGTTAGAATTATGTTCGATACCAAATTAAACAATGTTTCAACCTCACATAATAAATATGAGAAACAATAAACATTTGAAATCTGTAGCCATGAAAATATTTTAATTTAGGCAAACATACAAATAGTCGTAAATCTTTATTAGTCTTTGCAAACACAACACAGTTATATTTGGGATGCAGCATAATTTTGTGCAAACTGCAGCATAAACTGGGATTTCTGGAGTTTAATGGTGTTTGAAAACAATAGAACGGTTTACACAAATAAAGAAAATAAACTTTATTTCCAAAATGTCTTCATTATTACTTTACCATATTAGATGCACTTGGTTTATAGATAAGTTCAATTGTTTTATTTATAATTTTTTGTTTTAATATAGTGTATTTGTCTTTGATGTCACACACTTGCCACATTATTTTAATCCTACACAGATGATTTCAGTTCATTCCAGTAAAATCATCTGGTCTTTTTGACACTTTGAATTGAAAAAAACTGAAAAACATTAAAACTGTCTCAACTATTTGTGGCCATATGGACCCTGCCATCCTCATATAAACTAATGGGATCGGACGGTCGATCTTGCCAGGTGGTCACACCAGATTATCAGCGGTGCGAATGCCAGCCAATTGGCAGAACACGCACGGTGGTGGATCGGCCCAAAAATCTGGTGAACATCATTCCTGCCAATTGGCCGGCATTCGCACGTCTGAAAATCTGGTGTGCCCACCTGGCAAGATCGATATGTGTATCGCCACCTTAACTCTCTGTCTTCAATTGAATCTGTTTTGGGCCAGGTCACACCCCCCCCCCCCCCCCCCCCCCCCCCCCCGCCCCCCAGCAAGAAAACAAAAAGGGCAATTCTTTGGCAAGAAGAGATCAGCAGCCTGTGGCTTTTTAGATATTTTTTTCTGGCTCAGCTTTCATGTCTCTTCTCTTCCTTCCACCAGCACAAACCCACTTGTTGGAAGAGAGAACAACTAAGATCATGGCTTGCAAGAGATCTAAGCTGCTCTCCACCCTTTCAGTTTGTGGTTTGAAGGGTGTAGGGAAAAAAAGGCATGGAGGATTTACCAACCAGGCAGAGGGGGGGGGGAGCAGTGGAAGCTGGGGGGACTAGAGCACATAGGAGATCTCAGTTTCACTCTTATTCTTCTAAGCTGGGCTGGGAACTGTTGTTATGGAGGAGAGCAGCCTAGATCTCTAGTGTGGCTTCATGTTCTGCTCTGACAAGTTGCCGCCCGCCTTCCCCCCAGTCAGTGTCTCTTTATGTCTGTTTTATCTGAAGTATTTTATTTTTTTACAAAAAATAATCACCCCTGCCATTGTACAACATTTGTATTAAATTTGCCATGTATACATTATCTGGGTAAGTGTGGTATTTCCCTTCAGAATCAAGATTTCATGCTAAAATCAAGAGTGATGTCCTAGAGTCATCCTATACATGTAGATCCTTGATGAACACTTGATTTGTAGGTACATAATATGCTGTCCAAATGCAAAAGAAGACACTCATAGTAGTGTCTTAAGTACGTAGTGGTAACATGTTAAGTTATGATGATGTTGATTAGATGTGACTGACAATTACTGATACAGATGTTAATTATAAAAGTTGAGGATGATTAAGGATGATGAATAATAAAAGATGACAAATTATGATGTTTTGATGACAACAATGTTTGTACTGGTAGAAAATGATAGCAGTATTAAATAAGCTAAAGACAATTACCTTGAATAAACCATAAGAGGTTCTTTTAATTATTTATTATCACTAACCTAAAAATTTTTAGTTATTGGACTAAGATTTTAGTTCACATATAATAGATTATGTTTATTTGTTCGTAATATAATAAGAACGTTGTAGCTAAACACAAGAACTAATAATGTACAAACATAATTACAAACATATTGGATTTTTTTCCCTTTTATCCTTTTTTCACTATTTATTGATCAGGTAATGATGGGTGTATTTAGAGATTTTGCAAAGCATTAAAGAAGACCTATACTCACCTATTGAGTCTTTTGCAGTCAACCCCCCATTATAATTTGTCAAAGAAAAAAAAGAACTGCCAGTAATCAATAAACCCTAACAGTCTCACATCTCTCCTTCGCTCTACTGGCGTGCAGTGGCAGCACTTTCATTATATCTTTTGTCTGGTGCAAAGAAATTTGAGAAGGGAGCCACCACTGCATTAACCATGCTCCATTCATAAATCTTGTGATAAATGTTTTTAGCACCAAGTGAACATTTGTGGTACAGCAGGAAGGTGAAAACTGAACACAACTCTCAGAACTGCCAAGGGAAGAGGGAACAAGGGGTACGTGTATTTTGTTAGCAGTGCGGAGCACTTGTGCTGGCTGCTGGCTCATCATGCTGGCTCAGAGGAAAGACTCATTTCTGTTTAGATCTTCTTTAACCCTCTGGCTTTCTGCATGATTCCAGTACTTTTTAAAAGAGGGGTATGGGTAATCATCATCAATGATGCCGGGCATCAATGCTTGCATTTGCTCCTCAAAATCATCAATAACGGCTCCATATGGAAGGATTCGAAAGGACCAGTGAGGCCGCCTACACATCGAGATGCCATGATCTTCCCTAGGATAGGTAAATGCCCAAGTGGTTCAAAAATTATGAAAGGGAAATGTGTTATTAAAGGGCCACTTATGTTTTTTAAATGTATTCTCCACTTATCTCCATCATTCAACATGGGGACATTTTGCACTACTTCAGGTAACTAAAGACCAGAAGAAATAATAAAAAAATATTTCTAAGATGACAATTAGTAGCTCTGTGCTGGCAGTTATAATTGTTTATCTAGGGAATCACAGGCAGGCTTTTCAGGCTGCTTTTGGCACTACAGGGCATAGCGCACGATCAATGTTATTAATGATTCCCCAAACAGGTATGCCAGTTTTATCTCAGATGTTCAGATTAACACATGATGACTTCTGGGACTGACCTTAGCTACAAATAAGAGCAGATATAACAAGCAACAAACATGTAACTGTGATAGAAGGTGTGACCCTCCGCTATGGAGTACTTTATCATCTACTATGACATACAAACTAGATGAATTATCCCGCCATACTCCTGGGACATGCACTTTGCTCCTGAATATCAATCCCTAGCAGGTAGTAAAAGTATTTTAAACAGCAGCATTTTTCTTTTCAATGTTATACTTCACCCAGTATGAAATGTAAAATGACTGTGACTTGAAGTATATTTCTTTCACATTCAGAGAAGACATACAAGTGTATGTGAACCCTAATAATGAACTTCTCTTACTTTATTTTGTTCTGTTAAATCTACAATTGAGGATTATTTATTATATCTACTTCAGATCCACACAAAAAATACCAATGGCTCCAGTCCAAAATATTCAGAGCTCTCTGACTCTACTGGCCTTGAAACCTGGTGGCGTCCTTGTTTACAGCGGTATGGGAAATTTTACCTTGCTGGAGGTCCCATTCCTCCTGGAATTTGGGTGCCAAAAGAAGTACAAAAAATTGTGTTGCTCAGGGTATGGCAGCTAAAATTTACACCAAGCCACATTCAGCAATAACACCAAGGTCAGAGATAGGGGGCAATATGGGCAGTTGCCCAATGAGGCTTTATGCGGATGGTGGCATCGAAAATGTTTTCCGATGGCCAGATGTCGCCCCCCCCCAGCACCACCCCCTGGGGATCTCTACCAATCTACCATGAACCACCTCTCACCAAGGTGGTTAAACAGATTCCTTTGTAGTCTGAGTTTCCATGCAGGTCATACCCCTGCTGAATGTCACACAGAGACTTTAATTAAATCTATACTACTATACTTTTAATTAAATCTATATACAGGAAAGTCTGCATCATTACAAAAAACATGACTGTGGTAAGTCATGGCAATAATTTCATATTGGCTATGCAGACCTCAACTTGAAATATACAGATAGAGATATGCTGCAGCTTGCCTGCACTTTAGAGATTCTCTAGCACCAACCAAACGGATCTGTGACACAAGAGAGGCAGGAGACATGCAAAGACCTTGACTGGGATTACTCAGACCCCCATCTAAATCACCTAATAGCGCTTATTCCTAATAGGGGCTAGCCTCCAGCTCACCTATTATTTTTAACTATATGACTGAAACACACAACGGGAACCAATTTTCCAACAAATACTGGCTCCAATATACATCGCCTTAGGAGACATAAGGCGTGATGACTTCATGCTATCACTGTGACTCATGGGCAGGTGCCTAGAACCAACACCTGACTAACTGACTGTATGACCATTGACAAGATATCACTCTTCCCTGAAGAAGCCCCGAAAAATTGGGGGGAAACGCGTTGGATTGGCGGGTTCCGCCAGGAGTGATGTATTTTTTTCGACTTAATCTATATACCCCTGACTGAGACAAATGACTTTGACCTCACTTGATCTTAATCTAGTGTTACCTCATTTTGTTGACCAAACTGTATGTTTTTTAACTATTTGATATAATAAAATGATGCTTTTTTATATATAAAAGAATTCTCTCTCTTGTCTGTGCCGTTAAAAGTCCCGGTGAGCTGACATCCACATCGGAGCCAATCTTATGGACTCTATGGGATCTCAGTAAACCATTTTCTCTATTTTGTCAAAGATATACGAGGTTTGGTTGAAAAGAACAATGGAGAAGATAGAAAAAACCTAAAATATTCAAATACAATCATTATTTATATATACATAAATTCTCTTAATATGTTTAAAGGGAAGCCTATCAAGACAGCTATCATCACAGTCAGGGTTCTTATCCAATCTTGTAGGGTGCTCCCCAGAGTTAGCTACAAGGACCTGAATGGAAGTGCCTCTTAACACAATAATAAAATCTTATTTATATTGGCAAAAAATTTTATTATAAATTATCAGCCATTATAAGTAAATCCTAAATTTGACTTTTTCTCCCAGAGTGATTAGAGAAAATCTCCCAATGAGGACACTTTTTCCCATTATAAAGACCTACTAGAGTTCTTCCTTGTGTACCCTTTTAGAGGGGGTATAAAAGGAAATGGCATATAATAATAGGCTGAGGAGTGCTGTAACCTTTTCCTACTATATTTTGTTTCATTTATAATAATGGTAATACAATCTCTAAAGAATTCCCTTTATAAGAGAGATTTACATGACTTGTTATTTTTATTGTTGGTTTACTCAAGAATACAAAAAGGGACGCCATACTGCTGTCAATGTATATTTATTTATTTCGTTTGCTTTGAACATCTTTTTTTTATGTGGATTTTACCTTTTCCTTTTGTATAAAGTTGTAGGTGGTTTTCCACCTTTTATCATGTTCCTCTGTGTCTCTCTCTATTTAATTTTCAGGCAGCATCTATACACAGCTGGGTATAAAAGCATCATGCTGGGTCTATGAGACAGGATTCATTGCTTTAACAGAACACAAAAGTAGCACTTGTTTTTTTTTTTACTTCTTATAAATACTTGCATAATATTAACACTATAGAAAACTCTTTAACTATGGAATTGGATTTGCAAGATACATTTTTGTGAAAATAGAATATAATGTGGCATTGCAATGTGGACATTATTTCATATTTTTATTAACTTTAGAGTGTGTCTTCACTCGTACCTGAAGGGTTGGGTGCTCATTTATGTCTAGGGGCTACAGAGATTTACTTAGCTTTTCCCTCATTCCTAGGGCTCTCCTGTGCTCTGGTGGTTGCATAGGTGGGTGGATCCTTATAGTACCTCTTTCACAGTACAGGCCCATAAGATAAGTTTCACTATCTTATGTCACTATCTCAGAGCCACTCAGAGCAGACAAAGAGCAAGGACTGCTTCAAAAGAGAAGGAGTTTTCATTTTTGTTCTGTAGCCCCTAGATCAGTTGTGGCCAACTGAGTTCATATGTAGGGCCACAAGTGCGGCCCTCTGCAACACTAAAGGGCCGCACATTTTCAATCTATACAGACTTTTATAAGCATTTGTAATGAAAAAAAAATCACAGTAGGCATAGCTGGAAGATGTTGTTTTTCAAATATCAAAACTTGTTTTAAATGATACTTCAAGCATTAGGGAACACTGTAGTATGGTAATGCACATTTTGTGTCATATACATCGTCAAAGGTTATGTGCCTCATAGATATCAGCAAAGCCCCTATTTCTTGGTTATGTGCCACAATATATGTCATGCAATCACACACGATCATTGGTGGAATAGTGGAAGCATAGGCACTCATATGTCTGCTGATTCCCTGCCAACACTAAAGGAGAAGAGGAGAGGTGAGGGACTTGCTCAGGTGACATCTAGGTCACTGATTGGCTTTTATGTACGCCTATCATGTAAGTTTATCACCTCTTTTACTCTTTCCACTTGGATCTCGGATGAGGACCTGTCAGCTGGGAATCGGTGAACAGGTAAGTTCCTATGCAAGTGGAGGACGGAGGGGGGCCGCTGAAGGTTGCCCAAAGGGCCGCATTAAGCCATCACAATGTTGGAGATCTGCCCCACATTGTGTTGTCTCAGTTGCCATCTTAAAGGGGTTAATAAACTGCAGTAAAGTGTATAAATACTAGATGCTAGATAATGGTTTTCAACGTTGAAAAAATCTCCCCGTAGGTTTGTAGAAAGTGAAGAAGAATTGTACTTTCCAGAGGTCTCTGTTTCAAGCTCAAAATGTTGCAGCATTCCTGGTTTGAGAAGGAGCAATGAGGGGCAAAGTTGATTTACTCAGTTTTTGACAGATCATCTGTACAATGGAGTGTCAACAAGGGACATGGAGTACAATGGGTTAAGGTGCATTAGAGGTCTTGAGTAGACTGGACTTTGACTGGTGTTTTGTATTTTTCACATTTTCTATGGCATATTTATCCTCCCTGGTGGTAACCCATGTGTAGTTTGGGGTACTCACCTATCCTTGGCGAGTTTACAGACATTCTAGATTGCTTCCGGCACCGCCTCTTCAATGTCATCGGTGACACCGGAGTGGCGGCACCATTAACTCCCATGTTTAGGAGACTAATTGTTTTCTAGCCCACATGCATAGAGGGGAGGAGGGAGGGCGGGGAAACACAGCAGAGTTCTCTGCTTTGATTACCTCATAGTTGAAAACGGTGCAGTACAGCCGTACTGCCAGGGAGGTTAACAGACCAAAAAAACTGTAAAAATAGAGAATTTTATTGTTATTTAATTTATGTATACTTTAAAGTTTTCTTCCAGATTAAAAAATACATTGAACCATGGTACTCTGTATACAAAGACCAAAAACAACTAAAGAGGAGGGGCAAACTACATATTTTTTAAGTTAAAAAGGTCATAGTACTCTGTAGGGCAAAACAAGGCACTGTAAGTAGTAAACATTTTATTTTTTTATTTTATTTATATATATATATATTGAATAATTTTCAGATAGTTTTAAAATTGTAATTATACCAGTGAAATTCTAGAAGAGAGAATTTTGGAACCTTTTAACCTCAGAGAAACTCTTAAAAAAATACATATACAGGATATATTTGTATTGTTTAAAAATTAGAGCCATGCTTTTGTGTTATTTATTTGACCAGAATAACTTCTTTTAAGAGGTTTGCTTGTTTCACAGCTACAGACAGTAAAAGCGACCAAGTATTCAGGAAAAATAAATGAACATTGCCCAATACCTGTGATTCAATGACACCGATGTTATTTGTGCGCCACCTCCTATTACAGAAGGTGACCTAGGGACATCCGTTGGAGAAAATGGCTGTTAAACACGATGAAACCTCTCAGCTTTTTGATCTCTTTCTTTTCCTCCCCTGAGATAACAGCAGTAGGCCAGGCAGACCAAATCAACAGACATTCTTAGAAGATATGAGTAAAGTTTATTTGTGGGTAAAGGAAAAGAAACATCTTTTTAATGCTGCAGTCCAGCTACTCCCAATTGTCTATAGACATTAAAGCATAACTTCAATTTCCTTCTTGTCTATACCAACTCACTCAGAGAACCCCCCCACACCCTTATATTTTTTTTAAAACACACAGACCAATGTGTTTTTGGAGCAGTCATGGGACTTGGTGATGCCATGGTTCTGTTTTACCTAAGTCTAGTAGTGGGCATCTTCTGCCGTACTTTCTGATGCATTGTATAGAGCAGGGGTGTCAAACTCCAACCCAGGGTCAAATCTGGCCCGTAGTGTCATTATATTTAGCCTACAAGATTAAAAAAAAAATTATTTAAGAAATGAATGGCACAGATGTGTCTCTTGACTAGTGATGGCCGAACATCGGCCAGGACTGTCTGCGAACGGGCGGGTCGGACGTTCTAAAGACGTCCGCCGTCCGCCTGTTCGCGGACACATCGCGGACACATTC
Organism: Ptychadena robeensis; assembly: GCA_036250615.1. NCBI lineage: Eukaryota > Metazoa > Chordata > Amphibia > Anura > Ptychadenidae > Ptychadena > Ptychadena robeensis. The sequence goes on along the minus strand of CM070036.1, from coordinate 11,355,483 downwards.
AAATTCAAAGTCAGTGACGTCACATCCGGTCCCTGGAACGCATACTGGAACGCATAGTTCCTGGTTCCGTGAGCCGGATGTGACGTCACTGACGTCACTTCCTGCTCCGACCCGGTTTTTTCACTAGGCTTTATGCCCAGTCTTCTAGTGAAAAGATTCTTCCTCCGGCACGATCACACAGGTTGTGATCCTGCCGGAGGAAGAATAGAGATCATCTTCTCACTGGCGAACAGAGCGGGTCGAACGCACTGCTTGCCGGCGAGAAGATGGGCGAACATCCATGTTCGCCGCCGAACTGTCCGCCTTGCGGACAGTTCGGCCATCACTACTCTTGACACTGAAGTTGAAGTGTTCCTCCCTCCTCCCTGTCCCTGCCTTGTTGTTTTTCTTAAGGCGGCCCTACCACCAGGAATCTATGTTTTCATGAATGGCACGAGAAGTGCCAATAATAGAGAGGAATGCAGTGAAAAAACCCAAAAACGTACCTGTAATGAGCAATTTAAGAAGATAATTCGGCAGCTCCTCTCATTTCCTGGTTCATTTCAGGCAGAAATAGGCAACACGTCACAGGAAGCAGTGATCTGCTTTGAAAATTCCCATAGAAGATCACTGAATGCCCCCCAGTGGCCACTCGCAATATTGCACCCCCAGTTTCATGTGTTGCCTTCAGCGAACCAGGAAGTGAGGGAAGCTGTGTGGTAATCTTCTTAAAATGGTCATTACAATGTTTTTTAGTTTTTTTACTGCATTCCTCCCTATTATTGGAACTTCTAGTGCCATTCATAAAAACATAGATTCCTGGTGGTAGGTCCATTTTAAGTGAATTGCTTGTCATTTCTTGTTTCCTACATTGGGGCCAGCCACCTAGTGGTGAGCCTAAGAATAAACTATTTAATTTACTTTACACTTATCGGTGTGTTGGATTAGGACCAGCTGGGGTGCATCACCAGAGTGGCAGTAGAAGACCCAAGACACATCAACATATCAACAGCACTCACGGATGCCATTGCTAAAATTGTTTATGAGCATTTCTTGGCTTCCACCTTGACTAAACCTGCACGTTATTGTCTAACATATAAACCTAAGCACATGGATTGGTTCAAAGCTATAAGAACAAATATACCAATTCAAACTTCAGGTAGTTTATTACATCAATCTGTAAGCATAGGATTTTGAATGCAAAAATCTAATAAAATAAAGAGATTAATGACTAGCAATGACTACCCAATAACAATTAAAAATGTGTTTATTTTGCTATTTCACCTTTACTGAAGTGCACGCTTCATATATGCCTACAAAAAACAGGGCGGGGGGAGGCATTAGAAAAATTCAGGGGGGCTGTTCAGATAACTTTATATCCTTGGTATATCCTATTTTATAAGAAAATTTATTTATAAAATTATTTATAAAATTTATTGAATTAAATTCAATTTAAATAAAATTAAACGACTTAAATGGGGAAAATATGTGCAGCTACTGTAATAATCTGGAATATTTAAAAATGTTTTTATTTAGTTTATTTGTTTTTTTAAGTGTTTAGCTATTAAGAAAAACTATGTTTTCTCTTATGTCAAAAACAAATTCGGGAACAAAATAAACAATATATATATATATATATATATATATATATATATATATATATATTAGCAAAATGCATATAATCTCCATAGCAGAGATGGGGACTAAACATAAATAATTATATAATTACAAGCATTATTAGCATTCTGTTCTGCCTTGGGACAAATTTAGATGTGAAATATGTATGTACTGTGTAAAAGGAAATGACAGCCTAGACATTTGTAAAGTGCATATTAGTCATGTTTTCCGTCTAAATTCTACAGACAGCTAAGGATTCGCTATTTCCCCACAGATATCTAGTAATTGACATCATAAGCTTGTTAGTCATAGCGTGTCTTTTTACCTTTTGGTACCCTGTATTCCTAAAGGGAGCTTTTCCTCTTGACAAATTCTGATAAAACATATGTGACAAAGTAAATCAGGTGTAGTGGGATACGTGAATGTACACAGCCCTAGATGTCCACAAATTTTTTGGTTTGATTTTCTAATCCACATTCACCAAATAAAAATAAAAAATTCTAACTCACTTTATTGTTGAAAACAATTGACATGTTTGTTCATAAAGATGGTGATTTCAAAAGAGCATTTAAGACTCGAGCTGGTCAATGGGGTGCTGATTTGTTTTACATTAGCATGCTAATTGTATGCAGACTGAAAATGAGACAATGAAATGGAACAGATGTGCTTGACTGTGTGAGGGTCTCAGAGGGATCACCAATCTTAGTTCAGGTAGGATACCCTAATTTTCACTGTGGTCTTCACCTTCAGCCAAGCCCTCACTTGAACAGAAGACACGATAAGCCTACATGACTGCGGTTGTCCCCAGGACTTAAGCACACAAAGCATCCTATCTGAGATCGAAGATTGGTTAGACACCACAGGGACCACCAGGGTGTAAAAACAAAACCACAACATTCATTTCATAGTCATGCACAATGAATGGAGTTACCAATGGGTTAAACAGAAAAGTAATCCAAAAACATAGGAAGATGTCACACACTGGAGAGGAGAAGCTAAATGGGTCACAGGCACACAGCCAACCTCCGATAGACCCCCAAAGTGAGATTCAAATCATATCCAAAGATAATATAAGACCTGGTGACTGCACCGTTAAAAACCCACCACTTGGTGGTAGCAACCTGGTCCTGGCTATCCTTTGGGCAGGAAAACACTTTTTAAGATAGCAACTGGAGCATACAGACATCAATTATCAATGGCGACACCTGGCAGCTACCACAGACTGGTTCAGTTTAAATTTGCATGCTAATGTTAAAATTTATACATCACATTGCCCATCTCTATTTTGGCCCCAAGTTATGTTGAGGGTGTTTCACCTGTACTGAAAACATTGTTATATTATGGTTATTACCAGTAGAAAGCCAATGGTGATGATGTATACATTCTATGCAGAAATTGAGTCCTATCTTGCCATTGGCTTCCATCGCTGGTGCAACGCAAATCCCACACACCAAGGGCATACATTATGCCACATGGATCCTTCTTGCTTACTGTATATGGCTGGATTAACTTCCTTGATGGTCCCATAGGAGAGATAAAGTAGAAACCATTTTAACGCCCATTGGAAAAAAGCCTTAACTGCCTTACTGCAAGATTGGTTTACTACTAGGACATCTCCAGGACAAGCCCTACGACTTACGATTAAATAAACAGTCTATATTTAATAAACAAAAAAAAAAGGAATTGCGTAATAAATATTTATGTACTCACTGCTATTTATATTTAAAAAAAATAGCAAAAATGTATGAACGTTTATTAAAATCTAATTTTAATCACTCACAGACAACATAAAATCTGAAATTATCTCAAAGTAAACCTTTTGAGAATTAGTCACTAATCATGCCAAAGGAAACTATTTAATAATTCATATTAAAGTAAAACAGGGCAGATAAGGACAAAATAAACTGAAAGCTGTGTATGGCAGCAAATCATGCAGTGCCACAAGTTTACAGTTATTTTTGTAAAATATATCTGAGGGCTCTTTTAGGTTGGTTTAAAAGAGTATGGATAGAGGGGCCTGAACAATTTCCTAGTATGAGGCCTGAAATTTCTGATGGCGGCACTGGTTGGAGAATCCCCTCCCCAGGTAAGGTGTGGGCATAGCTTGGCCTTGGTGGCGCGGTGTCCGCCGGTTGAGTGTTGGTGGGACGTCCTCCGACCCATGCCTATTAGAAGCAAGATCATCAAACTGGTAAGCCGCAACAATCTTGCTATTAATTTGTGTTTAAAAACCTCTTCTAGGAGAGGGAAGAATAGAGATTGACGCTTGATTTTCTATTTGTATATACAGTGATAACATGATTGGATATGATTTTAGTCTCGGCACGTTCGCATCTACTATACTATGATAAATTGCTAGAATAGATTAATAATGAGATTTATCACTGTATTACCCACTTTTGAATTTTAACTTTAATATTAAAAATACACCTATATGGTTTTATAATCTAAAACATTATCTCTATTTGCAAAAATAAATCTGATAACTGATGCACAAACATGTGATGGCTCTTCCAGGATACTACATTTACAGCGTTCCCTGATGAAGTCCCAATGATAGGGGGACAGAAACGCGTCGGAATGCACTGAAGTCTCCTACCAGATAGGACCTACATAAATTGTGACGATATTTGCACTTATTTTTGTACTTTCTAAAATTTTATTTTGGCACAGAGGACCAAATGGTGCTCTGCTTGTATGTTTGTGCTTTTGTGGATGCAGACATCCCGAGACATGTATGTTATTACATTTTAAACTGTATTAATAAAGTTTGAACAGTAACGTCAATCTCTTGATCGGAACCTTTAATTATTTTCACCGGTAAAGTCCATTGGGGCTGGCCACCCCTGAGGGTTAGTTCCCCCCTCCTCCCCCCATTTTTTGAACTATAATTAACTCCTGGACAGCAGCACTGCTCCTGTAACAGATATAAGACTGGACTGTAACAGAATACATGCAAATCAAGATGCAGGTTCTATTTGTCTAGTATGCATCTGTGGTCTATGTGCTCAAAAAATCCAGCCAAGATCAAGATGATAAGTGGAGTATGTCTGACAACCAACGGTCACTAGGTTCACCACCATAACCTATGGGGCCCCACTTCTGCACTGCATAACTCTAAAGGCTCTTGTACATAACACACTACCTTGGTGGTGTTCAATCCCCATCCCCCACCCCAAAATTGCTATTCAATTTTGAGTATAAGAGCACTGTTGACTGGAACTGTATATAGTTGGGGGCATAAAATGGATTGTGGTGCTATGCAATCAAGTCTCCTAAGTGTCTCCAACTGAGATTTTTTTACCCAGGATTCAGCTCACTGCAACAAAAATAACCTTCAAACACAGTATATTCATTACTATATGCATGTTGACAAATTTGTTAAAAAAATTCGACCATTTTGATGATTTTGAGTTAATTGCAAAGCGTCTGATTATGCTATCATCACCAAACTTGCTGGAGATGTAAAAAAGGGTTGGGGTTATACTACAAAAAAGTATGTCTCTAACACAAATAGTTTTTGCACAAATTCAGTTCAAAGTCAAGTAAAAATGTCAAAAATCCAAAAATCGGAATTTTGACTTTTAATTTGTGAACCTAATTTATGCAAAAACTACATGTGTTACAGCAAAACTTTTTTTTTCAAATGTTCCTACAAAAGGTCTCTACATCTCCAGCAATTTTGGCGATGGTACCTTGTTCAGGGGCTTTGCAATCAGCTCACAAAGTCAGCTAGTAAAAAAACTTGACCATCTCTAGTTGACTTTAGTAATAAATACAGAAGGTTCAACTGGTTATCAACATACATTAATCATATTATAAAACATATAGAATACTATAAATCCCATTTAAATCATGGAGAGTGTATAATCATAAATATCTGAGGACATCTAATTTAGATACATACATTCTCAAAACAATGTAATTTATTACAAGTAGCTTCCCCATCTTATTACTACTTAATATCTCTCAGAATATCTGTATCAAAGCCTTTAGAGTGTTCCATTTTTGTAATTCAGTTGTTCAATTTCCTAAAGCCATGTACTCTTTTATTTATAAATTACTGTTAGGTAATTCAACTACTCTTAGTGCAAAGTCATACTCATTAAATAAGTTAATAAGCTGCACACTACTTAGCGTTGGTGTTTTTTTTCCATTTTTATTCAGGTAACACATCTCCAAGGTTGGAATATTGTTTTTCAGCATTAAATCAAGCTATAAAACCATTGTCAGGTAATATTTTCTAATTAATTAGGTGGCTTTATTTGATTGGGTTTATTAATCTCTGTATGAATTTATCGGTAAGCAATATAGGTGTATTTAAACTTGTTTTATTCAGACAGCCTCTTAAATAGATATGGTTTTAAATAATATTAAGAGGCTTTATAAAAATTAGAGGTGTAAAACCCAAGCTAAGAACATATAATAAAACATATGAAAAACACATAGATGTTGTGTGAAAGATAGATAAATCAATTATGTAGTCTAGCTCTACATGTAGATCATAAATCCTATAAAAAAAATATTAGTGCACCTTCTAGTTAGAGATGGTCGAATTTTTCGACTTGCTAACTTTGTGAGCTTATTGCAAAGCCTCTGAACATGGTTTCATCACCAAAAGTGCTGGAGATGTAGAGAAGGGTTGTGGGAACATTCAAAAAAAAAGTTATGCTCTAGCACATGTCGTTTTTTTTTCATAAACTAAGTTCAAAATATAAGTTGAAATTCTGATTTGTAAAATTTTTACTTGACTTTGAACTTAATTTGTGCAAAAACTATGCGTGTAAGAGACATACTTTTTTCCTTTGTAGTACACCCCCAACCCTTCTCTACATCTACAGCAAGCTTAGTGATTAGATACTATGTTCAGGGGCTTTGCAATTAACTTGAAATCGTCAAATTTAAAAAAATTGACCATCTTTACTTCTAGTACAGGAGTGGGCAAACTGTGGTACAGAGGCCGGATACAGCCCGTTTAGCTTCTTTTTTTTGTCCCTTGTCAACTTGTTGAAAAGATGCTCCCCTCCACTTGTTACCTCTGCTCATTGCAATGAATTAGCATTTTTTTAAGTGCAGGAAATGTAAAAAGCAACAACATCCTTGTCATAAGTTGCCTATCACACAATACCGCCATCATTAGTGATGCCGGCAATGCATAAAATTGGCACACCGATGGCGAGTCAGCCATTACAGGCTTTTGGTCCTTGGTTTAACAAGCCAATGTGGCTTCCGAGTTAAATAGTTTGCCCACCCTTTTTCTAGTATAAAAGGGTGCCTTAAGGCTTGTAGCTGTATATCTTAGTGGAGAATACTTGTCTCCATTGATTTGCATGGGATTATGAGATAACACTACTTTGTTGCTTACTGGAGGCTCTGATACAAGCAAGCACATTTATGAGCACCATTTAGAGGTTATCAATTCCAGGCACAAAAAGTATTGTATCCAACCTTATTTTGGGAAGGGGCGATCCACAATCTCCTTTCAATGAAGAAAACTGCGAGGAAGGTATTTAAACATAAAATTGAACTGGATTTCCCTGAGGATATCTCCTTTTCTTACTGCAACACAAACTAGATTAAACTGATGAGTAGTATTTGGTCTTTCACTTATTTGACAGAATGTTGTATATATAAAGACACTAAAGAGGGCCATACATGGTTCAATATTTTTCGTTCGATTTTAAAGTCGATCGAACAAATATCAATTCCTGTAAAATTGATTGAAAAATGGTTGGACATTTTGGTAAGTATTAGTCGATAGTACAAATATCTGACAAGTTTTCTAGGTATTTTGATTGATTTGTTTATGATGTAATTAGAATAAATGGCCATTAGCCTGAAACAGCTGTATGCAGCTTGGAATAAAAAGCTCTGTACCATAAGGCTATATTTGCACTGTACACCTGCTGTTCTGGATGTGCATTTGGCTGATGGGGCATAAAGGAATAATTTTCAAGGCTCCGCCCACTGTACTGAAACAAGGGTTTCTACCTAAACTTTTTGGATTTGTGATTATTTGGGCCATGTAAATACCTTCTTTTATCCTTCTGGGTATTCAGCCCGAGTTAACTCGGGCTACATAAAGTTGCTGAAATGGATCAGCCTGAATTAACTCAGGCTGCTGAAACCTGCACCTAGGTGGCTTGTAGGCAGCCCGGACGCTTTCTGCTCTTCTTACTGGTGTCCCCCGCTGTCTGATCTTCAGATCCCGGTGTTCGGGATCGCCCCGGCGGGTGCATGAGGACGTCATCGGGAGGGGGAGGGGCTGGAAGTTAAAAATGTGAAAAAAAAAAATTTTGTGTTCTTTATGGTTTATCTTTCATTCTGACATTGATTGGAGCGATTTTTTTGCCTCCAATTCAATTCAAAATGAAAAAAAAAACACATAAAAAAAAACATGTATTTGCTTATTATGAGATTTCTTTCATGTTGGATTAGATTGGATTGATTTTTCTGTATACAATCAAGTTCAAATTAAAGGAAAACGCATAAGAAGTAAATACTTTGTAAGGGCTTGCGTCCACTGCGTCTTTTTCCCCACGGTGGACGTGTGTCCGCAGCAGGGAAAAAGATGCAGAGAGGACACTTCCATTCTCATAATTGGCACAGTGTCCACTCTGCACTATTTGAGTGGCGCGTCCATGATATGAAGCTGCTGGATGCCGCGTCTTCATTGCAGCACCGCACATTGCCGCCAGAGACACCAAGATGCGGAAAAACAGCTCTTTTCTGCATTTTGGCTCGGCTAAATCAATAGGGTGCACAATGTGGCAGGAGCGAGCCCTAAGCCACAGAGCAAGCTGTAGGTAATCCGCCGGCAAATGTGCCAGCATGCAACATTGTTTCCGGCTCAGTGTATTATACTGCATTGTCAGTCTTGGTTGATTTAAAAAATGTATTCTAGTTTAAGCAGATTGTTGTGCTTTCTATTAAATTTGATCATTAAATGTAATTAAAAAAAATATATAAGCGTTTGAAACTTTATATATTCAAGATGTCTACTAGACCTGTTTTTGGACAGATTTTGGTCAGTTACAGGCCTAGAACACTATTTTTTCAATCATAAACAGCGTAACGCTTTTGGTACAGAAATCTGGACCTCAGTGAAAGGCTCAGGAGGTTAAGAAGGCTTGATTGTGCTATGAGGGCTTCTTAATTCATGGTTGTTCCTCATCATTAATTTATCTAAAGGTTAAATGTTACTATCAATATTATGACATAACAGTTAATTACATTTCAAAGGATCCTAAAATACAAAGACAAGAATATCTTTTACCAAGCAAGAAATCTCTTTCAGCCCATTTTATTCTATTGGACATTTACTAGTGTAAGCCTTTATTGAAATGTCTCTGCTTTTGTAGACAGTTCAGAGACCTGTAACAGACACGATTCTCTTAGTACAGTCTGTACAGAATGAAGGACATTTTAAATAGCTGTCAATTTTCTTTTGCTGCAAAATGTTTCACTTGAAGGCACAAGATACCAATGAAATGTAATGAGAATGATAAGAGGGATGATAAACAGGTGTCTTTTAAAACAATCCAAACAATATGCCATGTCAGCGAGAGCATTAGCTTCTTAATGATACCATAGGACTGTTGTTAGAGATACTCCCTATATTAAAAACGCTGCATGTAAAAACCTTAAGACTTGGCATTATGGGCACATGAGGTCACAACATATTGAGCCAATAAATCTTAAACATTTTACTCACTATATGACTTGATAGATAGGTACAAAACCATCGTTAAAAAAAACATATTCACAAAATAGCAAGAGCTTAATAGCAGTACAGACGGTATAAATAAGTAACAAAGTCCCAAAGTAATTTGAAATCCTCTATGGGCTTCCTCAGGGAGGTGATGGAATTTCAGGTTACTACAATATTCTGGTAAATGCCGTGATGGGTTAGAAGGTGGCTAAGGAGAGGGGAAAGCAAACCAGAACTCCAAAGGATCTGGTTAAGACAGACTAGGTCTCCCCCAGTCAAAAAACGAGACCTCATGTGCCTGTAATGCTAATTCTTTCATTTTTTTCCAGACAAGGTGTTTGCACTTTAAATATAGTTTTTTTTATACTTGTTTCTAGTTTGAATAGAGTGGGGAAGTAATCAAACCCTTATCTGATTTTTGTGTGATGCCTGTGGCGCAATAGAGATAGTTCCCTTCACTTGTTGTCCTTAAGACATATTGACAAATAAAAATAAATCTTTTTAAATAAGGGAAATTGTAGGCCCTCACCAGAAGGGATGGACAACTTTTTTTTACTAACTGACTTTGCAAGTTAATTGCAAAGCCCCTGAACATAGGTCTTCACCAAAAGAGAAGAGATGTGGGAACTTTTAAAAAAAGAAAAATACTCTAGCACATTTAGTTTTTGCATAAATTAAGTCAAAGTCAAAATAGAAATTGTGACTTTAGACATTTCAACTTGATTTTGAACTTAATTTATACAAAAAAATATTTGTAGCAGAGCAATATTTTTTTTTAGTATACCCTTAACCCTGCTCTACATCTCCAATAAATTTGGTGCTGATACCCTGATTCAGGGGCTTTGCAATTTACTCACAAAGTTGAACAAGTTGAATTTTCAAAAACATTTCAACCATCCCTGCTCAGTTGTCCAAGCTATAAGTTTTCCAAGAGTAATTTTCCTTACAGGAACACAGGCATTGATGCACAAGAAAGTATTTTCCCTTAAAAGTTGTAGCATATATATTTAAAAGACATTTGAAAATATGCTCCCAACCTTTTGGAAAAAGTTTGAGAAAATTAATTTTCTGTTAAACCATAAACTCCAAGGTAATGTATTCAAGTTTAATAAAAAAAGATGGTTGAAAGGTGTGACCAATATATTTGTGAGTTAATTGCAAAGCCCATGGATGAACATGGTATCATCACCAAAAGGGTTGGAGATGTAGAGAAGGGCTGTGGTGGCATTACAAAAAAATAGCATTACAAAAAAGTATTGTTCTAGCACATGTCGTTTTTTCATAAGGTGCCCATACATGTGTAGATATGGGCTAGATTGATGGCCGCTTTGAGCGCCGTGTGCGCTCATGACTATCAGTCTGGCCCATATCTAATGTGGTCTTCCCTGTTTTCGAATGGCATCAATCCCGCTCGAAAACAGGGATATCGGACATAACCGCAAACCACCTTCAATGTCCATTGCTTTGGATGGAGACCGCGGGTCTCAGGCTCTCCTGGCTGCAGCTCCCAGATAGTGAGAGCGACGCCAGGTGTGCTGGGTCTGCATCTAACAGGAATTGATGTGCACATTGATTCCTGTTCGATTGACCCGTGATCAATAACAGAGTGGTGATGTCACCATGCTGTGTTTGATCGTGGGTCGATCGAACAGCAATCTACCCGTGTATGTCCAGTTTTAATCTCTAGCCATTTTGGTGATGGTACAATGTTCAGGGGCTTTGCAATTGACTAAATTCCAGCCAGTCAAAAAAAAAAACAATTTCACAATCTTTATCAGTCTATTACAAACACAAAGGAACGGTATGAAAACTAAATCAGCAGGAAAATCTCCTAATTCCCATTGTCAGTAATCAAACAAAGATATTATGAATGCATTAAAGTGTCTTAAATAAAAACATTGACTTTTAACAAATTTAAATAAAAACTATTGTCAAAAACTATTGTCATACATAAACTTGGTTTTGGCTTGTCTTTTACTTACACATTGCTGCATGCAGACTTAAAATTTACATAAAAATATAAAGTCATCTTAAGTTGTATTATCTCTATTTTTGAAAACAAACACAGACACAAGAGGTCAATGCTGCACCAAAAAGAGGAACAAAATGTTTACACTCACAGATAGAAAACTTGCTGCTGAGGTCTTTCCCTGGAAACAATTTAAATCCTCTAGATTTAAAATCTATGGACTTTTTCACTAGTTAGGAAAACAAAACAAAAAAAAAAAAGAAAATGAATAAGGTAAAGCAACCTAGTTATAATTCAATGTGATGGTATTGATACATATTTTTTTCTTTGTTAAAATAATAAAATGAAATCTATGTGAACAGATGGGACTTATAAAATATTTTCAAGACACTTTTGTGTGGTTGGCTCTGACATGCCTGAGACATAGTTTCATTTGACTATTACTCTTTAAGGGCTTGATCTAGCTGCAGCAGTCTGACTGCTGAGAAGATCTTTTGATCTTTCATGTGGGATGTCAATCAACCGGTTTCTTTTTATCAAGTGAATTAATCTTATGAAAGAAACTTCATATGCATAAAATTTGTCTGACCCGGCAGTGTGCAAAAAAAGTATATCATGCAATTAAAGCAACAAGAAATTACCATATATACTTGAGTATAAGCTGACTGAATATAAGCAGAGGTACTTCATTTTACAAAAAAAAAAAGCCTTACCCTATGATATAAAATGCAGCAGCTAAGACTCACATTTGTTTTGGGATGCCAATGTTCAGACTAGCTGACTTGTGTGTTAAGGCTCATTTACATGGATGGTTTTTGGCAACTGGCCACTAAGTGCCTGAAAACTGCGTTTTTCATGCTTTTGCCCGATAGAGATTTTGTGGGGATGTTAGCATGAATGTGCAAAAAGCAACCATGTAAATGTAGCCTAAATAGCAAAACCCCTGAACATGATATCATCCAAATATCATCCAAATTCCTTAAGATGTAGGGTAGTGTTGTAGGAACATTTTGTTTTAGGAATTGCTCTAGATCATGAAGTTTCTTTATTAAGTTCAGAGTTAGAGTGTGGTTTTTTTTATTGCTCCTACAATCCTTCCTGACATCTCCAGCAAGTTTAGTGATTACCCTTTTGGGTGGTGGCAGAATGCCCATGTTTAACTACGGGTACAGGAAATCAAAGCAGAGTACATTGTACTCTGCTGGTTTTCCCCACCCTTCCTCCTCCCCTCTACCCCATGTAGGATAGGACACTGACGCCATCTTCTTAACATGAAGGTAAATGGCACTGCCCCCGCCTCTTTAGCGCCACCGATGACGCTGAAGAGGGGGTGGCAGAAGTTATAAGCGAATCTGCCTAGCTTCAGATTTGAGCGGACTCGTCAGGGATAGGTAAGCATACCCAATCCCAGCTTGAGGTGAGTTTTTGCAAACACACTTACCCCAAACTGGGTTTGGGAAACTGCCAGTAAGGTCAATTAACCATCTTCAGGGGCTTTGCAATTAACTTGCAAAGTATATTTTTTATTTCTGCAGATTTTGGGAGCTGAATAATTTGGCTTATACTCCAGTTTATATGGTATATACAATGCTTCACTTATATATTTCAAAAACATTAAATATACCCCCCTTCCCTACTGCTACCAAAACGAATGTCTAATTATTGCTGGGATCATTAGGTTATTTTGTAACTCAACTCAAACAAAGTCAAGTGGCATATGGAGTGTAACCAATGTTGAGGGCTGTAAACATTTAGAGGTTGGCCCATTGCTGGTTAAAAACTACTCTATTCATCTAGATTTCTACTTATCTGGCTTCCCTTATCTGGCTTCTACTTATATGCCCTAATCCAAGTTTCATCAACTAGTAAGCCTTCAGGTAACAATTGTCAGCCCAAACCCTGTAGCCTTAAATCATTAACTTTATAGTTTAATTAGTTAAATTTTAAGATCTGACCCCTTAAACGCAAAAAAATTACAGAAAATAATATTATACATAAAAATAAAATAAAAACAATAATAAATAATTTTTAGCCAAGCTGATGCCAAACTTAAACCTACATCATTGTGAAACGTAAGTAATTTCATGGTTATTAATAAAATGTAGATGTGAAATATGACAATTAGAGCTGTGTAAAAAGATTCATGCTAAGCGTAATGACACATACTAGGCATTGTATAAAGCTTTAAATATTTTTTCTTGTAAAAATTCTCATGTTTCATTTGCATCCGAAGAATTAACTTCGTCACCATTTAAGTAAAAGAAAGAAAAAAATTTTATAAAATAAAAGGGAAGGGGGAGGGGGGACTTTAAAAAGACCACAGGGGATTAAAAGCTCAAAGGGAAACAACAGATACATTACTGAAAATGAAATTACTAAATCTGGATATTTTGCCAAAAGCTTTTAACAGGCTACTTATTTATTAATTCATGCAGAGAAAATGTTGCACAAACTGTTTAAAATCTTGGAACAATGTAAAACCATTTGTATGCACCCAACTATGACAAAAGATAATGCGATTCATTCAGCTGAAAAGAAACACATCTCCATCTGCATTTTGCCAGTATGCATAGGCTGTCCTACGTTTCAGTGGTGATATCAGGTTAGGCAATAAATACTGTATATGGCAAAGAGGAAACATTCAAGGGCGCTTGTAAAACAAAATATGGTTGTGCTAAAGCAAAGCTGTCCTGCGCAAAAGCAACACCATTGTGTTATCAACTGGAACAATGAGGGTGATTTATTTGAGAGGAAGAGCATGGAACATTTACAAGGAAATTCTCATTTTGAAGTGGAAAAAATCCCATGCTTAGTGAATTAAAAAATATTTTCTTAATTTTGCGGTTGAATAATTGAATATTTTATTAATTATATATCATTATATATTTAAGATATGACTCTAAATCCCCC
>CM070036.1:11288468-11332470 GCA_036250615.1 Ptychadena robeensis | reverse complement strand
AGTTCTTACCAGCATCATCCTTTTTCCCTTTCCTTTTTTTTCTTTTTGGGGGTAAAAGTATGCTTTTTTGAGGTTAAACCTCATCAAGCTTTTACAGTGTAAAAAAAAGCTTGTTCTATAAACAGATAAATTAACCTAGTTGCATTTACGCTTTGTAATACACTGCAAACAGAAATCAGGACACAAGTGAAAACTTTAAATTATCCAATGAATTGATGAACATTAAAATTATGCATTTCATAGTAAAAAGACCTCAATATTTAAAAGAATATATATATATCATTTCATTTTGGTATCTGTTTTATATTAAATAGTTTGTTCCATATGATGGCTAAGAGTCCAATATATATTTATGAAAGGGGTTGAGAAAAAAATTACTTTCAGTTGAAATCCCTAGAAAAAGGATGTTGATTAAATCGTTAAAAGAATATGAACTACCAGGTATACCATTAGAACAGGTAAACATTATATAACGAATCGTCATAAACTGTGTATTTGCTGTACTGTGAAAATTAAGTGCCAAAATTAATTAATCTAAAAATAAAATGTTACGGCTCAGATTTTATTGCTGGATTATTTGTTTATAATCTTTTAAAAATTGGATTACTGGGGCCAGAAGACCCATAAATATCTGGAAATAATGTTTATGATGTTTCTTAATTTTAACCACACAGCAAATATGAAAAAGAGAAATAATTAGCTGGAAAACAACCACTTCTACTTTTATATGAATGGGCATTTATTTCACCAAAAAAAAATCAGCTGCATCCCAGATATAAACGTGTTTGCTTCATATTTAAAATGATAATGCCTGTGTTATTATTGTTTTACCTGTGAATTAAGTTTGCAGTATCCTACAAGTTTCAAGAAAGAATAGTAGAAAATTAGGACAATGCTCATTAAGAAAATCCTTCATTAGGCTTGGAAGAATGCATTTGGTTGATGCAAACATTTCTTCCAAAACAGACTTTAAAATAAAATAGTTACATCATACTTAAATCCATGTTTATGGCCATTGTCAGTGATTGTCTTGTCATTTCATGCCATGACATATCTGCTTATGAAATTGTTTATTCTATGTTACTTTTTGAAACTTTTTAAACCCCGTTTCGTTTTTTTGGGGGATGATTTTATGTTGCGACGTCCAAATGTTTGACATTTTCAAAGTGTTAATTTAAAGAAAAAAAAATGTTTTGATACTTTTAGCCATGATATGACAAACATAAGTGACCATGGCCTTAATGTATGGCTTTTTTTTTTAAAAAGGGTCACAATAAAACAGCATAGATACCTCTATGAGTAACACCTGCAAGCTCTTTAGTTCTCTCTATCTGTACAGAATTTCTCGCCCGTCTTCTTAGGCTTTGTGTTTGTGATGTTGTAGAAGATTGCAGGTCCGTGATTATGCTTGATTCCAAAACGTGTTCAATGGCTTGGACCAGGATATCTTCTGTATGGCTTTGGTTGGGGGCAGCAGTTAAACAGGACACAGTAACATCAGGAGATGTGAGAGCAAGTGTTACAGCACCAGGAGTAGCCTCAATTTGCTCCTCCAACTCACCGGTGGTAGAGGCAGTTGTTTTGCTGAAACCTGTGGGACACATAGTGGCACTGGATGCTAACTTTTTCTTTAAAATGTTGCATTTTCCTAAATATTTTTTTTCAAAAATAATCTCAAATTATGCTCTAATGAAGATATATGGCATGAACACAAAATGACAACTATAACTATTATGGATCTGAAATATTGGGGTGTATGTGCTACACTATTGGCTACTAAAGAAGCAATCTATCTATAGTAAGCAATGTATGTCCCCTTTTCAAGCTTCAATTGTATGAAGTTGGAAGAAGGCTCCTTCAATATCTAAAGTTAGCCAATCACGGGTATCACATAAATTGATGGCTAGCGCAATACAGTCCTCTACTGCTCATGAAATATATCATCAACTAAGTGTTTATACTTACTTATTCACACAACATATTTGCACTTTTTGTTGCTGTTCAAATATCAAATATATCAGTCGACTAGATACAGTTACAGTATAAGAAAAAAACTATTATGCACACAGTTTGGCACTCATGTAATACATACTATTGGCTAATTTACGTTTTTTAGAAAGCTATGTAATTAATGCAATGGAGATTCCTTTTTTAAGGCTTCAATTGTAACTAAAGATTTAAGAAGGATTCTGGAAGCTTGTTTCTTCAATAACTTAAATGAGCCAAAATCGAGTATCACAGAAACTGATCGATAACGTGATGCAATCCTCTACCACTGATACAATCTGAAATATATAATCAACTAAGTGTTTATACTTACTTCAAAATACATTCTATTTTAACTTTCTGTTGTCGTTAATTTAATACATAATATACCTGTTGACAATATTAAAAATTAAATATGCACAGTCTAGGGTTCGTGTAATACCTACTATTGGCTAATTTAAGTTATTAAAGTAATCTATGTAAAATATGAAATATAAATCCCCTTTTTAAGGCTTCAATTTTGTAAAGACTGAAGAAGGTTTCTGGAAGCTTATTTTTTCAATAACTTAAGTTAAACTAATTACGGGTATATAACCTATCTCCCATATAATCAATGGCAAACACCATACAATCCTCTACTACTGATAAAATCTGAAATATAAAATCTACTAAGTGTTTATACCTACTTCTAAAAACTATTTATTCGGTTGGTGTTAAATAAATATATAATATACCTACTGACTAGTTACAGTTAGAGTATTCAAAACTTATTTTCAATATGTTAATTCATTGCATTAAAAATATGAAAATTTCCGGATTAAAAATCATACAAAAAGTTTTGGGATCATATGATAACTATTCATTTTTAACTCAAACTACTTGGGAAGCAATCTATGCAATGTTAGCAAGGTAGATCACTTTTTCTGGCTTCTGAAAGATTGTTTCTTTAATAACTTAAGAAAGCCAATGACAGGTATCACATATATCGATAGCTAACAAGATAAACACCTCCACTACTGATAAAATCTAAAATATATCATTAACAAAATGTTTATACTTACTTCAAAATACATCAAATTTGAACTTTTTGTTGTTGTTAATTAAACCCCCCTTGCCTTCAGCCCCTACCCCGCCGTTTTTAACATTGTACTCTGCTTGAATTTCTCACCCTCCCCTGTCCATGTCACCGTCGCCATCAATGATGCCAGCCATGTGGTCTGAGAAACCTACACCCCTCCATTAACATGGAGGTCTATGGTTCACCCCCTGCCCCTTTGGCATCACAGTCTCAGAACCCTGGACATGCTGCGGCCGCATTCAGAAATGCCACAGCTTTCCTGGGATATGCAGGGTTATTGTGATCCCGGTTCGTCCAGGGTTTGTTTGGGCTCGGCATGAATGCTAGAGACGTTAAATATCAAATAAACCTGATGACTGGATACAGTTACAGTATTCAAAAGCTATTATGCACAGTCTAGGGTCCAGTCTAGGGTCCTGTGGCTGTGATAAAATCCTCTACTACTGATACATTTGAGAATTTGCAATCAACTAAGTGTTTAAACACATTCTATTAAAGATTTCTGTTGTTGTTTTTTAAAAATCTAACACACCTTTTTACTAGATACATTTATAGTATTAAAACGTTATTATGCAAAAGGTTTTGGTTTCATATGACACTTTTTTCAAAACAATTTATTAAAAGGCAACCTATGTAAGAAGAGAAATGTAGGTTCCTGTTTCAGTTGTATAAAGAAGAAGGCTTCTGAAAGTTTGTTTCCTAAATAACTTATGTTATTTAGGAAATAACTAGAGATGGTCGAATTTTTTTTCAAAAATTCGACCATTTCGCCGATTTCGAGTTAATTGCAAAGCCCCTGAACATGGTATCATCACCAAACTTACTGGAGATGTAGAGAAGGGTTGGGGGTATACTCCAAAAAAGAAAGTATGTCTCTAACACAAATAGTTTTTGCACAAATTAAGTTCAAATTCAAGTAAAAATTTCGAAAATCGGAATTTCGACTTTAATTTTGAACCTAATTTATGCAAAAAGTACATGTGCTAAAGCAACACTTCTTTTTTTCAAATGTTCCCACAACCCTTCTCTACATCTCCAGCAAGGTTGGTGATGATACCATGTTCAGGGGCTTTGCAATCAGCTCACAAAGTTAGCAAGCCGAAAAATTCGACCATCTCTAGAAATAACTTATGTTACCCAAAAAGGCATTCTGTTTCGACTTTCTGTTGTTGTTATCTAAATTTCTAAGATACCTGTCCACTAGTTACAGTTTCAATATTATAAACAGTTACAGTTTCAAAATATAAACAATATTTTTAAAAGGTCACTACACTACAAGGTCACTACAATAAAAAACAATAAACAATGCTTCAAGAAGTGGAATGATATATGTTCAAATTCCTGATAAATTATGAGATAGCAGGATCATTAGGGTCAATCCTCCAAACAAATAATGTATGTTTCATTTTATTAAAGTGTGTTACTTGATATTTGTCTTTCACTTCTATGCATTTTATGTGATCAGACTGTGTGGTATTTCTTTTTTAAAAACAATAAGTATAATTTGCCCCTTAAAATGCTAACCTTGGTCTGCAGCTAAGTAGCCGTTGAATTAGCAGATAACATAAAATTAGAGATGGTTGAATTTTTCGACTGACTGACTTTGTGAGTTGATTGCAAAGCCCCTGAAAATGACATTGTCACCAGAATTGCTGGAGATGCGCAGAAGGGGTTTTGGGAACATTTTTGAATTTTTTTTTTTACACTAGCACATGTAGTTTTTGCATAAACTAAGTTCAAAATCAGAGTCAAAATTTCGATCTTCGAAATTTTGACATGACTTTGAACTTAATTTATGCAAAAGCTATTTGTGTGAGAGCAATAAATTTTTTTGTGGTATACCCTCAACCCTTCTCTACATCTCCAGCAAGTTTGGTGATGATACCAGGCTCAGGGACTTTGAAATTAACTCAAAATCATAGAAATCTTTCAAAATTCGACCATCTCTAAACATAATCACTTGATACAGGGTAAAGACATGGAATATGAAAAAATACTTAAAAGGCTTACACTAGTTAAATACATATTTGAAAATAAATGCAGCATTCTGTCTACTCCCACGCAATATTGATAAATGTGAACTGAACATTTGAAGAGAAAATTGTTATGATATAAAATAACAAACACTGTCAAAATAACTTGTACAGCTTAGTGAATTGACCCTACAGTTTAGGTGAAAGGCTTACTAAAATGACACTACTCTTTAAACTCAAAAAAACTTAAACTTTTTCTATAACTGCTTGTTAAATAAATAAGTGTATCAGGCTTTTGTGCAGGTCCGTTAGAACTAATGTTGTTTCCAATTAAAACAGAATGCATTCTGTAGAAAAACAATGAGCTGATTTTAAAGTTAATTAATATATTGATATCCCTTTGGACTTAGCCGGCCAGCTTGAACGATGCAACAGACTTTTAGAGAATTTCTCACAAATTGGCCTATATGCACAAAACAGCAGATAATACTTTAGAGAGTTGATGAGTCATTGACCCCATTGCAAAAGTCTAAACTGCATATTTATTTTATTTCATGAGGAGGTGTAGCTTTGGAGTTTATTCAGGAACAGTAAAATGTCTACATTAAGGTATGGAAATTTTTAGTTTAAAAGTAACCCAAAATAGGAACTGCCATTGCAGACCTTGCATCCTAGTCCATTCTCTACTTGGTGAACTGCCATGAGCATATTGGGTGTAATAAGATGTGAGGACTAGACATGGTCAAAATGAAGTACATTTGATTTGACTAAAATGTATACATTTTAGAGTTTTTTCATGCAAAATTTCGACTCTGAAGTTTCTAGTTCAAAATTTCAATGTATCAATTTAATATAATAGTGTCGGTTGTGTGTTGATTTTTTTTGCGAATATCAGCACTTCTTAAATGATTGCAAATTATTCAACTAATATTCACAATAATTATATAATAATATATATTAATATATCATTATTATATATATTATATAATTAATAATATTCGCACCATAACTATTCAACACTATAACATACATTATATTCAATATAAAATTTTAGTCTAAATGTAGGGTAGATTTTCAACTATTTAGTAGAAATGCCCAATTCATATTGCAAATTTTTGCGACCATCCTTAGTGAGGACCTGGGACACCTATGCCAAGTGCCCATTATTGGCAAACACCACGGATGCAATGGACATGCAACCAGGAAGCAGGAGACAAATGGACATATAGGGCAGGACACCCCCAGCTTATATGGATCAGGTAAGTAATCCCAGGTTTGGTGGGGGGTTGACTGCATTTGCTCATGAAAATCTAACCTGAGACCCATTTGGTAATACTGCCAGGGAGGTTAATAAGCAAAATTAGACAACTAGTTTGTTAAGTATGTTCTTAATTAGCAGGACTATTTGGGGTAAAAGTCCCCCCTTGTGTCTGGCTACACTAGAAAAGGCTGCAAATTGATTAAAATATTTCCAACCTGGATATTAATAGTTTGCTTCACCTATCTAATCATGTAAATAAAGAACTGCTAAAAACACTAAAATCCTAGCAGTGTGAATACACATATGAAAGAAAAGGATGATGATAACATTAGTCTCATATAGATAAATCACTTGTTGAACATAAACATCCATTTCTGTCTTCCACATAATGCGGATATTTTAGTAATATTTCATAATTCTGAATTTTGACAAGGCTTGAGGAAGCATTATAATTTCTAAACTATTTATTAATGGCAAGTAGGAAGATGACTCCCAATGGCAAGAAATAAAATCACTTATCTAAACTTTAATATATCAGGTAAAATGTGTTAAATATGTTGTAGAGCAGAATTATGTATGGGCACTGGGCTTAACGCTATTCAAAAAGTGAAGCAGCATGGGAGAATTTCTGCCCTTGACATCCATGAAACTAATAGGAACCCCTTACCCACAGTGTACCTTAACAACCACTAGGCCTTGTTTTAATACATTTATGTAAGTTAAATGCATGTATATAAGTTTTCGTTTTCTGCTGTTTGTGTGATTTCCCATGTCTATCTATGGTGTAAAGCCATCTGTTTTAATAATATCATGTAAATAAATGAAACAAGTAAAACTGTGAAACATATTGCTCATAATAAGTTTAACAACACCATTGCTATCTATGAGCAAGCTCACATTCTTCACATGGAAAAAATGAAAAAAAAAGATCATAAATTGTCATGTGTAAAAAAAAGGCTTGAAATTTAAATTCTAAATATTATATAATAAAAACTAAAATAATCTAACCATACTATGCTCATTGGTAATGATAATTGCTACTCCATCCATAGCCAATGCAATTGCTTGTTTTACTGAGCCATTTACTAATTAACTTCCACCTAATAATATGCACATGTGAGTATTTAAAGGAATCCTAATTACGTACAGATATTTTCCATCAGAGTGATTTTTCTTAAACAATCGCCAATCCACCGTGCTTATAATGTTCAGTCTAATATCTATTTATTATTTTAGTGAGTATCTATTATTTTAGAGTAGTGATGGCTGAACTGTCCACAAGGCGGATATAATGTCTTCCCTGGTGAAGAGTACGGGTGTTTGACCCACCCTGTTCACCGCGGGAAGAAATTTACCATTCTTCCGCTGGCCGGATCAGGAGCAGAAAAATCAGGCCAGTGGAATAATTCTTTTAGGAGAGACCGCAGAGAGAAAACCGTCTCAAACCAGAAGTGGCGTCAGTAACGTCATGTCCGGGTATCAAAAACGGGAACTGTGCATTCCAGGTACCGAAAGTGAAGTCAGTGATGTCCCAGGGAGGGAATTTGAATCTTCCTGCCAAGAGGAGGACGTCGGACTTTTTTAAAAGTCCGATCTGCCTGTTCGTGGACGGACCTGGCCGAAGTTTGGCCATCACTAGCAAGGAGTTTCCTTCACCGTTGGGGGTATCCCCAATTCCTATTCCTTGGGTATTTGCACCACTTAAGCAGTGCTTCTGGAAAAACAAATGGCTGGACTGTGTGATGCAATGGTTTATGAACAATCTTTAAAATGTCATCACAATGGAAATATCTGTACATAATAAAGATCGCTTCAAATACTCACCTATGCATATTATGATAGTAGTGATGAGCAGCATAGGCAATTTTCGCATTCGCAAAATATCACACATTTTTTACCTTATACTTTTCAAAAATGTATGAATTAGAGAATTTGTAATCTCCAGTCATTATCACCTTTATTGCGTGAATCTGAACTGGTACATGCGCATATTGGGAATGCAATGCACAGTGGTTCTGTATACTGATGTAAAAAATCTGTAATATTAACGATTATGAAGTTAAAGCACTATATTTGAGACCTTCCTGAGTTCTCAAAGTACCGATATTTGAAATAAATTTTCTTATAGTCCGAAGGTATGGTTTATCATTTGAAAGTTTTAATCAGTTATGGCTGAATTCCTAATTCATCTGATATTTCAATAGACTAAATCTGACTTACCCTGTAGATTACTTTCTGCACATTTACAATGCTCTCTATGTTTTCTAGTTTTTTGTTGTTCTAGAGCTTCAGGCAAAAACAAATCATGAGAATTTCACAATAACGAAAATCAATGGAAATATCTAGACACAAAGTTGTTTTGCCATGATATAAGCGCTGTCAGGTTTCCTGAGGTGTTTATGGCCTAGATAATAGGGTATGAGAATAAATGCGTGTCACAGGTTATGGTGTAAACTGTGTTTAAAGAAATTGTGAGATTCTCTAAACAGAAGGCCAGAAATCCCATTCAGACAACACTAGAATCTGTAAAACTGCACTGGAATATAGTCTAAAGTACTGCTGGGATAACACACCAAAACATCAGTGGAGTTTTAGAATTAGCGAATATCTCAAATGTTCACAATTTCTAATATTCGCAGTATGGTCTCTGTATGAATGTGACTGGTCATTAAGAAGATTTTTGCAATGTGAATATTATTTTCACAATACATGGTAAAACTGTGAATATTCGAAGTTATAAATATTGAATTGAATATCAGTAGAATTTTTCGCTAAATATTGCGAATCCGATTATTGCCTATGCCACTTATCACTATTTACTACTAGTGTTGAGCTTGAAGATTGGAATGTCTAATATTTTTCATGAATATGTGCAAATTCTAGAATTGCAAACATCGTCAATTCTAGAATTTGCAAATATCGTCAATTCAAGAATTTGCAAATATCTCAAATATGTCATCAAATATTCATGATTTCGAAAAGGTTTCCTTGTATTGCGAAAATAATATATGCATTGCGAAAATAAATATAGCATGTGACCATTAATTAAATGTGAATATGTTTTACAATACATGGTAATACCGTGACTATTTAATTTAACGAATATTGCAAATTCTAATATTGCCTATGGCGCTCACCACTATTTCCTACCCATCAGAAGAAAGATCTTCATCACATAGGTCAGAAGAGGATCGTGATAGAGTAGATGTGAGTTTACTGAAGTGCTACTTTGATGATTTCTCTTTCCAGCAGTGAAGTTCTCTTTAGCTAGCCATACATTGTCCGATTCCATGGCCGATCGATCACCTATCCGATCGATTCCGGCGATGTCAGCGGGAATCGGAGGTCCGATCGATCGGCCAATTAAGTCCGTCCGATCGCGCCATACCACCTTGGCCCACGGATTCCTGGACGATTCGTGTCCAATCGCTTACTTCACAAATGGCAACTCCCCCTGATGTGTGCTGAATCGGATCAGAAAGACCAACATGTTGGTTCTCTGTCGGATCCGATTCTGGGCCCCCGATCGATCGGACGTGGTCAATCGGACAAGGTGGGCTTCACGCGATTCCGGTACGATCGTTTCGCGTGCACACTCCCGGAATCGATCGTCCAGGAATCCGCTGGGAATCAGACCAGTGTATGGGGACCTTTTGTTTTTTTTTGTTTTTTTTGTTAACACTCTTCACTTAAGCAAAGACAAAGTCATGGTCATAAATGGCCCTGGACTCCTGTCTGCAAATGTAGACGCTCCCAGGTCATTCAGATAACGACCATGTGCCAGGTATATTAAGTCTTTAGTGTCTTAGGTGTTCCTGAAACCTCTCTTATAAAAACAATGGCCACTTTGATAGATTAGAGGTTTTTTTTTTTCACTTAACCAACTTGTTTTCTATTCTTTTGGCTAATCTATGTCAGGACAGGGTACATTTAAATTTCATTATCAGTATGGTTTGTGGTTTGTGAGGACAACTATGCCTGCCACACAATGCAAGCAAAAGGCATGGTCAGTCCCCACTTGCCAGTGATGATGCTCGGAAGATGGAGCTGCCCATTCTGTTTGAGAAGAGACCCGTCGCCTGATGGACATCACTGGATTAAGTCGCTGGTAAAGGTCAATGGTTCACCTAGAACAGGTAAGCCATTCCAAGTGTGGCTCGGGGTTACAGCTTTTGAATACTCTTTATGTGAACATGGCTATTTGCTCCTTCTAAAGGTAGCCATACAGGTAGGGATTCTCCCTCGATACATGAGGGACAGACTGCAGCGTGATGCCGGCCCCCTAGAGGATTTTCCATTTTCCAGGCACTGCTATGGATGGGGACTGCGGTTCCTATCCGAAGTAATGAGATCAACCCGGAATCGACCAACATGCACTATGTTAACCGTGTGATCACCATGAGATCTTGCCAGGTGGGTGCACCTGATTTTCGGCTGAGCGATCGTGGGGGGTTAGCGGGTGCACGCATGGTGGTCAACCAGCCAAAAATTTGCCCAGAATCTGTCCGTGTATGGCTACCTAATTGAAATAAAAGCAGCTTAGTGTTATCTTTACAGATTTATCAGAGAAGATCTATGGCAACAATTTAAGATGAACCAGACACTGGTTGTATCTACAGATGACAGCATGCAGAAAGGTGACCAAAGTAAAAAAAGACAATAGACAAAACAGGAGAGAAATGCTAGATGACATCAAGAGACATTCAGATGGTAAGCAAATGACAAGAGAGAAACATTACTTAGGCACAAGTTAGGGCAGGGTAGCACAGAGCAGAAGTAATGAAAAGGGGGGCTTATACCCTATGCCAAGTTAAATACTGAAGCTCAAGATCACATAAAAATAAACTTTTTTTGCTGTAAATTACTGCTTGTTGTTTTGTCCTAGAAATGCTTATAGATACCTCTGAGGCATTCGCTATAACATACACTAGTCTGAACAGGTACATGAATTGCCAAAAGAGAGGAGAGATGTTGATATCATAGCCAGCTATAGGATTGGTAGTGGTGGTACCAACACTACCTGTCACCCACGGCCAGCCTTGGAGTGCGACCAACCACCACAGACGAACACCACTGTGTGAAGACAGTGTACAAGCTAAAGATCTCCACACACGGATGCATCATTAAAGGTTGTTGGCTATTTTACAGATACCCAGACTAGGGCCTGTACATTACCTAGCAATCTGGGTGCACTCACTTTCTAACATATCCTGTCCCTACATTCGTTTTTACCGCTCCTCTACAGTTCTAATCTCGTCTTCCATTTTTTGGTCTTTGCATACTCTTTTGCAATACCCACACAGCTTATCTTGCAGCTATAGGATTAGGAAAACTAATGTTTGAGTTAGCAACAGTAAAACTCATATGTATCCCTTTTTTATATGGTTTCTGGATTATCTGTAGAATTTTTTTTAGTTTTTTATTATTTCTAAAATTTTATTGCAAGTAAACCTCATTCCTGTACATTAAAACAATGATTGATGTTGGTTAATTTGTAAAAAATCGGGGATACTGATCTATCCTCTGAGAACATGTGGTGATTCTAAATCTCTGAATTTCTGATCTCCACACACGGATGCATCATTAAAGGTTGTTGGCTATTTTACAGATACCCAGACCAGGGCCTGTACATTACCCATCAACATGGGTGCACTCTAACATATCCTGTCCCTACAATAGTTTTAACCGCTCCTCTACAGTTCTAATCTCCTAATTCAAATTTGTGGTCTTTGCATACTATTTTGCAATACCCACACAGCTCATCTTGCAGCTAAAGGATTGGGAAAACTAATGTTTGAGCGAGCTGGCTATCAACAGTAAAATTCATATTTGTCCTTTTTTTTATATGGTTTCTGGATTATCTGTAGAATAATTTTTAGTTTTTTATTATTTCTACAATTGTATTGCAATTTATTGTTAACCTCATTCCTGGACATTAAAACAATGATCAATGTTGGTTGATTTGCTTAAAAAAATAGAAAAATAGTTAAACTATGAAGTGCTATGTTATGTTATAGTTAACCTTCCGGGCGAGTGCAGCTCGGGGTAAGTTTGTTTACCTATCAAACTCATTCTAAGCTGGGGGATACTATACTATGAGCCTATGCTCCGCGAGCATGTGGTGATTCTAAATCTCTGACTCACTGATCGCTTCTGATATGCCATTGAGCTCTATGTCGATGATGCCAGAGATGTGTAGAGGGGAGGAGGGGAGATACAGCAACTACTATGTATTCTGCGTTGATTGTCCATACCGCCTCAATGGCATATTATGGGAATACCACCAGGGAGTTTAAATGAAACTATTTCATAGTCTATAATGTAGATGGGATTATGTTTGTGTTTCTAATAAGAAAGTCCAGCACTGCCAATATGCTTTCTGCTAGATGTGTCGATTCACTGTTTAGGGTGCACCCATATTTACTAGCCTACAGCCCAATGGACAACTTCCTGGTTTATTCAGGCCTCTATTTAGCCTTTCAGTTTCTTTTTAAAACTTTAAATCTGAAACTTTCTTAATGCTTCACCTGTTGGCTGAAAAAGGTAAACAGAAAATATTCAAATATCTTCATGACAAAACAAATATGGAAGAAGCATATTTAATCTGTTTTGTATGCGTATAAAGCCATATAACTAACTTTGGCTTACAAGTGCAATGTAAATTTTAATATCCAGAGGACCCTTTGTTTAAACAGCTATGGGCATTGTATTTCGAACATAAAATGTGTGATCATTAGTGAAAACATAACAAAGCTGGTGAGTAAACAAGCTGCATTTTTATAATACTGAAGAGACGACATAGCATGTTTTAGTTATAAAAATGACTTTTCACATCAAGAATTCAGTCTGTTTCAATGATAATTGCAGGAAATATAGTATCAGTGCCAAGTTTGTGTTTACGCATATGCAAACATAACTTGGACTGAATTCTGTTCTGTAAAGATAAATTTATTCTTCTTTAGAAAGCAGCTTCCATACATTATTAATACACTATATACAGAATTTCATTAGTTTAGTTTAAAGAATATGATTCACAATTATGTCTGGATTTAGTAATTTAAAAAAGCCAATTTAATTGAATCTAGGTCTTTTTATGCAGAGCCATAAACTTTTTCATAAAATAAATGGCATGAATATTTTTTATTTCCAATGAGAACAGACATTCCAAAGTATGCTGTATGTGCATCCTGGTCCTAGAGAACACTTGCTAAAACTGATTTACTGGCAGTCAGTGGGAAAGAATTACATTAGTGCCCTGTGAAAAGAATGCCCAATGGTGGTTTCCAGACAAGCAGGGAGTAACATCCCTTTCTAAGCCTCGTAAAACCCTATCCCTCACTTCCTCCTATTTCTCACCATCCTCCTGGATTAGTATTCCCAGGAATTCTGTCAGTAGAATTTACTCACAGAGTTCACAAAAGATTTATGTGAAAAATACTAATCTGGGATAGTGATGAGCGGCAATATTTAATATAATTCTACTAATTTTCTATTCGATATTCTCAAATTCAAATATTCACGGTATGACTATGAATTGGGAAAATATCACCGTATTGTGAAAATCTTCTACATGAATGGTTACATGCTATATATATTTTTGCAATGAGAATATTATTTTCACAATACATGGCCATACCGCAAATATTCCAACTCCTGAATATCCGCCGACAAATTCAGGATTTTTGCAAAAAATATTTAACATTCGAATATTCAAGCTCAACACTTACCCGGGATAGGGATGGGAAAGAGGGGTAAAAACTGCTCTTTCATAGATACAGTAAGATGGGTGATGCATTATGCCTTATGCCTGTGGAGCGCTTTTTAAAAACAAATTATAATCAATTACATTGTATTCTGCCAGGATTCTTTGCTCTCCCTCCACCCCTGATACAAAAAGCATCATAAAATGGAGGTCAATGGCACCGAACCCCACACCCCACTGGTGTCACCAATGACACTGAAGAGGCGGACCTGGGAGAGATCGGTGGGTTTGCCAATACTAACATTTAACTGCAGGCTTGCCGGGAATAGGTGAGTACCCCAAATGTAGCTTGGGTTGAGTTTGTAGGGACATGGATCTGTCTAAGTCCTAAGCTTAGGCAGTGTAGAAGGCTTTCCATCCAAGTGAGGGCCCTTTTACACTAGCCACATTTGTGTTGCGGTTCTGCAAAACAGTGGGGCTTGCATTAACACAAGGTACACAGGTTTCCAAAGGAAACCAGTTGTACTTTTCACATTTGCTCCACTAAGCATTTTGCAGTAAGACACAACGTATTAACAGAAATGCCCTGCAGCATGCATTTTTGTGCCCCAGCATTTGGCATCTTCGATACACTTGTAAGGGCTTGTTTCCACTGATGCGGATTGCTGAAGTTGTATCCGTGCGGTTGCAGCCGCTCCCGCCTGCACCCCAAGCTGTTTGTCATGCGGATGCACGCGGACGTCCGTGCGGTCGGATGCAGACTCTGGGCAGCCCCCATGTTAAGGGATGCGGTCGGTTGTGGCATCCGCACGAAAACGCAGTAGCGAGTGTTCAGAACCACACCGCATCCACATCCGCACCGCATCCGCACTCAGCCGCACCAGTGGAGCCTGGCTGATTCTTTGCCCATGGATGAGGTCGGAGGGGCGGCAGCCGCGCGGATACAGCTGCAGCAAACCGCATCAGTGGAAACAAGCCCTTAGTCTCATGCATTAGTGTATGTTTCTTTACAAGCAACAGACCAATCTGTAAATGCAGTCATTGCTGGTAAAACATGGCTAGTGTGAAAGGGTCCTGAAGCTTCCAGCAGATGGCTTTATCTTCTTTTAAGAGGCTATTTTTAGGACAAGTATAAGTAGAAACAGAATTCAATCAGATCACAGTTACATTGGGCCCAGTTCACGGCTGTTCACGGCTGTGAATAACTCGCAGCTTGCATATAACTATAACACTTTCACATTTTGACTGTAAAGTGAAGAAACAAAAAGACAACAAGTTGTTCTTCATGTCCCTTATTCTCCGTGAAAGAAGACGTGTGATGGGAAAGCCCAGAAGAGTGGCAGGACATAGTCTGTATTCAGCCGGAGTGATGTATCATACTTACGTAGGCTGGCAGAGGTGACAAGAGATCAGAGTGTTGTTCTCCCAGAATGCCAAGTTTAGATAAAAATCGTTGCAGAAAACTAGGAAACAGGCCAACGAACTGTGTGATTTCCATTTATAATAAAATATTGCCTGGCTTTTTTATCATTTACTAAAACATTTGTCCATATAGAATTAAATAGGAAATCCAGAATTTGGTGCAGTAAAAATTTAGGTCAGGAAATGTTGCTGTGTATTTAAACTATATCTAAACCCAATATATTGCATAGCCAGCAGCAGTAAGTCCCTTTCAACTGGACTTGATTAGTTGTGTTAAAGGTGTTTTGCAGCCAATTCAGCTCAAATGTCTTCAACAATATAATTCATGTTTAATTTAATTTAAAGAGGACAAACTACTACTACTAGCTATACCATGAGCTGAATGAATAGGAATCTTATTATATAAGAACTTACTTTATTAGTGCTGAGATAAAGTGGCAGTTTCTAGCTTCATTGTAACTATTTTCTGCAAAAAACATACTTACTGTCCTATGAAAAGCAATGCTTATTCGTTTTAATGCATCTATGAAAAAGCAGCATGGTCCCCCAGAATCTAGAACAGCAGAAAAAAACTAAAGGACACCTCCAACTTACATAGTAGATATCAAAGACAGTTACTGTAGTTTGCAGAGATAATTGATAACACTGACATCTGTTAAGAGACACAGATGGATCCATTGTGGACAAACCAAGAAATATACAAGATTCTTGTTTTTGGGCTCAGCTTGCCTAAGCTACATTTCTTATTATTCAAGAAGTTGCCCCCCCCCCCAAAAAAAAACAAAAAAACGTACATCTATGCTTTTTATGGCCCTCATGCCACTTCCTCAGGGTGGAGTCTTTTGTTTCTTGAAGCTAAAGCTTGTGCTGGAGACCATGGTTGTTGACACTTGAGCTTATACTTGTGTCCCAATGCTTGGGTTCTGTAATGCTCAGGAGTCTCTGAATCCTCAAGGTTTTCTTTCATTCCATGCAAGACAGGTTCCTAAGATTTGCCCTTTGTTCTGTGTAGGATATTGTTTTCTGTGAAGTTTCTCCCAACCCAGTGCCATGTCTTTCTGATTTGTCATGTTAGACTTAACCATCACATCTTGGTTTTCCAGGGTTAGTACTGTAGGTTCTCAATGGCAGTATCTCCACTCAGCAGGCTTACAATTGTCTCTGTATTGAACTTTGCATGTAGCTAAATATGTTTTCCCTTGCTAATGGGGTCCATTAAACATCTTCATTCATGTTTAATGAATTATTATTAGGGTTCCTCAAAACAGGTAAGCTATTTTACTATTTCAAATGTGGGTTTGTTATCTAGAATGTTCTATGAAGAGCTGTAATTTTGTATTGAATGAAGGGAATATGGTGATATTTTTTAAGTCTAAATACATGCTCGTTGAGGTTTTTGATGGCACCTTTCAAGCTACAATATTCTATTCTAAATATATCATGAATATGATATATCCTGAACTGGACAAATATCATGAAAAGTATTTTCTTTTTAGGTATAGGTATATACATAATACATGTATATATGGACGCCTAAAGAGTTCATCTTATGTGTTATGTCTGAGTCCTAATCTTTTTTCTTTTATTCCAATTATAGCTTCGAAGGAAAACGTGGACTGAATTTTGTTTTCCATGAGAAATGACTATAGTCTCTGTTTCTTATAATGCAGCCAAAAAAATAGGTCTGTTTTATGTTCTCATTCCCCATTGTAAATTCTAAGCATGAGAATCTATAACAGCAGACTCATAAATACTTCTAGTTGCAAAATAGAGTGTACCTGCAGGACTCGGGGGGATTGAGAACTGTGTATATCAAAATAAAGCACTTCACCTGCATGATTCACCATCAGGAGGAAGCCACTTGGAGACCATTGCTATAATTTCAGCTAGCTCAAACAGCTTAATGTTACCATTAATGTGCTTTGTAATGCAATAGCCACTAGATTCTAAGGTAAAACCGTGCTAAGAATTTTACTTAAAGCATATTCTCACCAAGGTAATTTTGATACATGTTAGAATCTTATTGAAATTGAAAAATCTAGAGCAACTGTAAATTATACACTAAAGTGTTATCCTATCCTTTTCAAAGATGCACATGGGGGTTGTAACCTAGGCTGCATTACATCAATGAGACTCACCAGTAAATAATAAAAATGTATCACTCTTGAAATCTTTCCTCTTCATGATATTATTCATTTAATAAAGGAAAATTGGACTTTGTTGTCTATAAAAAGATTCTAGTCTATTGCATTTTATTTAAAGAACAACTGACCCATGTTTTTTACATTGTACTTTAACTTTGTTAAAACCCCAATAAAAATTGCTTTTGAGATGCATGTGTTCTTCAGGCATGCTACAGAGTGGGCTCTCCTGTGAAAAAACAGTAATATCTTTGCTCCCTACTTAAAAATAGTTATAACTTTCTTATCTACTCCATGAGTATGATATTTAGGGCTGGGTCTACACTACGTTCGTCTGGGGTGGCATGGCATATGCGATAAATTCACAATGCCGGCTGGGTGTTGTGGATTCAGCCCTTTAGACACACTGGAGACATGTACTTGGTAAACAAAGTATGCAGTATGTGATGTACAAAAATGCATCAGGCGAGGTTTGCTAATGGAAAGTATAAAACACGCTATTGCTGACATGGTGAACACCCTGAAACAGAGCCCGAACAGTGGGCAAACTGCGACCAGCCACTATAGTCACACGGGTCCATAACGCCACCCGCATTTTCTGGGGCTGCCTAGTGTAGAGCCAGCCTAATGATTTCAGAGCTATGAATGTGGCGTTATAAATGTGGCTTAATATGTCATATTAGCCATGTATAGTAAAACAAGTCTTTTCCTACAGGCAAAACACAAGGTCAGTGATATTACATCATATAGAAAGCAAATAATAATACTCAGCCAAACTTCAACATAACTTTCACTTTGCAACGGAGCTGGTTTCACACTGAGAACCTTACATACTTGTTCATCATCTATTGGCATGTCAATAGGGTATTTACTTAGGTCTCGTTCCTGAAGCTATCCTCCCTGACCAAGATCTGGGATTACCTCAGTTAGGGTAAATTCAGATGTTCAGTCACAAGTTGGTTGCAAATATCCCTGTATTCATTTTATGATCGCCCGCCCAACAGGTTCCAACAAGAGAGGTAAAGCGGAGGCTCCTAACACATTTAGTAAATGCAGCCTTACATTAAATAGCTCTGTATAGCCATTGGGGGTTGAAATCAAAAGATGCAACCACAGCCCACTGTTGCTCATTATGCCAGTTGCACAGAGCAGCGTTAAAGTTAAATTGAAACTAAAGTCCCTCTCTAAGCTATTTTAAAGAGCTGGATAGGATGGACCCTTATACTCTCCTATAGTTGACTTCTTAAGGGAAGACCCAGCTATTTGTACAAAGAGTCTTTGGGAGTATGATGAGCTAGTTGTTTTGACCAATATGAAATCCAACATTTGCTAGTTTACTTTTCTACATTAATAGGTTATAGGTAGCATCTTATACACCAGTCAATGTCCTCTAACCTGAAGACTTAATTTCTGATATAATGATAGAATGAGCTGTACTTAACTAAAAAGTGCAGTTTTCTAAAATTCCTACTTTTTTAAAGATTTTTCCCATATAACAATACAATACAATGTAAGCTTTGTTTCTTTACGGAAACCGTTGCCCACAATGGTGCAAGAACCCCCCCCCCCCCCCCCCATCTCACTGGCCTTATCACTGATGACCTGAAGGTAGCTCCAGCGATGCCAACCCCAAGTGTAGCTTTCTACGGTGGAAATCTACACACATGCTACACTTGGGAATTTTGCCAGAGGGGTTAAATACTGACTATATGGCAAAAATGGATACAGGTAGCTGGACCGTTCCTATGTATTGGCCATGTAGTCTGTACAGAATGAAAGTCAATTATTTAGACAGAACAGTGGTTTAAC
Organism: Ptychadena robeensis; assembly: GCA_036250615.1. Lineage (NCBI taxonomy): Eukaryota > Metazoa > Chordata > Amphibia > Anura > Ptychadenidae > Ptychadena > Ptychadena robeensis. Next base: position 11,313,098 of record CM070036.1, on the reverse strand, counting down.
TCTCACTTCATTTTAGATCCACAAGTCCATATAATGTTGGATCACCACTAGTGCCAAAAAATTTTAAGGAACAGAACAAATTTCCTTTTACCCATTTATCAATACTTAAGCTCATCATTGCCATCCATGCTCGAAAACAGCAATGTCCGATGCTTTGCTTGTGTCTCCAGGCAAAGCTCGGCTGAGGAGGAGGAGCCGGGAAGAGGCAGTTCTGCTCTCCCCGGCATCTCCGATATCTGACAGCAGCGTGATGACATCATCACGCTGCTGCAGGGTACATCCTGCTAACCCTGTACCCTGCTTAACTTTTGGTTAGCTTATAAAGGGGGAATATTGAACTTTGTGTAACAGAAAAGTTAATTTTAAGATAATGATTAAAACATAAATAAGCTGTGACCAGTGGTAACAGAAGTGTGACTATACATGGTCTAAGTGTGGTGACTGATTAAGGAATGTTGTTAAGAATATTTGAGACATATAATGGTTGACTGTGCTGAACACATACACGAGCATCAGGAATCCCTCTTTTGGGCCAGACAGGCTGTCATAAGCTTTTCACCTCATTTCTACCTTTTGTCAATATTGACAGAGGCAGGCAGAAATGTTGTGATGGATTCTAGCAGCGTAGAAAGCATATTAAAAAAAGTATGTCTACCCTCTCTGCTTTGATATCCAGAATTTTGTTCATTTAGTCTTTAGATTTTTATTGATTAAATTTTAGACTAATCAAACTACATGGCCAATGGACATGGGTATGCTAATTGCTTATACATTAAACAATGCAATTCAAAATATTTTTCAAAACAGAAAAACAATATATATATATCATATTTTCCGGCATATAAGATCACTTTTGAACACAGGAAAAGGTGTGCAAAAGTCTGGGGTCGTCTTATATGCTGGGGGGGGGGGGGGATTAGGGGGCACTCCTGTCCCTGGCCGACCATCCCGATGTGAGAGTAAGCTACTGACAGCAAGTGTGCTCACTAGCGATATTGTGGCTGAAATTGGTATTGCAGGGAGATTGAGATTAAAGCTATTTTATTGGCAAATGTATACAAGTTATGTCCCATGGATAACAGCAGGGAAACATTAATAACTGTGAAAGGTTGCAGATAGGGGTGTCAAATTGCATTACTAATCCAAAAATAAGATTGGACTTCTAAGGGTGTTAGAGATCTGGGAGTTCAAATTCAGAGTTGACATAAAAATGTTTATTTGGTGTGCATTAGAAGAGGAGTAGTCTTATACAGGGAGAATATCCCAAACTCTATATTTTAACTGAAAACGTTGGGGGTTGTCTTATACACCCAGTTGTCTTATACGCTGTAAAATACAGTATATATATATAAATATATATATATATATATATATAGAATTCTAATCTTATTTAGTATTTTTTTCCATTGATTTATTAAGCTTCTATATTTGATGCAAGAAATAAATTATGCAAGAAGAAAAAACTCCCAAAATGTCGAAATACTTATAGTAAAGCTTTGAACTGCATACCACATTAGGAAAAAAGTGAATTTGAAGGATATATAAAAAGGTTTGTTTGCAGTTCTACTTATGATGTAATGATCTACAGCTCACCCCCTGGCCTTCCAGCAAAGAAAACTTGCAGTGCAAAGAGAGCTTATTATATCAGAGTCTTATCTAGGTTTATCATTTCTACTGTTATAAAAATAAAAAAAGAATACCTACTGCTTCTGGAAAGAGAAATCATATTTGCCTTCTAGAAAACTAAGTTTTCGGGCCTCGTATACGCATTCTCTTTTAATAAAGCACAACTTTTTTTTCAATCCCATTTTCCTTCTTAAATAAGATTATAGAATAAGTAATTACTTGTCTTGGTAGAATAATTTATATTACAGACAGGAAACCAATAAAGGGGGTGACTTATTTTAGAATAGGTTTTTACTGCAGCCTTGTAAACCTGTTCTTATTTCAAATGGCCTCGAGGCTCGAAACTGTCTGGTGCCTTAAATGAGCATCGGATCATTTTCAAGGAAGAAAACTTACAGTATGGAGTTTTCACTATACGTAAAGTGGCTGTGGGTCACATGACCTATGTATTTTTACATTCGGGCTTGAAAGCTATATATATAAATTTAATTAAATATATAAATACAATATTTTCATGTTCCAATTGCTTCTTTTAACATATTTAGCTGAAACTGAACTAAATGCCTCTGGGGTTAAAATATAATTGAATGGTACATAGTCATACTACAATAAATATTTTCCTAGTGTACTGTCAACCTCATTCCCTATAGTAAATTGTATCTTAATTATCTTTTAGGCTAAAAACGCTACAAGCTAAATACAAACACCCCCTACTTCCAAGATAAATAGCAGTAGTCAGCATCTGGTTGAGGGGGGAACTGTGCTAATGGTAGATATTCACCCAAGATTATATACTACCACTAAATCTATCATTGTTATCAAATAATTAGTTGAGAAATGGTCTTCTAGGTCTAGGTCTTCTAGGAAGTGAAGTTGACAATATATTCATTTATTTAATACTTTCGACAGTATGAGGGGCGTCGCAGTCCTGGCCTACATAGAGGGTGGGGAAACACAGAAGAGTATAGTTTACAGTGTTTTCAATGGCACAATACGGCCATACCATTAGTGAGGTTAAAGAAGCAAACTTTCAGAATGTCTTAAGCCGGCCATAGACGTCCCGATCTATGTCCGACATTTAGCAGACTCTAAAGTGACGTCACCACGCTGTGAGCAGTCTGCTACAGAACGGACAGGAATCCTGTGTGTTCTACTAACACAGAGAGCACACAGGTTGGTCTGCTACAACTATGGCCGGGAATCGGCCCGTCTATGGGGGTCTTTAGATACCTTCTTTAAACTTATCTGAGACATCACAAAAGCTTTCTTCTTTAATCACTTTGGTAAACCAATGAAGGGGATCACTTGAACTCAAAACTATGTGTATTCAACATTGTGTATTCCATTTCTAACACGGTACAACACTCTACTATTGCTAAAGTATTGAAAAAAATGTTACTTAAGCCTGCCATAGACACCTCGATCTACGGCAGACCTTTAGCAGACTGATTACAGCGCGGTGACGTCAACACGCTGTGAGCAGTCTGCTACATGTCGGACGGGAATCCTGTGTGTTCCACTGACACACAGGATTCCTGTCAGACTGAAGCCAATTACCTTGGAGGGGGAGGAGACTCCCCCTCTGAGATAACAGCGTTAACAGCCTGCAGCTGTCAGTCTGGCAGAAAAAGAACCGGCATTTCGGATCCGTGTGCGATCCGACCTGCCGGCTTTTTTTCAACATAATTCAAGGTGGGCTCCCACATAGTTGCGGCACACCAACCTTGATGTGCTCGGCGGGAGCGAGCACGCAGGTTGGTCTGCTACAACTATGGCCGGGAGTCTGCCCGTCTATGGGGGGCTTTAGGCTTTGGGCCTTGTCTCCACTGCTTCAAAACTCCCGGATTTGACGTGCGTCAAACATGGAGATCTTGACACATCGCAAACGCAGGCCATTATTTTCAACTTGCAAGTATCCACAGACATGTAAGACCCCATTCATTTAAATATGGATCCTTATCTTGGCAATGACTTTATGCAACACAGTGCATGTAACATGCCCATTGAATTACATGGATGCGTTACATTTTCCCAATAGGAATAAATAGGCATGTTAATGTCATGTAAAAAGAAACAAAATTGCCAATTATTTCAGCCAGAGCACAGGAAAACCACACAAAAAACTAGTCTGCATTAGATGGATGTGTTAACTAAAATGTGTTCATTAGTGATGGCCAAACATCAGCCAGGTCTCTCCATGAACAGGCGGACATCAGACTTTTTTAAAAGTCCGATCCAGGAAGATTGAAATTTCCTGGGGGGAATTTGAATTTAAAAAAACGGATGTCGACGTTACTGACATCACTTCCAGTACCTGGAACACACAGTTCCCGGTTTCTCTATCCAGACATGATGTCACTGGTGGTTTAAGACAGTTTAAGTCGTTTTTTCACAAGAGACCAGCTTCTTTCTGCGGTCTCTTGTGAAAGAATTTTTCCACCGGCCGGATCTTTCTGCTCCTGATCTGGTCAGCAGAAGAATAGTAAACTTCTTCCCACGGGTGAACAGGGAGAGTTGAACACCTGAACTGTTCACCAGGGGAAGAAAGTCGAACATCACTAGTGTTCATCTAACGCAGCGAAGACAAGGCCTAAGGCTTAAGCCATTTTCTACTTGCCAATAAAATGTCAAATGTTAACAGACTGTACTCAATTGAGCTTTCGTGTATGCCTCTTTTGAAACTAATTTAAAAAATGATAACTAAAATATCATCTTTTTTTTGTTTACAAAAACCTACCCACACTTTCTCTGTTATCTTAAACATTGATAAAAAAATTTGTTGTTGGTATTATAGAAGGGCACTTTTTTAATGCTGATACTTTTTTTTAGAAATAACCGGATACAAAGGAGAAGGAAAACAGCTCACTGTGTCTAGAAAAGCTTCTTATAACCTGTAGAGATTAGTCTACAGTAAAACTGACACTTCCCTGTACAGTGAGTTCTCTAAAGTTAAGCAAAAAATAATACATACTAAAAACACAACTTGACACTAACGTAGATCGCTTAGTTCTTTTTACATTAGAATGTAACCAACATGCCGAGTCACATAAATTGATAATTAACATTGCATTTTCTTGTAATTATATGTAGACGAGGCCAATTTGACAATTTAAACATTGTGTTAATTCTAAAAAATATATTATACCGTGCAGAAAGTAGCATGTTCTAATAATAACACTTACATTCTGCGACATGGATTCCTTCTAATTAATATTTCTTAAAACAATGTTACAATGTTGTGAAAAAAAAAAGAACCACAGAATATGAAAAATAAATGTAAACATCTTAATCCATCTAGATTTAAGAAATTACAATGAATAAAAAAATAATTAATTACAAAGAAAACGTATGAATTAGCTTCTTTTTACACAGCTCTACCATGTCACGTTACACAAGATAAAATGTACAATAAACATATGTGTCTCGATATTGGCAGATTGTTATTTCTGAAAACAATATATTATAAACATATATCAATTCCATAACTTAAAATACAATAAAAAAGTATATTTAAACATATTAAACCAAAAGGGATAATGAGTTATTGTAACTAACTAACAAACAAACAAAAACAAAATAAAAATTGAATACACAGATTGAAATTTTTCTTATAAAATATACAATCTGATATAAATTGAGTTCAAGTACTTCTTTTAGTATTGTTGGATTCTTAGGAGGGTATTCTAAATGAAACGATTGTGTTGTAAATAAAAAGTACACATTCAATGGCCAGAAACATCTAAGATTCTGTTCACTACATCTTCAGATCACCTATAGTCCTAATAACAGCTACTGCACTTTGTAATAATCACCCCAAGAGTTTCTAGCAATCATGTGATGTTTAGGTTAACCAATTAGGCATCACAATTAGGTCAAGGCTCCACTGCGTCTTTTTAAAGGAACCCAGAATGCATCTTTTAGACACGCCTGAAATGCTGCCCATTATATTAAGTGGGCCGGTACACACAGGTAGCGTTCCGGTCCAGTCTAAACGACACGTGCTGTTAATAAGAAGCAGTGGACCCTTATTCAAAAGGTAAATGCACCCGTTTTTTTTCTAAATTCACCGGCCTACATTTAAAAGGTGATTCATTAGAATAGATGACAACATTCTAGTCTTCAGAACATTGGAGCTTCTGTTCTTTAGTTTACTTAAAATACTTTATATTAGAGATGGTTGTGAAATTTTGTGTTTACTGCAAATATTCTAATTGCGATTTCAAATATTTTTATTTAGATTATCAGAACTTACAGAATTCACAAAAATCTTGAATAGTGCTATATCTTCGAAATTGTGAATATTTAAGATTTTTTACATCAGTATCCAGAACTACCGTGCATTGCGTTTGCAATATGTGCATGTACATGTGCCGTGTACATCCATGTTGACCCTACGGGCTACCCTCAAAAGATGTCACTGTGGAACACAAATTGTTGTGTTAGTTCAGGCACAAAGAACACAACAGATGCCCAGGTGAATGCAGACTAAAGGTCATTCACACTGGCACAAGGTAAAAAAGAAGCACAACCGACAGGCACGTGACATGAGGCATCTGACGGTCGGTTTTCAAGCTTATGCTCGATATACCTGTGATGGGGTAGTTTTTAAAGTGACCCCTAAGCGCCTGCACAAGTTTGTAGCTCCCAGACAGGAGCACCTGGTTGTTTTCTGGACTGCTGCAGGAACACCCAGTCGAAACAATCATTTAGCCTGATTGTGTTCTTTTATCTTGATTGTACACCAAAAGCACTAAGAGAATAAACATTTTTGAGACTTCAAAGTCTTTAATAGGAGAAGTCAGAATAACAGCTTCTTTAATGGGAGAAGGAGTCAGAATAACAGCTTCCTACTGTAGACTTTGAGAATTAGTTTACTCCACAGAGACTGCAGTGGCCAATTAAGCACTTAGTCTAAAACCCATCTACCACTAGAGATGGTCAAGTATTTTTTTGAAAATGTTACCAGTTCGACTTTGTGAGTTATTTGCAAAGCCCCTGAACATGATATCAACATCAAACATGCTGGAGATGTAGAGAAAGATTTCAGGGTATGCTAATAGTTCAGGTAGTTCATTTTAGCTACATATGCTAGAGCAATACTTTTTTCAAATGTTCTCACATCCCTTCTCTACATCTCCAGCAATTTTTGTCATAATATCATATTTAAGGGCTCATAAAGTCAGCAAGTGGAAAACATTCGACCATCTCTATCTATCATTCGATAAGGATATGTATATATAAAAATTTCTTCTTATTTCTACGTAGAAGTGTCTAATTAGAAACTTCGACCTATCAATTTTGAAATGAACCTTGAATTTTCAGGTGATAGTGTTGACCGTGAATATTCTAATAACAAATTTTTATGTCACATAAATGCACTTTGCAAATGATTGCACATTTTTCAACTAATATTTGCAATAAAAAATTGTGGTGACAATATTCGCTATCAACAAACTAATACTGTAACATATTTTTAAGTCACAATTTCAAATTTAGTTGAAAGATTCAATTACCCTGTTGAATTTCAACTATGCGAAATGTGGGTGAAAAAGTAGAAAATAAAAATTTTGCATTGTGAATTTTTCGACCACCCCTACTTTTAAGTCTTGCTGCTGTTCATATCCACCCTCTTTTTTAAGTCTTTAAACCTATTCTTGGTCTTCTCTACTTCATTGCATCATTTCGCATACTTCCAGTTTTATTTCTGGCCATTGAGTGTACATAAAACTGCAAAGATACATGTTATTTACTTTTTAAGTTTAACATATCAATTGTCTTTAATTTAATAATTTAATTTAATTTAATAAAATATTTAAATGTATGTATATATATAAAACTAATTAACTTTTAGCATTGCAAAATTAAAGTATGTCAACCCCAGATGCAGATATATTTTTCCAAATTAAAACCATTTGTTGATATAAAACACACTTTTTTTTCTTTATTATTTATCCTCAACCTAGTCCATGTATTTTTATATAAACTATTGCATTTTTTTCAAATTTTGTTCTATGTTTTTAGGACTTTTACAATTCTGTTTGCTACAAAAAGAAACTGTAAAATAAATGCACTCCCTAAATATGTAATTAGTATTTTGCATTATTAACTAGTTATTAGGCATTCTCAAGGGAAAAGGATACTTTTTCTAATAATACCCATCTACCACTTTTTCTAACTTTTTACAGTACTTTTGTTTTTCTAGCCTGAATTACAATTATGTCTAATAAAGTTAAACCGCAATACACGAAAATGCAATATTGTTGAATAACAAGCCACATGAAAGATGAGGTTTGGAAAACAGCAACCAGTGACAGCACCTTTTGGGGGGCATCTATAATATTTTTAACAATTTTGATGATTTTAAACAAACAAACAAACAACACAAATATAATATTGCATGCTTTTTACTCTAATGCATCAAAGCTAAGTCATGTTTAGAAGTCACAAGTAAACCTGTTTTCCGTTGATGGTAAAAATTGGAAAGTACAACAAATTAATTTTGTATATTAAAAACATCTGTAGAATTGTATTCGACAACAGTAAAACAGTATATATAGAAAATAGACCTTACTAAGTGAAATAAGGAATTATCACCAAAAGTTTTCCTTTTGTCATCATAGCAATGGTGGTAGCACCAAACCAAGGGTAATTAAAACATCCATGTTTAAAGGTTTATTTAACCTTGATGGAAAAAAATAAATATCTCTCTATAGTAATGGCCGAACATCGGCCAGATCTGTCCACGAACGGGCGGATTGGACTATTAAAGAAGTCCGCCTCTTCCTCTAGTCTGGGAATTTGAATCGGAAAAACTGGAAGTGACGTCAGTGACGTCACATCCGACACCTGGAACACATAGTTACTGGTTAAGGGAGCCGGATGTGACGTCACTGATGTCACTTCCTGTTCTCAAGCTGGTTTTTCACTAGGAGATCGGCTTCATGCCCGGTCTTCTAGTGAAAAGATTTTTCCTCCAGTGGGATCTCGCTGCTTCTGATCCTGCCGAAGGAAGAATAGAGATCTCCTTCTCGCCGCCAAATGGGGCGGGTCGAACACTGTACTGCTTGCACTAAAGGTGGCCACACATGGTTCGATATTTTACTTCAATCGTGCGGGAATTAAAGTTTTTTTTTTCGCTGTAATGGAAATCGAGTGCCAAAAAACGTGTTCGTTTAAAAAAAAAGTTATCGAACAAAAAAATTGATCTGAAGTTATCGCATATGTTGGTAAACTTTGATCGAATTGGTAACCATCGAATGTAAATCGAACATGTTAAAAAATGTCATTTAAACTTTTTAGTTCGTTCTAATACATTTGAATTAAGCTGTTTTCTGTTACAAAAATCAAACGATTTCATTTGATCATATCGGAGATGGTCGAATTTTTCTGAAAATGGTATCATCACCAAACTTGCTGGTGATGTACAGAAGGGTTGGGGCAACATTTGAAAAAAAAAAAAAGTTTTGTTCTAGGACATGTAGTTTTTGCATAAATTAAGTTCAAAATTAAAGTTGAAATTCCGATTTTCTAAATTTTGACTTGACTTTGAACTTAATTTGTGCAAAAACTATTCGTGTTAGAGCCCTACTTTTTATTTTTAGTATACCCCGAACCCTTCTGTACATCTCCAGCAAGTTTAGTGATGATACCATGTTCAGGGGCTTTGCAATTTACTCGAAATCGTCGAAATTTGGTTTTATTGGTTTCGTGCGTTTCTTTCTTCTTACTGAATTCAGTTTTGTTTATAAAGCAGCCTGAACATATACCACTATATCATTAGTGTAATGTATATCATTAGTGTTGGCAAATACTCTAATCCCAAATTTTAGACTTTTTGTGAGTGAGTGTAGTGTTTGTGTGTGTCTCTGTGTGAATGATTGATGTCTCTGCATAAGTGTTGTTTGTGTGTTTCTATGTGATAATAATTGTGTAATAATTGGTATGTTTACATATGTTGCATGCCTGCATGATTAGTGTGAAAACATAATAAGTTGTATGAGTTGTATTTCAAATAACGTTTGAGGGCCATTTCACACTAGTAGTAGTACAGGATACTGCAACAAAATACGGCTAGTGCTGAATGGTCCTCAATCTGAAACTGTATAGGTTGAATGGGGGAGGGGCTCAATAATTTTCCTATCAAGAAAAGGGGGCCCTGCATGGAAAGTTTGTGAACCACTGCTCTAGAAAAATGGAATTCTGTGGCAGTCTTTAGTGATCCATCAGGATGGATACATTTAATTCCATGGCCACTGTTGCCCTATGTTCTATTCCCACATGAGCTGCCGACCACCGCACGATTGAATGGGCGCGGTTAAAAACGGTCTCTTACCACGGCCATTCATGTCTATGGCCACAGTTAAAGGGGATCTAGTGTGGGCGGTGAGGCGAGGTTTTAGGTTGATTAGAATAGTGTGGTGGCCGCAAATGTGGGAACATAGCCTTAGGGTAAGGAACCCCTCAATATAGAAGAGAATGAGCTATGTGTGTAGTCACTGGTCTCTAGTCACTGGAAACAATCATGACAAATCATTTCCAGACTTGATAGTTTGCATTGTGTATGTAGCTTCAGTGTTAAGAGCTTTAGGCTCAATTTAGAAACCATATAGAGGAGCTAAATCCAATCAGATTTGAAAATTACCATCATGGTGCTAAAATAAAGATCCTTATCCTTGTATTAATGTTTTGTGAACTAAGCCTATTTTCATTAAAGTGGTTTATTTAAACTCATGAGCAGATGTCTTGATATCTATTAAACAGTCATTAAGTGGATACTGAATGTTAAAAACAAAAGTTGATTTGCTATAGGAGAACATCTAGTTCAAAGAATGTGCTTTAAACCAATATTATGCCAGGAAATTCCTACTTTTTGATTATTTCTTGGCATGAGATTGTGTGTTCAAAGTCAACAAAAATGTGCTTGGCTAGAAGAGAATACCTTCCTTTTGTAAATCTAGACTTTTGCAAAATATATGGCAACTGGTCATCAATATCTACTATTGTTATCAGTGTGGTTATTGAATAGCTTTAGAGTAAGATGGCCACCATTTTTATAATTGAAAAAGGAAAACATAAATTGATGATAATCCCTGTTTATTTTATCTATATCATTCTATAGTGCTACTGGGACTAACACTTGATAGTCTAGTTTGCTAGATGATATATAGAGATGCTGACAGCAAATCTGCCTTCTACATACCTTGATACTGTGCACTGAACCCTCTGTAACGATGGTTGCCATCTGTAACAAAATGAAGCCTCAACCAGTGCTTGATGCTGACTACTGGAGGCGGCACATTTATTCCAGATAACCTGAAAAGAGACAGAGAAACATACTCATTGCATGCTCAACTAGAATGTATTCAGATACGTATAATAAATAATGTGCCATAATATCGCTGCACCAAAGGCCATACAGTTGACGCTAGCATATGTATAGTAGATTTATATCCATTCTATATATAAAACAAAACTAGCTAGTATTAATCAGAATGAAAAGACACAGTAAACCAACAAGTCAGGGCTGTATTACTGTCAACTACCTTTAAGACTTTCCTCCAATGCGGACTCCACTATTGTTTTGCCTTACATTTATATTTTCTGTAGGAGACCAGAAACATGAATAATGTTTTCAATTCTTGCAATTCTGACTTTTACAGAATGGTATCATCCTAAAAAAGTGGTTCTCAACCTTTTTATATCCGTGACCCTGGTAGTGAGGTCGCAAAGCAACACTTCCTGTATTTGGAACAGGGAAGTACAGACGCAGAACTGCCCATACTCCGTCAGCTCACTTCCGGCATAATCAGGTAAGTATAATGTACCTCTTACTCCTATTTTCCCACCTCTTTTATGATGATGATGTGCAGGGTGGGAAGTTAGAATTCATCTCCTTCCTTCTAAATTAGGAGGAGTGGGCATTTCTGTCCCACCTAACTTCACACCCTGCTTGTGCACATCAGCTCTGATGCTTTCAGGGACAACAGGAACCCCTGTGAAATGGTCCTGACCCATATTAAGAAACACTGCTTTAAAAGCTTTATGGTTGGCACTGATGCCTGCAGTGGAGGAGGTAGATGGCCAGGAGGCATGGCTTAGGGTGTGGCATGGTGGGTCCACCAAATGAAACCTTGTCCGGGTTCCTGACTGTCTAAATACAGGGCTGATCTGATCTTACATATAAAAATGATCTTATCATACAGACAGCATTCTAAAATAATGCACTTAATAAAAAAAGGATATTCTTTTTATTTATAATATATAAGAATACTAGTACTATGGGTTATTTAATCCTTTTCATATTATTTTCTAATAAATCAATTAACTGTACAGCCAGTGATAAAAGTATGTCACTAGCCATAGCACACAATGTATTTCAAGTGAAAACGAATCCATACTATACCATACACAGGTTGTTACTACAAGATTTGTAAAAGCCACCTCCCCTTTACTTCCAGCATGCCTTGCTCTAAATAAAAATCAACATTGCTTTTGCTGGTTTTGTGATGTCATAGGACCTTCTTTTTAAAGTTTGGACAACAGTCTGGTCTTAGTAATGGGCTACATTTTGCTAAAGTAATGATATGTAAAGGTCATCATACACCTTACAATCTTAACATACAATTTCTGTACAATTAATTTTTTTTCTACATGTATGGTAAGCTTGTAAGGTGTATGGGGGGTTTAGTCATAGTTTTTCATTTTGGGTCACAATATGTTTATATGTTTGATATATATGTTTCAATATGTTTGATACCCCTGCACTATATGGAGCTGTACTCTGAACCCAACACGTAATAGTCAGATTATATAGTAAAGAATGAGACTACTTGTGGGGGGAAGAACAGAATATCTCTTTTCAACATTTATCCTTTTATCGTCACTACATTAGGGGACCAATAATTTACACTTTTCACACTATATAATGTTTTTCCTTTCTGTTGAGACATCCTGAACATACAACATATAATCAATAAATATATGTACATCCTTACTGAAGTAACCTTTCAAGGTTTAAAGACCCTTTTATTGTAGATACACGGTTACATCCAGCCAACATCCCATCAGTGTGTCCAAATGTCAGCAATTAAGTGTTTCAGGAAGACTGACCCTCCTCATCAAAGTATCTCTACTGTGATCTGACATCTCAAAACACCATCATTAACAGGAGCTGCAATGGCCCATAGGGAAGTCATTGCAATTTTCAGCTCGATGATGGATACGTGTTACTTTTGTAATGGAAGTCTCTGTCACTAGGATTTATAAAAATATTTAATGGATAACAACAAGAAAAGGCAACTGGAATTATCAGTTTTACTTAGGACACATTTTTACAAAAAATGTGGATTGTTTTAGGCATTAAAGTGGCAAACTTTTCCCCAAAGAATAAATGTTGTTTGGCTTATAGTGATTGGGGTATGGCCTGTGCCCAACTTTACCAACAGTTAACAGGCAGGAATTAGTCAATAGTGGATGTTCGCCCTCCTTCTAGCCGGCAAGCAGTACGGGTGTTTGACCCGCCCCATTTGCTGGTTAAGAAGCAGCGAGAATGAAGCCGGTCTTCTAGTGCAGAGCCGGCTCAAGAACCCGAAGTCACGTCACTGAAGTCACATCCGGCTATCGCAACCAGGAACTATGCATTCCAGGTACCGGATGTGAGAGGCGGGGAATTTGAATCTGTCTGCGAACAGGCATGCCGGGGGGTTTCTTTAGAAGTTTGATCCGCCCGTTCACAGGCGGACCTGGCCGAAGTTCCGCCATCACTATTGGATAACAAAGGCTAAATTCACATGTGCATTTTTTGCATGGTTCACTTAGTAAACAACAGGAAATAATGGAAGTCATTTAAAAGCACAGATGTGCTGTCATTTAATAAGTGGTGCGGTTTCTGTTTTTTCTTTGAGTGCCTAATGTTGTGTTTGGATGACTTCAATTGAAAAGCTGTGCAAATGCATGTCAGCACATACCAAGGTTTGCATATTTGCGGCGAACTGCATTGACTTTAATGATAGACAAAATTCTCAAAACTTCAGGTGATAATTGTACCAACAAAAAAGGTGTCAAGAGGGTGGACAGTGTCATACTTAAGTGGGATCAATGGGTCGACGTCCCCCCAAAAAAATAAAAGGTATTTATTTTATGTGTATTGGCCAGAATTGACATGTAAAAAAAAGTGACACCCCAAGGTATACCAGACCCCATTTAGCAGGTAGCTTGTTGTGCTAGGGTCTGGTACGCTCTGGAAAAGGCCATCCACAAACAGTGTGGGTTTCCACCCCAGAGCATACCAGACTCCCTGGAAGACCAGAACAGGGTGTGAAAAACCTGATCCACTCTGTCAGACCATTCCCTAAACATCCATTGGAGTTTATAAATCTTTTGCATTGTGTCATAAACCAGTGGCAAAAGCCTAATAAATGTATTATAAAAGCTTCCAGCCACAAGAGGGCGCCTGTAGAGAATTTAACGACATGGTGACAAGTGACACCTGTGAATTTAGCTAAAAAAATTATTTTCATCTCACAGGAAGTAATAGGGATGCTCAATTTTACTATGAACAAAGAATTTTTTTTTCTGGTGCAGCCACGAGTCCAAGGACTGGTAAACAGCAATTTGTTACATATTTCTTTTTTGAGCTAAAAAGTCCAACTCTCATCATCCTCTGATCCTAGTCATAGTCAATATAGTGAACAAGTAACTCTGATGTGTTAAATATATCACAAAAGATATATGTACTTCATAAAATGGTATATTGATTCTGCCAAACATCCAATAAGCTGGTGGCTTTGTGCCTCTATTGAAATCCTAAGTCCTGACCTACATATATATTTGACACGTTATGTACATTAGGAGAGGCGGGTATTTTGTAGTTTCAACACATTCCTTGGCTAGCTGTGACAATGGTATTCTGTCATAGTTACAAAGTATAGACAAAAATTGCTGTCACCATAGTATGGGAAGTGTGTTACCGATAGGATCACAAGATGACAATTATTGGGATAAAGCCCAAAAAAAACCTGACACAGCCACAACACCTAAGGATTTGTAGACGTCTTTATAGTGCATTTCTTTTTAGGTTAAGAGACACATGAACGTATTGTGGCTATAAAAACTTAACCTAGTAAAAGTAAGGTTGTATAATGATGCAAAGGTACCCTTTATGCAGGAATTAGATGCTCACATGGGAGTTAAAATAAATATAATATATCTATACATGAAGAGTATTGTGGGAGAATAAAGCATGGAAAATCACGCTGCAAAACATTAGCATGGAAAAGAAGGAACTTGCTTTCCACATTACAAAGTTTGGGCTCTACGCAGAATACAGAAACACTCTCATGGGCGCGATGTACTCAGAGTAGCAGAGCTTCAAATCAAGCAGCAAAAGTAATATTTGCAATAAAGTTCCATATCAAGTGTCAAACATGTCAGTGGCAATTCATCAGATACCATCACAGCTGAGGCACCGCACTAGACGATGAGCTTTGAGAAAATCCCTGGAGAGGCAAATACATAACTATTCCTTGCAATAGGAATCTGAAGCTCGACTGAGAAAAAATGTCAGATTTAAACCATTTATCAACGAACGTGTTTTGTGACGTAAATAGATCATTTGTAAATGTACTCAAACTAAGAAAATGGGGGAGTGAAGAATAAGAATAAAGGGCAGGTTAGAATAATTAAACATTTAACTAAAAACCTCAATATGCATTGAACCTCCTTGGAGGTCTGCCCACACCCAGTTCGTGCAGAGCTTGTTAATAAAAAAAACTCTGCCCAAGTCGGCATCGGGAAGACTTGACTGTTCTCTGCAAGCCCACAGCGATTCTGCATCGCCGTAGGCTCGCAGCTCAGCACCATAGACCTCCATTATTATGGAGGGGCAACGCTTTCCTAGGTCATCAATGACACCGGCGATATAAGGAGGGGAGGGGGTAAGGCAAGGAATCCTGGCAAAGTACAGTGTACTCTTCTTCTGTATTTCAACTGCGCGATATGGCTATATTGCCATGGAGGTTAAAGGAGAAATTCATACATTTGCTATGTTGATATTAAGTGTAAGGTGGCAGAATGTCCATGCATGTGGAAGAAATTTTAACAAGCTGATTTTTTTGTAAATTGCAAAGCCCAAAAACATAGTATCATCACCAACATTTCTGCAGATGTAGAGAAGGTTTGAGGGGCCATTACAAAAAATACACATAGTGTCAGGCCAAGATTTAAACCTACAACCCCAATGCTGCATCGTTATCGGTGCCAAAAGAGGTACAAAAAATATAATTACTCTGGCGATCCACTGAGATCCAGATTTCTGGACCAAAAGAGCTACATAGATTAATTAACTCACAATGTCAGATAGGGGAGTACTCATTATTTAATTCCCAGAAAATCCACAACTTGGAGCTGTCGCCTGTCTACACTTCAGCAGCGGAGTCCAGCTCGGGAATATGATATCACCCTGAGCTTAAAACATCATCTCCCCTCATGTTGCCACCAATCAGAGACAGAGACTGCATAGATGTGATACAAAGTCAGTGCCTCTGACTGCACAGCAGGTACAGGATGGGGAACACAGATGCCATGCCGATGCTGCAACAGCAGTAGCCGGCATGACACTGTCCGGGCAGATGGTTATGAGGGACCTCTGTACCGACCTGACCACGGCCCTGAGTATGTTGGCACTATATAAATACAAGTTCATTAACTTGTATTTATTACTTTTATCAGTAATAAACCAAGCAGATGGTACAAACTAAGCTATGTTTGAGAACCTACAATCAGTTCACACCCACAGCCAGGCACTAGGCAAAAGGGTGCCTGACTGGGGGGAGTGGCCGGCAAGGGAGGAAGGTGGCGCCGTCAACCGGAAGTGACGTGAAGAAGAGGGCGGATCCAGCAGGATAGAAAAGGTGGACCGGAAGTGACATCAGCCTCTTTCTGACGACAGACATCCCCACCCTCCCTCCCTGTATAACATGTGCTTCTCTTGGTAATTTGTCATTGATTGTGGACTTTGCTTGCAGTTGTTCTCTTGTCACATCGTGGGACGTGTCCCTGGCAGTGCCTAGGATGTTTTTTCATGTTTATGTAAATTGGGTGACATGCTGGTGGAAGGGGGCAGTCACTGTTAAAGTAATGTTGAGCTCTCGTGAGGGTCAATGACCCAAGGAGGAGTCGGTAAAGGTGGTAGGAGGAGGCAATGTGGTATAGTGTACCCACTGTGCTGGTGAAGGTGAGGCTGGTGGTTGGTACAGGTGGGTATGGTTTAATTGTTGTTGGGTTCATTTGGGGGCACTGTCAGGCAGAAAAGTTTTTGTTATATTGTTATTTATGCTGTGGCCAAATATTTAATATAATATCCAATATTTTTCTTGAAAACTTGGTCTTGTGTCATTCTTTCGTAGTGTTAAGGTATTATTTAAGGGTATAGCAAAAGGAATAGACGAGTCCACACTCCCACAGTCATACGTTTTTGTGTTAAGTAAAGTTACAACAATAATCTAATCTTGGAACTACGTAATGTATTTTACAAAAATACTCAAAACTCTTTCGCAATAGACAAATGGAAAAATACCTAACCTACTCTATATATATTGGTTCACAAATGACCTTTGTGGTACTACAGCCAGCTTTATTTCACCAGCCGTTAATGTACATACTTGGATTACTTAAACATAATTTCATAGTTTCCACTAATGGATGAAAAGTCGTTTCCAAGTTTTCATCATAATATCTGTCCTTGGATAACCTGTGATTTTATAACATATCTCTAAGTATGCCATAAAATAAAAATAATAAATAGTCAGTTATAAAAATTTAGCTCTCCATTCTGTTGTAGGCAAAATCCACAGCGACAATTTTCACATATCTCACAGTAAAAAAACAGATAAATAAGAATAGGCTTTCACAACCTAAAAAGAACAGTTATATACTGTAGCAATAAAATATGTTGCATTACTTTATGTATTATATATAAAGAGCCATTGTATTTGTGCAGTGCAGGTTACATTCTAATGTCAATGCAACTAAAATGATTGACCAGGAAGGTAAGTTAAGTTTTCCCAGCAGGAAATAAAATGTTGTACCTCTACTATACCTATAAATATAATGGGCTATGGTTATAAGTTATGCACACTGCCATTGTTGACCTGGTCCAAAAAAACAGTTAGTTGGTCACCCTCTGCCTTTAATAATTTGTAACCCAGAATGAGCAGGTGATCAACTACTTATGTCAACACTCATGTCCAGTTAGCTGCATGTGTCCGGGGTGTGGCTAAAAATACTGAAACCAAAAGATCAACTATACAAAGAGGCAATTACAGTTGGTTCAAATATGGCAATTTCCATATTTTCTCTAGATCTATGTCCTAGGTCCATTTTTGAGCAATGAGCTTATAGTTGCTCTTCAAATTGTCCAAGTAAAACTTTAATGTAATACTTTAAGGTAGTATCAGTCACAATCAGTCGCAATCTCTGCCCAGTTACCCAAGTACCCAATCTAAGAATACCAGAACAAGAAAACATATTTATTCAAAAAAGCAGGTGCCAGGACCTAGCGTACCATCAAGGGGTTTTATTAGACACAAAAAAACAAAGACAAGTGATGAGCTATATGGCAACATAGCTTGACAAAGGGGATATACTCTCCAAAACACATTGATTCTCTTGGTTTTGACATCATTTCACCAATTTTACTGCCTATATTGGTTGGCTTCCTGGAGCATTTTCTTCTGTATCTTCCAGTGCTTCCTCTCCACATACACTTGGATGTTGGATTTCAGCTCATAGGTGTGCCTGATTATCAAAATGCCTTAAATTTGTTGACAGTCCACTATTGTCTAGTAATGTCCATTATAAATAATAAATCAGGGCAAATGACTGCTGTCCACTGAGCATTCAGAAGAACACATTTTTAATGGTGGTGGTGCCAGAGTAGTAGTGACTGATGGGCTGCCAGTTGTCATCCGCTCAGTTAACTGACATATTATTCTTGGATGAAATTAACCTACGCAAGATGGGCATTTCCAGAAACGTGTACATCTTCTGCAACATTTCCCACCTAGAGAAGGGAGGAGGATGGGTGCTTGGAGTGGGTTGTTAAGGTGATGTAGGGGGGATTGGCTAAGCTAGTGGAGTGTAGGCGGAGAGGTGTAGGTAAAAGGCAAGAGGGACAAGCCAAGTGGCCATCATTTTGGTAAAAGCTGTCCCACCCAGATCATCTGTTATATTATTTTGTTAAATTTTTTGTTGCTTTTGAAGCGGACTATTTTATGTTGTCTGTTTTGCTTTATATTTGTATTTTTGTCACAGCAGGGGCCCAGTGCAGCTATTGAAATTCGAATGACAATTCCGCTATATAATATTCACAAGGAGTATCATGGTATGCTGGAAGATTAATGGTAGAAGAATGGTGAAGTGATTGGAAAGTAGGTAAACCAATATAAAATGTGCATGTAATGTACCATAGATACCATTAATCTTCCAATATACCAATATACAATAGATACCTCATAATCCTATCAATAGACCAGTACATGTACATTATTTGTGTACCCATTGGGTTGATCGTTTATGACTGGTGGCTGGTATGTAAGGTTGGAGAACTGGGCAATTTCAGGCATTGTCAAAGGAAGCTGAAGATTCTTTTTGTATTTATGGAAATTTAACCTTCATGATTATTTAATGTTGTTCTTGCTAACTGTTGTAGCTAACATTTTCCAACGTTATAATGTTTGCAGTATATTTTATTATCACTTATTGGTCTGTAAGGTATTTAAAGATTTAATGCCGGTAAGTTAAATTAAAAGATTAAACATCCGGTAAGTCAGCCATTCCCAGGTCAAGTGGTGGAGCAGGTCTTCTTCTTGAAGAACCTCATTTATTACCCTACTCCTTAAGTTCTTTATTTGTGCCTGATCTTTGCTTTATATCCTTTCATCTGCATTATCTATAATGCATTATTATAATATGTTTATACTGTTAACCTGTGTCATCTTGAATTATGTTAGTTTATTATTTTCTCTTTATCCATTGAACAGTTCATAAGACTTGTCAGTCAGCAAATACATAA
Source organism: Ptychadena robeensis (assembly GCA_036250615.1). Lineage (NCBI taxonomy): Eukaryota > Metazoa > Chordata > Amphibia > Anura > Ptychadenidae > Ptychadena > Ptychadena robeensis. The sequence goes on along the minus strand of CM070036.1, from coordinate 11,293,402 downwards.
TGTACAGTCATATAGACATTACGTATTTGAAACAATTAAATTTCCAGCTTTGTCCTTGGTGGAAAACTTGATCTCATTTTAAAAGTAACATATTCCAATGCATCTGTTTTTGACATATTCAGCATCTTTTGGATGCAGTTCAGTAATATTATGCAAACTAAAATCAGAGTTTCATTACATCGGCATGTATATCTTAGTTTCCGGTAATTGCCTTATGGAATCCAAAAAATAAAAACCCTCCATGTCTTCTCCTAAAACATTAAAGCACTTACAATAATTGCAGCATGATTACAGGTATATATTTTTCAGAAGTTGCAACGTCAAAAAATGGTTTCTTGTGGACTTGAAAAAAATATATAATAGCAGCTCTACCGTAGAAAGAATAAAATGAAGCTTTTGTCTCACGGTCCGCGCTTGCTGTCATGCCATCAGAAGAACATAACTCAATTAGATGAATCAAGTTTATAAAATAACAAAGAAAATAGCTGCGATAATATCATCATAACATTATATGGATGGGATTACTCAGCCTTTTACAAACAGCCTCAAGCCGATATAAGTGTAGCATATTGGACGCCAAAGACACATAATTACGTACGGTAGGATGCGGTGACAGTTAAGAGAACAGTAAACCATGTGGCTAGTTTTTTTTACTCCGATTCCCCAGTCAACGTTAATGTGACTATTTTCCACAGCAGTGGAGTTCGAATACAGTTCAAAGCTGGTTCTGCAATATTTGTCCCCGTAAACCAATGACTCGCAGCCACAGTCTACTGGGCATCTGGGGGAAAAACATCCAAAATTAACTGTAACTAGCAACAACTTTATGGTATTTAAAAAATTGTAGTTAAAAAAAGGAAAGGTAATAAAAAGAAGTAATAATTAAAGGAAATCTGAAATAAAAACAGCTTCACTTGATCTCATCTCTGCCATGCCCTTACCTCCTGGGGGTTTAACCCGAGTTTACTAACAAAACTCATCCAGAGCTAACATCAGGCATACTAACCTGTCCAGTGAAAGCCCATGGTGGTTTTCTGGTGATTTTCTCGGACTCTGCTGATCTTTCCTGGTCTGCCCTGATGACATAATTTATGACATCGGAGGGGTGGGGATGCCATTGACCTCCATGCAATGTAGATGGCATCACTTTTTTTACAGCACATCCTCGCCTTCAATGTTGACAGGGGCCAAAGGAGGGCACGAAGTTGCAACATATCTACTTTTTGTATGCTGTGATTGCCCATTGCACACTCTTTTAAAAAGTTTGCCATGGGTGAACCACCCAGGAGGTTAATCTTCTGAATGGTTGCCCTGAGTTCAGGGTTAGTTTATTCACAAACATCTTACCTGTCCAAAGAGCGCATGGCATTTCTCCGTGTTAGTGTCCCCACTGATCTTTCTAGGTTCTGCCTCTTCGCATCATCAATTAAGCCGAAGAGGTGCGGGGGGCACCATTGACCTGCATGTTAATGCAGTCATTTCGGTGTTGGTCATCCCAGGCATCATCAATGATGAAGAGGGCAGGAGATGGCAGTTCATTTAAACAGATTACACTCTTATTAAAAGTAAATAGGTAGAATGTCCAGAGGGTTAAATAACGTGGTTTTACTAGCACTTGTAATTATCTCATCATTATCTTTCATGGTCAATTCTTGCTCTGTGTTCTAAAAATTACTTTTTCTTAATAGTTTATAAATTTAAGTTTTCTTTCTTCTTTGTAAACTTCACTGTAAAAAACATTTAATTAAGAAGCAATGTCAACTGAGTCAAAGAGCAGAACAGTCGTTTACCATCTCAAACAGAAAATGGTCATTAAAGCAGACCTGCTGTAGTCCATGTTCCTCCCAGTCAACCATCCCATTTGTCAATATGAATTTTAAAAAAAAACCTGATTGTCCCACTATGCTCCTCTCCTGTGATTATGTACAGCAGCAGAGGTGACAGCTCCAGTGATGAGGCATTTAATAGAGATGTTATCGAGTTTCCTTTACAAGATACGTTTTTAGCATTAAAAGTCAGATCAAATGCCACCTAGTGGTTATTCACATTACAGCAGTTACTGTGCATACTCAAGTATAAGCTGACCAGAAAATGATAAGAGGTACCTATAAAAGAAACGAATTAGTACTGGGGAGGGGGGTCTGGGTGTGCAGCAGCTAAGGCATGTAGCAATTGTGCATTACATGCATTACTTTTTGTTTGAATATATCAGATATTTGAGTTAATTACTAAGCCCAAGAACATTGTATCATCCTAAAAAATGGATGGAGATGTAGTGGTACTTTCATACATTAGGTTACATTTAAAATTGAAGTCGACTTCAAAAACTACATATACTACATGTGAGAATCAATTGTTTTTCAAATGTTCCTATAAGCCTTCTCCATATCTACATGATACCATGTTAAGGGGCTTTGCAATTATTTAAACATTTATTTAAAAATACACCCTCAAAAGTTTGTTTCAGCTTAAATAGAAGCAGCACATTTTGGCTTATACTTGAGTCAATGTAGCTATGCTATGCTGGAAGTTAGAGAGGACTAGAAATGGTTATTCCTACCTCTTACTATACAAGTTAGGAATCTAACACAAAATTATCCATCTCTGAATTACCTGATTTAAAGTAGTATATTTACACTATTAAGGGTTGTATTCTGATCATTTGACCTATATCCCTTTTTTCTTTCACTGCAAGGATGTGTTCTTTGCTTGAACCCAAAAATAGAATATCAAGTGACCTGTCACAGGCATGTGCATTATCTCTGTCTGCTATTAGAGCCTTTATAGTCGTGAAATACATACATCATACATATGAAAAGCTGTCTGGTATACCAGATCAGCCTCAGACTTGTAGTGACCCTGTATAGGGAACATTAGGGTGCAAAGCATGCCACTGGGAATGACTATGTCTCAGATCTCCACAGGGCAAGGGGATCTGTGTCTGCAGCTTCTGCATTGCCTGCATCTAGCTCCTAATACCTTCCTTGCCTCAGAGGGTTAACCTATCCTGCAGCCGAGCTCCCTCTGCTGGACACCTGTGATGCTCCTTACCCTTTTCAGCTGCTCCTCCTTCCTGCATTATTTAAGAGCGTCTCAGGCACCAGGAAGGTGCCTGGACAATAGGTCTCATGTGTTTACCTCCAGCCTCCTTGCTTATTGACTTTCTGGTTCCAGACTCTCTGCTCGTCCAACGGATTCTCCCTACCTATCAAACCTTGGCACTTCGTTCCAGTACCTCCTCTGTCTTCCCGGCTCCAGACCCTTGGCTCGTCTTACGGACTCTATGGACTCGTTTATCTCTACACTCCTGGCTCTACATTTGGTGCATCCTGGAACCGCAACCTGGGGTTCATCTGCAGCACAGCCCATCATCCCTTGCGGGCTGCTCTGGTGGACACCAGATGGTCCCTTAGACTCTGCGCCCCGGATTGCACCTTTGCCAACTGTGCAAGTTGGTCCAGTGGGTCCACACCCTTAAATATACTGTGTCACCCTTGATCTGGTGTCACCCACTGTGACAGACTAAGACCAAACCTTTGGAAGGATCACCCGTTGTTTTCTATTAACAGACACAAATATACATTAAAAGAATAATAGATATTTGGTAGTCTGTAATGAAACAAATACATTTTAAAGTGCACCTTAACTCACCTCATGTATTTTATGTTCCTCTCTGGTAGTGATGGGCGAATGTTGTATCCATGGTCCACCGGGTGGGAGAACACTTCCGATGTTCGGTCCACCTCCCATAACATGGAAGCAAACTTTGACCCCTCATCCCACATTCAGAGTGCAGTACAACAAAATATGTTTTTTCCCACCCTCACCTCAATCCCTAAAAAAGTGACTTCATTTTCATTAAAAAAAACATTATATAAAAGAAAGTGTGGGACCCCCCCCCCCCCACCAGGGAATACCAGACCCGTTTATAGCATAGGAACTGGTATGCTCTAGAAAAGAGGGAGCCCAACGACACTTTTATACAGACAATCTGTTAAAAAAAAAGATTAAAAAATAGCCTGTAATGAGATAATCATGAAGTTCCCTCATTGCTCCTCCCTTCTTTTAAGAACACTCTTCACACAAAATTTTGCAGATACAAATGAATCAAATCATCATATCCCCATTACAAGCCTACATAGCTACATTTTCCCCATCTAGTTGCCATACACATTACTGCAAATCATTAACCCCTCTGGAGACTGGCATCTACAGAGGATTAAATATTGCGACCAACACAGTAAAGAACAGGGCAGGTAAGTATATACAGTGCTGCTTGAAAGTATGTGAACCCCTCAAGTGGTGTAGATGTTTCTGGTTTAACCATGGATTGTCTCAATTCTATCATCACCACCCAGTGTTTATTCTGAAATGTCACGATATTTTTCATCAATTGCATGTACTTAACTTACTTGTTAGTTTGTCAGATGTTTTGTTTAAGTAGCCCAAAAACTACATGAAACAGATGGACTTAGTGTATGTTCCAAATTAATGTTAACCCCCAGCTGCATTGGTTTAAGTGTCGAGCGGTAAAGCGCAGGTAAACACATTTGGGTGCTTAATAATCAGATCACTTAAGCAGACCACTTAAATGGACAATCCTGGAAAAATGTTTTGGCCTGCACTAATTCAAAGAGAGAGTAAACAACTTGAACCACTGTGGTCCCATACAAATCAACATTCCAAGAGCAAAGGAGATATCCTAGGACATGAAAAGAGGGTATGACAAGCCCATCATCCTGGGAAAGGTTATACAAGACCATCTCCAAAAGATTCCAACTCCATCCATCCCTGTACGACACGATAATTTACAAATGGAGGGCCTTCACAATGGAACACAGTTCGAAACTGTGATGATGGCACTAGAGTAAGTGTACGCCCCAGTCAAAAATATCACCCAGACCCAGAATCACCAGCAAAATAAAACCAGGTAA
>CM070036.1:11221626-11261533 GCA_036250615.1 Ptychadena robeensis | reverse complement strand
GTCTATGGTGCGCTTTTGGCACAGAAATCTGGACCTCAGCAGTGCGCTAGGGAGGTTAACCTCTATGGCAGGCTATACATGGCTACCCATTAAATCGAAGAACCCTCGAGTGCAGCGTTATAACTTCACCGCAGCTTGCTCAAGCTTTGTCAGTTGAATGGAGGATCCCGTGTCGATCCTGTTCAATACTTCGGGCGGGACCCTTATTCCCCATCCAAACTAATGGAAATCAATGGCAATCGAACAGGGATTTACTAACATGTTGGTTCCCTGTTCGATCATGGGTTGGGATTCATTGATCATACTTGAAGACAGCCTGGATGCAATAGATTTGCACAATTGATCACCGTGAATGTGCACGGCGATTGATTCTGCTCAAACAAATTGAAAAATACAAGCCATGCATGTCTAGCATAATATTTACCTCATAATATTAACACTGTGTTCCTTTTTAGCATATATCATGCCAATAATTTATACAAATAAATGTGTAAAATGCTATTCCCTTGTGACTTGTGTTAGTGACACAATGTTCTTAGAATTGTTAAAGACTGATTACTTCTTAAAGGCAATGTTATCTTTAAACATGACTGAATGGCTATTGGCATAGCAGCTTAGGGTTTCTATGGCTATGAAAACACGTACGTCAGTTTTACATCCTGGTATCAAAAAATTTATCATAATGTTACTCTCACGCATAACAAATATTCTGCGTGAAAAAAAAAGATTGGAGCTCTTCTAGAAAATATTGCTGTTTGCAATACAGAAAGAAAAATAAAAAAGAGACAAATAGTCCTGTTTTCAATGGGAAGTAGACGAATACCATTTCTGCAGCAGGTGAGAGGCAATTCTGCAGTGGGGGGGGAGGGGGGTCATAAAAGTCTTTTTCTTTAGACCACTTTTCATATTTTAGTATTGTATTGAGTTCTCTATAAAAGCCTACAAGCTCACAGGTCAAACAAAGGGCAAACTTAAAAGTTACTTAAACCTACCTTCTAGCTTTGGGCTGTTAGGCTATTGAAGATTGCAGCATAGTTGGAAATGTGCACAAACAACCTAAGTACTCATTACAGAGAATGCTCTCTTAGAAAAGCTCTTCAAAAATAAGCCTTTTGAGAAGCTTAACTCTTGAAGGGAAAGACAGACCTGGAGCCAAGAACATAGACATAGGGACTACATGAGAAGGAGTTGGGATGCTTATAGTTTAGTGCTTGTAATATTATGTACTGGATTAGTTGGGTCAATTGTTAGGATCCTCCTGCAATTGGAGAATGTCAGATTCGATCATAATTCATGATCGCCGTTGGTTGGATCGAACAAAGTACGATCGAACTATCTCCTTCATGAAGGAACCAATATTTGATAGATCGATCAACAAAATAATTGAAGGAAGTCGACAAAAAACACAACAAAATGGCTGCCAAAGGATGTTTAAGTATGCTTAATATTTAAATCCAACCAAAATCGTTTGGGCACAACAAAATAACATTCGATGTACATGCGATCGATCAAAATATTCAGTCATGTCAGATCATTTTTCGTTTGAACTCTTGTCCAATTTTGAGCAAACTAGGTAGATCAAACCATGTGGACATGCATTGATTTTTGATCGATCAACTTTAAAATCGTTCGGTTTAGGTCGATCAAACAGGAAAATCGAAACGTGTATGTCGCCTTAGTGTGTGTCGCGTTATCTCCCTGCCCTCTCTTAATTTTTTTGTTTTGGGTAAAGAAGAAAATATACATACATATATGAAACATATATATATATATATATATATATATATATATATATATATATATTACAAACGTTCCCACTTCAGCATTTGCATGTGGGGGTAGGTAAAGGGATTTTCAAAGGCATTACATTGCAAAAACAAGTATGAAAGGGTCCAAAGTCCATTTAATAAAGTCCATATTCAAAAAATTGCATCCTCCATGTTACACTTTATGTAATCATTTGCATCTCGACACGTTTTGCGAGTGATCACTTCTTCAGGAGATATTTTTGCAAAAAGGTGTATGGTGCTGGGATATGAGGAAAGGGGTGTTAGTATATCCATGTGTCTGATGGGGTATGAACAGTATGTGGAACCAGTCTAGGTTCCTAAGAGGTGAGATCACACTCACCTCATAATTGGTAAGATCCTGAAAGGACTTGGAAAATAGGGCTGGGATTTCAAAAACATAGCAGCTGTGGGTTTGTAAGTTGGTCTGGTTATGTAAAAGGAGTCTGAGATGTCCGAGTGCCAAGAAACTTGTTTAGTAAGGTGTATTGTAATTGGCTTATGTATTGGGTAATGCACATACTGAGTGCTGGGTGACTTCACGAGACTTGCGTTTTTGTTATTATTAACAAAATCTCTATTATCTCTATTACCCCCAATAACTCTTCCTAACTCTGATCACTATCTCCATTAACTAACCCTTCACTCTCACCTCTATCAGTCATGTGTGTCAAGGCAAAACTGTTACTTTTGCTCAAATATTTATGACCTTGTTATTTTGTGTATAAATGTAAGTTTCAAAAACCAGGATTGTATGACTTCAGTTAGCCAATAAACAGTATCACTTGAACTCCAAACTTGCTGTTATTATTAATAAAATAAATGCTGTATTTTTTTTTGATTGGTAGATGTTACAAGTAGTTTGATGAGCGGCATAGGCAATATTTAAATTTGCGATATTTTACGAATAGTTCTACTAATATTCGATTCAATATTTGTCAATTAGAATATTAACGGTCTGCATTGCGAAAATATTGCCGCAATAATATTACAATATTAATATCACGAAAATCTTGGAAACAAAATTATTTTTAAAAAGCGAATCATATTCTTCGCAATACAAGACCATACTGTGAATATTCAAAATCTCGGATATCTGCCGACATATACGAGATATTCGCAGATAATTGTTGATATTCGCATAAAATATTCAACATTGGAATATTTGAGTTCAACACTAGCCAACATAGTTTTTGCATAAATAAGGTATGCTTCTAGAACCCTTCCCTACATTTCCAGGGATTTTGGTGATGATTCCAAGTTCGCTGGCCTTCTGACCATTTACCATTGTTTATAAAGAGTGGTATAGGTATTTAAAAAAGATTACAGAGTAATCTGTATAAATTAACTACCCTCTCCTCCTTCACATCCCCAGGATCATCTTCTGTAGGTTAATATCACGGCCCCCAGCCTCTTCGGCATCATTGATGACACCGAGGGGTGTAGCCAAGAAGGATCAACAGCGATGCCAACACGCAGTGACGATGCAGGCTCCTTGGGTCACAGGTAACTTGCTCAGGAGGTTATCTCACAAAGTTAACCTCCTGAGCAATTTTTTACAGCCATCTTCATAGGATCGACAGCAATGCCAACACCGGTAACTTGCTCAAGGGATCGACAGCAATGCTAACACCGGTAACTTGCTCAGAAGTTAACCATCTTCATAGGATCGACAGCAATGCCAACACCGGTAACTTGCTCATAGGATCGACAGCAATGCCAACACCGGTAACTTGCTCAGAAGTTAACCTCCTGAGCAATTTTTTACAGCCATCTTCATAAATAAAAGGTGTGAAAACATTAAGTGAGACAAGATCATTTTTTTCTCTTAGTATAAGTCACTTAGCGGGAAACAATGAAAAAAATGAATAAATCATATTATTGGTCTTCTGTATTTGAGTAAACGCAGAAGTCATCTGGTAACAATGAACTATAAGGATGATAAGTCTGGTACAAAACAATGGACATTTGATGATAGCATAAAATACTTTTACAAGTTTCCTTTACATAGAATAAGTCAGTATAAACAGTACCATATGCTAGGCATAAATCTTAATATTTAACTGTGGCGTGGTGCTGACAGAATGGAGAGAATATATTGCCTCTAATATGTATGATAGTAAATCATAAAACATCAGTAAATGATCTGTCCTAGATTTTAATATTATTGATGGAAATTATGTAATCCCGAGAGTATATAATATTTAAGGGAAAGCAGAAGTAAACAATTTCTAGCTTAAAGATTCTGGATATGAACAATGTAGTTAACAGTAAGGCCATGTCTCCACAGAGTTAAGTGCACTACTTGGCGGTATCACATACACTTTACCTGCTCGGCATATGCTCTGTTCTTACGGCACTGAGCCGTTCCACTGAGTTCCACGCAGTGCAGTACGTTAACCCCTGCATTGACGGATGTCCGAACAGAGCATACGCCAAAGCAGGAAAAGTGTATGTGATCCGTCTGAACCCCCGCTAAGCACTGCGCTTAACGTAGGGGTCCCGACGGAACACTAAATGCTGTGGAGACATGGCCTTAGAGGGGAGAAGAGATCAGGGAAGGAAAGTAAGTGAAACAGAGAAGAGATGAGTTCACAATAATTCTATGCACGATAAAAAAATTAAATAGCTGAAAGATTGAATAAAAGACTTGACAATGAAATCCAGCACAAGTTGCCATAGCCATGTAGCTGTGTAGGAGGTGGCAGTAGAATGCATTATCAGTAGAAGGAAGGCCAGTGGAGTCAGTGTGCCAAAAATGTTTGATCAGCCAATTCATTGTTTATACATAACAACAAAATTAATACTACAATGAAGGATATAAGGATGAGTGCCCCCAGAAAGCTAACCAATAATAATATGAAACAACAAAAATGTAGAAAAGAGGTCACTATTAGGGTTGAGCGAGAATATTAAAAATTTTAATATATTTGAGGAACATCCAAAATTCTAAAATTTGCAATATTGTGTGAATTGTGCGCTCCGATATTCGCAATGGCTGATATACTTCATATTGTGCTTCAACTGTTGTTTACCGGCATACATTGCGCATATTTGTGCGCATTGCAAATGTATATGCACAATACGCACACTGCTTGTACTGGCTTACATCAGAGAGAAGAGAGACTGTAAAGCAGGTTCGAATAATTGTGAACAGCCACGCGCGATGTAAAGCAATAGAATACAGTAGAATCAAATTCGAATGTATATTTATTCCAAAATTATGTGATCTCGAATATACCATATGCTGTTCAACACTAGTCACTATCTAGGACTGTATATAATAATTACCTCCTTAGATGTACCATAGCTTTTGGATCATTAGCTGCTCCTTTGTACAGGAGGCACCCTATACAGTGAAGCTTCTTATCCCTGAAAAATACTGTGGGTTACTGCCACTCTATTGATAGAAGTTATTTGCTCTGACTGGCAGAGCAGGAGTTAAAGGAGGCAGAGAAGCTGCCTATGACTGCTTCCCCACGTTCGGCTTGAACCCAGCTCACATATACATAGTAGAGGAGCATCTAAAGCAAAGAGATCTGCTTGAAAAGGGCCTCTCTCGGCTGTCACACACAGCAGTAGAGGAGGGAAGAACCTTTGGTGTAAGCTGCCCGCTGACATAATCACAGTATAGGAAGAGGGAAGATCTGTCTGTGGATGGATCTTCCATCTGACAGTTTCCCCACCTCCTTGGCTAAGCTCAGTGCTTCACTGGACAGAGAGTGAAGGTGGGACCACATGCGGCTGTTCAGAAAATTGTTTATAATTTATCAACATAATGAATTGTCAAGCAACTTTTGTATATATATATATATATATATATATATATTCTTTTTTTTTGTTTAGGTCCATTGTGTTAATAAATAATGTTGATCGAGAATATTCTTTTTATTGAGAATATCGGCACTTTGAGAGTTTGAGAGTGCTATATCTTCGTAATCACGTATTTTTAAATATATCAGTACATGGCGTTGATCATGAAAATATTGCGAATATCCTCCTTTTTATTGCGAAAACCTTTTTCGCAATGAGGGTAGTAATGACTAGAGATCACAAATTCTCAAATTTGTTGTGAATATCAGGGAAAAATTTGCAAATATATATATATTATCTGTGCTGCTCATTATTATTATTAAAGACTTGATTTAAAATGTTTAAGTTTTTGATGTAAAACGGTTTCGTGCTGTATATCTCATTCTCAACATAGGGTATTTGGGATCAGAATATTCCGGAAACCTTTGGGTTCCTATAGTCATTTTTTAAGTATTTATGAACTTGTGAGGATTACTCATTAAATATTAGGGCTACGCATTACATCATCTACTCATGATGAGCCAAGCCATGTACTTAGTTTTTTTTTTACTTTGTCCCTGTGAGGATGTTCCTATTATGGACACATGCTGGACACTTTGATTTGCTGGATGTTTTAAACTTGAGAAGTGCAATATGTTTTTATTATAGAAACACCATGTCCACTCCCTATGATAGCTTGAAGCTATCTAAGAACAAATACATTTTTACAGTGTACCCTCATTAACAGGACGGCGGTAGTGATTTGGAGTCATGCTCCTTCTCTTCTGCGTGCTGTGACCTGAAAACTGGAAGCATTGTGTATCCGAGATAAAGGTCCCTCTTCCAATCTAAATCATCTGCTATACAGAGATATGAAACAAACATTCATGCAGGCAAAATCATCAGCCAAGTTCATGTCAAAAAGTGAGAAAACAAAAAGTTTTTATGAGAATGGAAAGAAATTTGGAAATGTAACTTTAATGAAGGATGCTATGGAGTTTGATCTCCATGATACGTGCTTTATTAACTCATTGATATTTACAGAAAGGTACCCGGCCAGGGCAGAGCACAAGCAAAGCTGCTCCTTCTGAAAGGGTAACATTTTAAATTTTGACCAGCTGACTTTTTAAACTAACATGATATCCAGGGCCGCCACCAGGTGGGGACAGGGGGCATGTCCGTTCCAGGCCCAAGCATCTAGGGGGGCCCTGCTGACTACTGCTCGGTCCTGTGTTCTCCGACCTGCATGCTGGCTTCATATGGTGTTGTACTGTGAGAGTTATATTTGACCCACAGTAACCTGACCAGCTAATTGGAGCCTCAAGAACAGGGAGGTCCATCTGCAGCAGAATCCACCATGCAGGAAGCTGATGCAGAGGACAGTGATGGAGACAGTGAGGAAAAGTGCACTCTTAACCTCCCTAGCGTTCTGCCTATACCACACAGTTAAAAGCAATTGCAGCACAGTACAATTTACTCTGCTTGAAATTCCCGCCCTCCCCCCACCTCTGTCCACGTCACATTACATCATCCCGAGATGTGGGCTGGGAGAGCGCCGCCCCTCCATTAACATGGAGGTCCATGCCGCGCCCCCTCTTTGGCGTCATCAGGACGGGTGCAAAAACCCAAGAATCGCTGCAGCTTTTTGGGGGTATATCAGGTTCCTCCAGCGTTTGGGACGAACCCAAACAGCGAATAAACTGGGTTTGTCTCAAGCGATAGGGAGGTTAAAAAATATGGGGGTGAAAAAAAAAAAAATATGGGGGTGAGTACCAAACGTCATCTCCTGGTACTCATCTGAGTAGCTCACTAAAAAGATATGTGCACCCCTGGGTAAGCATCCTCTGGAGACTGTAGATCAGAAGGGGGGCAGGGGGTTAAAGGGGTAGTGGTAAGCATCCTTTGAAGCCCTCAGACCGGGGGCAGATGCTAGTGGTAAGGGGCCCAAAATAATTACCTAGCACGGGGCTCTGAAATTTCTAATGGCAGCCCTGATGGTATCATCAACAAAATTGGAACATGTAGCACATGTAGTTCTTGCATAAATAAGTCCAAAATCATGTTGAAAATTTGACTTAACTTTGAACATAAACTGTAATATCTTATCTATATCTCTCTAGCAATTTTGGTGATGATGTTAAGGGGCTATGCAATTAACTCACAAATTAGCTAGTAAAAATTTCGCAACCATCCCTTTTTTGCTCCAGTGTTCTGGTTCTTCTTCTATCCTCTAAGGTAGAGTGGGCTCTTTTTGTTCGGTGCTCTTCTTACAATAACATTTATGATAAATAAGGATGGAGGATAGACAGGAAATGGATGTTCATCGGTTAATGATTTTCTAAACCTAAAAAAATTTAAAACTCATTAATCACACTGACCCACCTCACATAGAAGAATGGCTGTCAGAGCTGTCCCATGTTAGTCGCATCGAGGACCTGGTATCCCAGCTACAACATAACGTAGCAAAATGGTTTCCTTGGCTCCTATTCCTAAACACCCCTAAGTTCCGTCAACTACTGGCTACTTACACATCTAGGCTCACTCCCCTGGTGGCCTAAACACCTGTGGCAAATGGACTTCCCAGTGGTCTGCTGGTGTCACACCCCGCGTCAGTACCCCTCCTTCCCTCTTCCCACTCCTCTCCCCGTCTCTTTTCCTTCTCTCCACTCTAACCCCCCCCTCTTTCTTCTTTCTGCTCCTTGGCTTGTTTTTACAATTAAACCACATCATTTAATTTTGTTAGCATTTACTATGACAGTATATTGCGTACATTTTGTCCTGGATTGCCTTTGACTGTTGTCTTCTTTTTATTTTGTTCATACTTTTGTTATGTAATCAATATTTCATTGTCCTGTTTCAAACCTCAATAAAATGTTATTGCTTAAAATAAATTCATTAATCACAATGATTGCAAGGATTTGAGGGTCTCAAAGATTCCATTTGGTGTATAAAAATCTCTTATGATGGAACCCTAAATTGAATCACAACCTCCAATAAGCCTTCACATGCACTGGAACAATATGAAGTGTCTAACTCTACAAGGATCACAAATTAAGTATCCAACACCCCCTTTGTATGAGTATCATCAGTATTAATTGATTGTTGTTATTCCGCTGCAGTCACATGTAGCAGTTGTGTTTCCATGTTCCCTTTATTGATAACGGGACCAGATTCTTAGGTTTCATGTCAAAGCTTTTCTTGGGAAAGAATAGAGTGACCTGGTATACCCATTTAATTGAAGGTTGACAATGGTGATTTGAACCCTTTATAGGAAAGGTTATTCTTTACTGAATAGGTCCTCTGCTTTCATAGAAGAGTAATCTCAGGCAACAAGAGAATAAAATTAGTGCGCAATGGACCTTATCCACCAAACACTTCACTTCAAGTTGATTCCTTTCACCGTAATCTGAGCTTTGTGTATCATGGAGCTTGTAATGGATAGAGGTGGGCAGCACAGATTTGCAAAGCTGCATTTAAACAAGTCATAGGACTGTGGCTGACAAATCATGGTATTATTAGGAAGGACAGAAGGTGGATTAAGTAAGGTTATTTTTACTGACTCATCCTTAAAAACTGGACAGCAAAAAACATTACATAAAGCTGTACTGAAAATGGTTTTAGCATTTGAAAAAATATGAATACAGTGGACACTTACATCCGGACTTAAGACCAACTTGAGTTATAACCAAAATTTTTGTTTTAACTTACAACCAAGATTTTGAGTAGAGATGCTCAAATTTCTTTTTGCAAATGTGACTAGTTTGTTGATTGCAAAGCCCCTGAACATGGTATCATCATTAAACTGGGAATGTAGAGAAGGGTTGAAGGTATAATTCAAAAAAGAAAGTATTGCTCTAACATAAATAGTTTGCATAAATTAAATTTAAAGTGAAGTAAAAATTTTGACTTTGAATCTATGCAAAAACTACACATGCTAGATCAAAATTTTGTTGATACCATATTCAGGGGCTTTGCAATCAACTCCCAAAGTCAGCAAGTCCAAAAATGCCACCATCTCTAATATTGAGTTACAATCCAACTTATGGCGGAGGCAAAAACATGTTTCTGCTTGAGCGGTTGTAAACAAAGACCTGGGCTGTCAGAAAGTATTTGCAAGCTGAATCCAGATACACGTCTGAGGACTTAATTTCATTGAAACAAAATGGCCCCAAAAAGCAAAAACAACAAAAGGAAGAAGAAACCACCTTCCATTTCGTTTCTCTCTTCCTGCAAACCAAAAAAATTTTTGGGAATTGTGTAAAGATCAGCGTAGCCATTTTAATAAACAAAAAGTTGGGTTTATTTTTAGCACATATACAAACAAAATTAAATATTGCAGCCAGCAAATTAATCCACACAACATTCAGTCTGCAGGTCCTTTTAGTGCACCAATTAAGCTTAGTCTGTTGGTAAGGGCAAAAGTCCTCCAAGTCCTCCTAGGCTTTCCATGCATGCATAGTTCTCCATAGTGATGAGCGACTAGGCAATATTCGAATTCGCGTAATTTCGCGAATATCCGCCATAATATTCAATTCCATATTCGTAATCTCGAATATCCGCACTTACGACATGAATTGCGATCTACAAATCGCAATTGCGATCGACTATGCGCAATGCATGCAAGTCAATGGAGCTCGGATATTCGACTGGGAGAATATCCGTCATTTCCGTTTAAAAAAATCGCATTGCGATTATATAATCGCGATCCCATTCATTGCATTGGATTGCGATTATATAATTGCGATTCTACAATCGCAATAAATCGCGAAAAATCGCGGCGGATATCCAATGATATATTCGCGGATATTCACGAAATAGCGAAATAGCGATATTTGAGCTAAATATTCAAAAATCTAATATTCAAGCTCAACACTAGTTCTCCAGTGGGAGTTGGGCTTAATACAGGATAAACACCTGATCACAGCTCCTACAGTCCACACCTTCTCTGGCCTCCTGAGCTTTTTCAGCCAGAGTTCCTATCTGGCTGAAAGTCAAAAATAAATCATGGAGTTTACCCCGGGTGGAATGAGAAGGCCCACCCAGTTTCTTCCCTCCCACTCCAGAGTCTGGGACCTAAACACAGTAAATAAATGGCAACCATGATTGCCCCTTTCTTAAGCTGGTCATAGACATGATGATTTCACACAATTGATATTTCACATGATTGATCGCTGTGCGCGTTGGTTGCAATCGATCCTGCGGGAACCAAGGCTGCCCACAAAGAATGATCTATACTGCAAAGAAAAGGGAACAGACATGTCCGTTTTTCAGTGGTTGATCGCAAATACCAGGGTCCCCATCTAAACTATTATCAGTGGTGTGCACTGATTCCAAATCCGATCGACGGATGTTCAAGCACAGTGTGATGATGTCATAATGTCCCAAGCGTTCAGAAATCTACACGTCTATGTCTGGCAGGTCTTTATCTGGAGTGCACCTGGGACCTTAGCCCATAATATGGGGAGACCTACCTCCCCATCCAGGACACACCCTTGGAATCTCTCGCAGGTGATTACAAATATTTTTCTCTGGTTGGCTAAGCCAATAAATAACACCAGGAGAATGATTGGTGTTTCTGGTAACTTACACCTATTATACAGTGCTTCTTCATAATAAAACGGTTACGTACAGGGGGCTTTCAGGGTTAAGTTGTTTTTGTTGAGTCATTTGTAAGCAAAGAGTCCACTGTAATATGAATTGAAAATATTCATAGCATGAACTCTTGTTAGTACATAAATCTATAATTCAAAGACATTGTGAACTATATGCGGAACACCATGCACAGTAACATCTACAAAATGAACATCTTTCTGCTCGGTTTTTGTTCTAGAGATAAGATATGACGTCCTGCCTGCAACAAACAGCAAGAGACAAACAACGAAGATGTAAATCATTTTCATTTCTCTGTATATAAATGTATAATGTGAATAAATATTCCTGAATGTATCAGAGCAAAACCTCTCTCTTCATTATCCCTCAGGTTAGGAAGACAGAGGAAGGAGGTGCACTGCTGCTTTGATTTGCTTTTCTATTAGGCAGACAATCATGATTAATGAATTGTATGATTCTCTGTAGATTAGACAAATCTTATAACATAAATTCTGAAATACAAACAAAATGTGTTATTCACAGGTTTGCCAGAATCGTCAATGGATTTCTCATAGACTTATAACATCTTAGAGGAGCAATAGCTTTGCTTGCTGAAAGTCAACAGAAGATGTGAAGTATTTTGACATATCAATGAAAATTATGTTAATTTCTATTTTCCTTGCATGAATTTTTTTAAGACCTAGTTATGTCATGACATGGGTATATGTGGTTATGATACCAGGATGGCATCACTTCCTGGTTATGAGGATATCATCCATAACCAGGAAGTGAAATCATCATGATAGCTACATGGCTGAAGACACACACAGACCTTAAAGGAGATCAACTCCTTAAGCATTGTACCTCCTTTAATGTGAGTATCTACTAGAGATGGTCGAATTTTTTTTCAAAAATTCGACCATTTCGCCGATTTCGAGTTAATTGCAAAGCCCCTGAACATGGTATCATCACCAAACTTGCTGGAGATGTAGAGAAGGGTTGGGGGTATACTCCAAAAAAGAAAGTATGTCTCTAACACAAATAGTTTTTGCACAAATTAAGTTCAAAGTCAAGTAAAAATTTCGAAAATCGGAATTTCGACTTTAACTTTGAACTTAATTTATGCAAAAACTACATGTGCTAAAGCAACACTTCTTTTTTTCAAATGTTCCCACAGCCCTTTTCTACATCTCCAGCAATTTTGGTGATGATACCATGTTCAGAGGCTTTGCAATTAGCTCACAAATTTAGCAAATCGAAAAATTCGACCATCTCTAGTATCTACTGGCTGAATTTGATATGGCATTAATTTAATTCATTGCATTAACATAATTGATGTGAACACTTATATATTAAATATTTTTTTTCTGTTTTTCCTGCTCTAAAAACTGGGTGCGTTTTATAGACAATGATAGCACCCAGTTTTTAGAGCAGGAAAACCAGAAAAAAATATTTAATATAAAACTATTCACATCAATTATGTGCATCTTATAGTGCCCAAAATAAGGTACAAAGCTAAAGCAATATCTTTTTTTTCAAATGTTTCTACATCACTTCACTACACCTCCAGTAATTGTGGTGATGATAACTTGTTCTGGGGCTTTGAAATCAACTTACAAAATCAGTTAGTCAAAAAATTTCAACAATCTCTATTTCAATGTCTAAAGCTGGCCATAGACGCTTCGATATTTCTGAATGATCGATCAGATCAATTTCTGAACAAATTGATGCTTGTTTAAAGTGTGTCATCAACCTAAAGTAACATCATCAGAAAAATTGCTCGGGTGTTGATTGAAGATTGGTTGAAGGATGTTATTGGAGACCTTAAGATCTGCCCTTTGGATTGACCCATGCAGGTCTGATCCCACTCCCATCATTATTGATCACATTTTTTTTGTAGCCAATCTTTAGTTATATCACCGATCAATTGGGCGCCTAAATCGGAGATAAATGGTATTCCGACTTATGATCGAAGACTCAATCGCCTACATGATTGATCTCTGAGAAATCAACGTCTATGGCTATAGCAACTTGTAGGTTGGTATGTCCAGACACCATGAAGAGTTAAGACAGGACCTCTATGATCATGTCACATTTGAAAGACGTTGCCTATTATAAGGTTTTTGAACTCTTAAAAATGTAAAATGAAAATAAATAATACATTATTAAAACAGAGCTAATTTAGGATGGCTATAAATATGCCCTTTTAGGCTTGAGTTGGCAGTCTAGGCCCACTGGCCATAATCACAATCATACCTTTAGTTGACTCTCATTTACTAGGCTGTTATTGCTTTTTGCTGTTATTTTGCACCTGGGTTCTTTGATTTATGAGGTACAACATTGAAAAGACTGATGCATATTAATATAGCAGTATATACCTACAGTGATTAATTTTAGGTAACTCTGGAAACATCAGTCAGAAGATTCATTTCTAAATGGGGTCATTCGAGACTTGTCAGATTTTGCTTAAAAGGCTGTCGCTTTTTTACCTTAGTGAATACGATGTGCATTTGTTTTCTTTTTATGAAATAAAATTACCTTGGCGTATGATGTATATTGCCTATTCTAGATCTCTACCGGGGTTTTCTGTGTTAAGCTACACGGTAATAGAGGTCAAAGAGGCAATTAAGCCGTGGCACACAGAACAACTTCTCAATCCAGCTGATTTGATTAAGGTCAGGTCTTGTGCATTACAAATACATTTGTAGCTTTGGGTAATAATCCATTCTGGAAACCTTTAACATTAACTGGATGCTTTGAGAAATCGCTCTAAACAGGCTGAAAGGGGGTAATCACATTCCCATACAAGGAGCAAAAAACTTTCAAATCCAAATTACAGGGCATTATATGACTTTGTGATTTAATGCCAGCGTAATAAGAAAATTAAACTAAAATGTTGAAATGAGTCAACATTTGACTGTGTTCTACAAAATTTTAACTTTCTTAAAATACATCTGAAAGCCACAAAGTGATTGCTAGGAGCATTTTAACCTTGTTCCCTTACAGATAAGCAAAAAGCATTTTAACATGTTTGTTCACTATTTAGAACCCATTAGGGTCTTTTGTTTGCTTCAAGCTTTTTTTTGCACTCCCGTACAATCTATGAGTATCAAACAAGCAATGAAGTTTATTTTAACTGAAGATCATAAATTCTTACATTCATGAATTTGCTTAGAAGATAAGGTGATAAATGTGCAATATAATGCAAATACTAATATTGCCTATGCTGCTTATCACGACAATGTACTCTGCCTTGAATTCCAAGCATATTTAAAAATGTCGAGTCACAGGCTCACCACTAGAGGGCTTAATCTCAAAAGTGTTCCAGAGGTTAATTAACTGCAGTATTGTGAGTTGCCACTGGAAGGCACCAGCTAATGGTTTTCAATAAGGGGGTAGAGTATCTCCATAAAAAAGTTTGGGTTGAGCAACATGAAATACAAAAGGTGAGTATAAAACAAAAGGTCTGCTTTATGTTTAACCACCTGGGCGTAGGATCAAACTGCCACCATGCCGGGATCGGGCGCAATAGCCATCTATTCATGAGCCTGCAGCATTTCTGCATAACTGCAGGCTCAGGCGCTTTCCCATTCATGTGTTTTTGGCATCATCTGTGATACTAAAGGGGGCGGGGGCGGTGCCATAGACCTCCATTTCCCCGCACACACCCCCGGCGTCTAATTGACACTGGTGGTGAGTAGGGAACCGGGAGGACAGCAGGAAATCATGGCGAAGTGATTGCCCACTGTCCTCCCAGCTTGAAAAGCCTGTATCGCCCAGGAGGTTAACTTTGATTTACAAAGAAATAAAACACATTAATTTTCTTATTTTCTTTATTTGAGGTAAATCACAATAATGACCATTTGCAATTAATTACAGTTTGGACCCTACATGGATGTTACAGTTGTTGACAGTTTGGCCCACGAAAACCTAACATACAGTATTTTGCCAAACTATCTTCTTGCTTATAATAAGTTTCTGTCTTCCTTTAATTCCTCTGTTTTTCATGAGAACATAGAAGCACAAAGGGTTTTGTTAGTACCGCTTTTATGTTATTGTTTAATTATTTACTACAGACCCTAGATTCCTCATTTTCAAAGGTCGTCTTCATAGCTCTACAGAAGTGCAGTTATAAGCCGGCTGTATTGTCTTTCTACATAATGTAAAAAATGTGTGATACTGGTCATTTATCTGTTTATCTATAACAAGCGACTATAATTTGGTAGCTGTTCATATTCATTATGGGATATTTGCACTGAAATTGCATAGTACCAGCAATGGCACCTGGCTTTAACTGTTTTCGATTCTGAAATATTAACATTTGTATTTACAAAAGGTTTTGAAATTTTTATATAACTGCACAATTTAATTCCCAAAATCCGCCATTTGGTAAAAGTAGCCCTTTAAGGCATGCTTGGATCATTTATATCTCAGCTAGCTGTAACTACACAGCTGCAAACTGGTTTAAATGGCTTTGTTGACTTCAAGTGCCGATGACATTTTTTACCCATCCAGTTCCTTGGGGAGTTATATATATATTATGTGACCAGACTCAACAATTTGACCTATTGAACCGATAGCAGATGCTCCGGTCCCAAGCTTTCCACCTTACGTACTATTAACAGTTGCCTGGATACCAAGGTAGGAAATAGAAGTCTGTTGATTACTTTTGACCTATGCGTATATATTACGGACACAAGATCTAATAATAAATATAAATAATGCTTATCAGTTAATGTAAAAGTGGATGATGATATGTCTCTGAAGTCAGACATAAATAATGTTGGGCAAATTAAGAAAATGTAAAAATTTGATTTGCAGAATAATTCTTGAAGCAAAAAAAAATTTGAAAATAGTGACCACTGGGTAAGTTTGAATTAAATGTGCTACACCCCAAGCAGATGTAGACAAAAAAACACTGTCTTATATATACCACAGTAAAAAGATATGGGCTTTGAGGGCACATATATGTCTCCACAGTTATATTTAGTGATGGCCGAACTGCCCGCAAGGCGGACAGTTCGACCGCGAACAAGCATGTTCGCACTCCTTCACGCCGGCGGACAGTACGGGTGTTCGACCCGCCCTGTCCGCCGGCCTGAAGGAGCCCTCTATTCTTCCTCCGGTGGGATCATACGCAGCGAGATCCCGCCGCAGGAAGAATGTTTCCACTGAAGACCGGGTAGAGAACCCGGTCTGTCAGTGGAAAGCCGGCTCGTAAACCCGGCTGTGACGTCAGTGACATCACATCCGGTAAGCACACCAGGAACTATGAGTTCCAGGTGCCGGATGTGACGTCACTGACGTCACATCCGGGTTTTCCGATTCTAATTCCCCGCCTAGCAGCGGGGAATTAGAATCTGTCCGCGAACGGGCGGACAGCGGACTTTTTTAAAAGTCCGCTCCGCCCGTCCGCGGACGAACATGGCCGAGGTTCGGCCATCACTAGTTATATTGTAATAGTTAAAATTGGTCTTTAGTGTTGAGCATGAATATTCAACATTTGAATATATTACTTGAATAATAGCTATTAGACATTTTCTCGTTCTTCTTCAGGGTGAAAGGTTACAAGAGGTAAACAACATGTCATGTGCCAATTCTCAAAAGCACACGAAAATAAGCAACATATCCAAAACAACACTGGGTACAATAGAAGAAAAAAAAAGAAAGAGAAAAGGAGAAAAAGAGGGGGGAGGGGGAGGAGTAGAAGAAAGAAGCCAGTGCAAGAGAGCAGAAGAAAAGAAAAGAGGGGGATCTCCAAGTCAGGGGAGGTTCAGGATTAGGAGGACAAGAGGTAGTGAGAAAAAGCCCTCTGAGCGGAGATAAGCGATCCACGGGGACCAGACCTTCAAAAATGTAGGATGTTTGTCTTCATCAATGACGTCATTTGGCTTCATCAATGACGTCATTTGGCTTCATCAATGACGTCATTTGGCTTCATCAATGACATCATTGAGCCGGAACGATTGGTGGGTCAGTCGATACAGAGGCTCCAACCAGACAGATGAGTATACTCAAGGTTTGCTGACGGTGAGGTTTTTTTTTGTAAGTTTTTTCTAGTAAGTTAGACCAACTTAAACTATCACAATATTGTGTGATGCCTTAAAAGCCCATATTTTTATACTGTGATATATATTACACAGTGCCTTTTTTATCTATTTTTGAATAATTATTGAACAGGCTCTTGCGTATGCAGACCTGATTACTAAAAAAAGTATAAATAAATAAAGCATATCATTTTCCACTTAGATAATTAACCTCCCTGGCGGTTCACTGAGGTGGAGATTTCTGTACCAAAAGTGATACAGTGTTTTGCCTTTCCGCCCCCATCGGCGTCACCGGTGACGCCGATAGGGGCGGAAGGGCTCTGTGTGACTGCAGCTTTGTAGAAATGCTGCAGGCACACAGAGAGCCAGCGGTTGCGCCTGATTCCGGCACGGGCGCAGTTTGATTCACGATCAGACTGCGCCAGTACTTGCTCCAGGTGGGCGCGTTCATTTTGCAATTTTTTTTTTTTTTTTTAAGTTTACACTTGTTTTCTTTTCTTTTGATTTGGATTGGATAAAACATTTATAAAATATTTATCCAATCCAATCAAAATAAAAACAAATGTAAAAAAATGAAAAATTCTGTACCTTTAAATCTCCCACCCGCCGGATGACGTCATCGGCACACGAGAGCCGATCACGGAGATAGCCGGAGACCTCGGCTATTTCCGGAACGGCTCGTGTGCAGCCGAAGATGATCCCACTATCAGGAACGCTCAGCGCAAGCATTTCTGCTAGCGGGGTCCACTTTGAGCTGGATTAATGAAAGACATTTCTATAATCCAGCTCAAAAGTAAAAAAAAAAAGATTAAAAAAAAGACCGGTGACCGGGTCCCGCCTCCGTGACTTCTGGTTTTAAAGCCGATCTTTTTCACTAGAAGACCGTGTTCTCTACCCGGTCTCTAGGGAAAATATTCTTCCTTTGGTTGGATCTTTCGGCAATATGCAAGGGTCCACCTCTAAGGGAAAATCATCAAGGAAGTGAGTAGTGATGAGCGGAATAGGCAGTATTCAAATTTGCGATATTTCACAAATAACTCTATTAACTAAACTCAATATTTGTAAATATACGAAATTCACGAGCCTGGCCATGCATTGTGATGATATATTAGCATATATGGATGTATCATATATGCTATATATATCCACATTGCTATTATATTATCGCAACGCATGGTCATAAGTCTAACCAGTGCCTTTTATCTTGAATATTCAAAATTGCGAATATCCGCCGCCATATTCGCGAATTCGCAATATCGAATATTCAAGCTCAACTCAGGTGAGGGCAGGTGAGGGCTCAGAAATAATTGCTACTTCATAGCTTCACGGGCCAGCTACCAGAGGACACAGGCTTACTTTGGTTGCCCCAGCTACCTGTGGCACAAACAACTGCATTGTGACAAGGAATTCTTGTCAACTCATTTCAGGATCTCAACCGTTTGCCCCCAAACACATCCAGCTCTACTATTGCACCTTTATATACTCACTATGTGTCCATTTTGACACTTTCATCTTTGAAACAATGGTAATGGTACTCATGATGAGCATATTTAGACTAAAGACAAATAAACAAAGAAAATAGTATCAGCTTCAGCCAGCATGTC
Source organism: Ptychadena robeensis (assembly GCA_036250615.1). Classification (NCBI taxonomy): domain Eukaryota; kingdom Metazoa; phylum Chordata; class Amphibia; order Anura; family Ptychadenidae; genus Ptychadena; species Ptychadena robeensis. The sequence continues at coordinate 11,242,714 of CM070036.1, read as the reverse complement.
AATTTAAAATGTTGGCATGTGATTAAGACTCGTTTTTTGTATGAATAAGGATGTGAGGGGACATAATTTCTTGGAGATGTTTGAGGACAGTTTACCCATTATTTAAACACACTTAGCAGTGATGATTGGTGGACTTGGACCCCTTAAGGCTGATAGGTAAGTGGAACTCCCTTTGTTCTGGAGTGATTGACCTGATATTAGTTTGCATCAGGTTTAGTTAAAAGCCTAAAATGTAGGAGGATACTGTAAAAAATAGCTACACACTTTGTAATGGGCATACCATTTGGATATCATGGAATGTAAGCATATAATCACATTTTAAAAATCAGTATCAATTTATGATGTAGGCATTACCACTGATAAGTTGAGTTTCCAAGCGGATTATAATTAATTTCAACATTAACATTCACATGAAAGCTGTGATAACATATATTTTCAATGGGTCTTTATCCATCAGTTTTGTCTTCATCGTTGCAGAAATGTCTTGAATAATGAACCTTTATATAAAGGTTTCATTTAAATGGTTTAAAATGTGCATTTACTGACCTTGCACAAAGATCTGCTTCCAGTCTACATTAATTTACCATGGATCTTCATATCCTCTGACCCTGAAAAAACATACGCATTCATCCCTGTCTGATCATAGATTAGTCCATGAGTAAGTACTTAAGCCCCCTCAATTGGCTCTAATTAACCTCTTGCCTTTAAATGACAGACATGTGGAGAAGAGATCAACCTTAAGTTGACACAGAGTAACCAAAGGACTCATGATCAGTCCTGCCTTTCACGAGAGATAACTAATTAAACCTTTTTCCGTCATACATCGAACCCCTCATCCATTAAAATAGTATATAGTTGATAGTTGACAACTTAGCCAGGAACAAGTACAACTATGTATATTTGGAAAAACCCATCTAAATTCTCTTTAAACTTGTTTTGCTTAATTAACTATTTAGTATTTTTGGCCTTTTGGGGAATTTGGATCAAAAAAGAGGGAAGTGACACTGGAACTCACAGTTCCTGCTTTCCCTATCCGGACATGACGTCACTGACGTCACTTCCGGTTTTCGTGCCGGCTTTCACGAAAGTCTGGCTTCTCTCTGCAGTCTCTCATGAAAGAATTCTTCCACTGGCCGCACCTTTCTTCTCCTGATCTGGCCAGTGGAAGAAAAGTCACCTTATTCCCACCAGTGAACAGGGCAGGTCAAACACCCGTACTGTTCACCGGGGGAAGAAAAGCGAACTTGTTATGTTTGCTGCTGAACTGCCCGCCTTGCGGACAGTTTGGCCATCATTATTAGTAAATAAAGTATATTTCTTTTTCCAAAAAGGAAAAAAACAGCTTTATAATTTGAATTTTATGTTTTTCTCATTTTCCTGAACCAGTGCTACCCACAAATTTCTATTTGGGAAGATCGCCCTCCATTTCCCAAGAGTACTTGTATGTGTAAAGCTGGCCATAGATGGTTCGATTTGTGGGCAATTTCAATCGGCAATTTGCAAATCGACTGCCGTGTGCGCTCACGTTGTCGATCTGCCATGAAATTGGCGGCAAATCAAATGCTTAAAACTTAAATTTGTGCAGAAATAGGCCGGTAAACCAATTGCACAAATTACGGACATGTCCGTTATTTGTGCAATCGATCACATTACATTGGATAGGGATTACTGTCTCCATCCAATGTAACTGTCGGCTCACAAAGCGTGCCCGGCTGATTCTCTGCACTACTGGCCATGCATGATGACGTCATGGCAAAACAAAACAACCCTGACCAGCTTTATGTGTAGTGTTGATCATGAATCACACATTTTTATTTAGAATATTGTGCTATATCTTTATATTTGCAAATATTCAAGATTTTTACATCAGTAGTGTTGATCCTGAAAATATCTGCACTTTGAATGAAGGTAATAATGACTGGAGATTCTTGGATTTATGAATTTGTTGTGAATATGAGGTGAACAATTTGCAATATTTTATACTAAGATTGCCTATGCTTCTCATCACTAGTTACATGTTGTACATGCAAAACACTGATGGGGAGATGTGCAATAGTTGGGAGTAGTTTCTAGAGCTGCTTTTTAAAAAAAAATAGCCAGATGACCACTGGAGATATCATTTACATTTTTAAGTAGGGAACAGGTTAAAATAAAAATAAAACCATGGTTAGTTAAGTGCTAATAATGTCTTTCTAGAATATGATTTCCAAACAGCCTCCTCCTTTTTTCTTTTTTTTATCATGTATTTTATTATTATTTCTTTTTTTTATTAGGTTTTGTATATAAAGTAATAAACTGTCTGACTTTCAGGTTATACCAAGAAGTAAATGATTTAGCTATTTCTGTGACACAAGGATGGATGGACCACCAAAGGAGAAAGCAGATTGAAAAACCAGACAAAACCCAGGAACCCTAATTTGAGTTACAAGCAAAATACAGTATAGTGGAACACAAGAAGTGTTCGGAATTGCTGTTTCGGGATCGTTGCCCCCATACCTTTTCAATATAATCGTCTGTATATTTTTAGTTCACTAACAAATAGATACCTGTGTACGTATTGCTGACCTCAAAATATCAAAGAGCTTTAAATTATATGCTGTACCTTTGAAGTAACCCAGATAAATATATAGCACCTCATGCTTGGTATATTTAAGAGAAGTAAGAGGAAGATTATATGTTTCTAGGACAACACAGCTGTACTACACCTCAGTATGTTCCAGAAATGTAAAAAATAAGGTCATGCCAAGGTGTTTTCGTGAACCCTTGAGTTGTGTGTGTGTATTAAGTTCCTGCTACTTGCCTTAATAGGTAAACCAGGTGGTAAACTATCATCAGTATAAAGTAAAATAGCAGTCATCTTTTCTTTTATTCAGACAGCAGCATCAAAAAAGAAAACAAACCAACCGTTTTCTGACTTGGCAGAGCCCTCAGTGCAAACAGTAATAATACTGGCTTTGGTAATTTAACTGACCAGTCCTTGGCATCAATGCTCCTCTGCAAACTGCAAAAACAGCCCCACAAAGTTACATAGAGAACGTGCTTCTCCTGCACCACCAAAACCTGTATATATGGACCACATGGCCAAGAAACCCACCCAACACTTTGCTTGGTTAGCTCCAGGGCCCTCAAACCAAAGCCTGCCCCAAAACATTTAGGTGTTTTACTTATAACTATATTATTGCCAGTGACCCCACATATGTGCAATATACACACTATCTAGTAAGTTAATTTTTCTAGTAATCAATGTACTTACAACATGGCAGACTTTATTCAGTTAGCTAAATGTTCAAGGCAACTCATTGAATAAAGTTCCCTACCGAGTATTTATGGAAAGTAAAGAATGTCAAGCCAATGGCTATACCTGAAGTATTCAAAACCACACTTCAAGACAGGATGAATCCATTAGGAACACTAATACAACATCACAGGATTGAGAATTCACTTGGCAATGTGTCAAGTTTCTTGAAGTGGCTCAGCCTATACGAGTAAGCTGATACACTATAAACAATACACATATTTGGTTATTTGATGTAAGAGGTGCAAAAAGTGGTGCATACTAGTGATGAGCGGCATAGGCAATATTCGAATTTGCGATATTTCATGAATAATTCTACTAATACTCCATATTCGCGAATATTTTCAAATATATATATATATATATATATTCTATTCAAAATTAAAATCACATTGCGATTACCTTCAAAATGAATGGTCACATGTAGTATTTATTTTCGCATTGCAGATATAAAATCACAATTCATGGCCATAAGCTTCCCAATGCATAATAGCGCGTCTATTCGACATTGTGAATATTTGCCATCATATTTGCGATTTATCGAATAGACAATATTTGTCAAATAAATTGGCAATTCGAATATTCAAGCTCAACACTAGTACATACTTTATGTCACAGGTGAAATATCTTCCCAACACAGGATACAATCCTCCCCAAATCCATACTTTTATTTGCAAAAATCTAACCTCAATTGTACCACACAAGGCAACATATAGTTTGGGTCTTGACAGTTAAACTGTCCAATACAAGTGGCCCACTTGAGTGCATTGGTCTAAATAAGCACATAACATTTCTGAAGTAGAAACAGTAGAACAAAATGGGGCATGTCAACACAACACCAGTGAGTTAAACAACAAAAACAAGTGCCTATATGTATGAAGAACTGATCACTTGCTTGATTATTTGCTGATCAAGCACTACTCCAACTTTTCGACATATATACTGCATAATGATAGTTGGCCAGTTTAACATCAGCCGTACACATAGCCTTGATAATAAATGATCTTCTCTAATCTCTATCATCTTGGTGAGTCTGCATTTTTTATAGAATCACCTTCATACACCTCCATAGCATGTCCTAGTGTGGAGATCAATAAAAATGTCTCAGCACACATATCCTTAACAGCCAGATAGAGGAAGAAAAATGTTTTGTAAATGCAGATACAGCCAAATATACTGTATTACATTTGTAAGATTGTGACAGCAACATGTAAAAGATATCCTAGTTCATATTTTAGAACCTGCTGACTTATGCTAAAATCCTTAATATAAAAAAAAAAAGCTGACATTCCAAAAAATAAGTTGCAGGCACATGAGCCACGGTTTACTGACCTAGACACTTTAAGACACTAATACAATTGTTATTGGGATGCTAGGACGAGTTGTAAGGTTCATAGCTTGCTGCAGTAAAAAATAGGTGATAGTTGTGTTTGTTGGACGTAGTGTTGAGCTCGAATATTAGATTTTCGAATATTTAGCTCAAATATGGCCATTTCGCAAATATTTGCGAATATATCATGGGATATCCGACGCAATCACGATTTTCCACAATTTATTGCGATATTCCCGATCCTATTCATTGCAATGAATCGCGATTATATAATCACAATGCGATTTTTTTAAACGGAAATGACGGATATTCTCCCAGTCAAATATTCTCCCAGTCCCAGTCGAATATTCGAGCTCCATTGACTTGCATGCATTGCGCATATTTGAATTAGAATATTGACTAGTCACTCACCACTAGTTGGACGTAGGGTTAGCTAAAGCTAATGAGTTCAATAATGTGAACTGTAAATTAAACCAATTGTTTTACAGACAGATGTCCTCTAAAAAACAGCACTGAATTGACCTTATTTGACCATTTTTGTTTATACAAATATCGCAATTGGTGGACTATTTAAGCAGTAAACAGGAGATCATTACAACATGGAAGCACAAAACATCCAAATAGCACCACATAACCACTAACAATTAAAGTCTAATCAGATTCTACGTATGCCAGAACTCAAACCTATGTGCCATGGCCAAATTCTAAAAACATTGGCAAGTATATTAGATGCAGAATTTGCTTATATCTGTTTACAAAGATGAGCAGAAATTGAGTTAAGGCAACAAAGCCTCTACTAATTTTTTACGTTGTTATGGTTAAAGACAGTACTCATGGACAATAATGTAGACATTCGTAGATGTATTACTTAAAACTATATAATTGCCAGTAACTCCACATGTGTGCAATCTACACACCATCTAGTATGTTCATTAATCAATGTACTCAAAACATGGCAGACTTGATTCAGTTAGCTAAATGTTTATGACAACTAACTGAATGAAGTTCCCTATTGAGTATCTATGGGAACTTAAAATGGGCAATATTAAAGGGTCAGTCAGACTCATATGTATAGCTATAGTTAAAGATACAATATAGCTATGGTAATAGTAGATAAACTCTGCTGAGATAAAGCAGCTAGCTTACGTAAATGAATCTATATTTACCAGAATCACTTTGGTTCCAGTGTATACTCTGGTGATACCATAAGCTTATGCAAAAACACACATACACCTACACATATTTATAAAGTATACTGGAAGTAAGCAAATAAGCAAAAAAGTCAGATGACATGACATGTGATCATGCTTCCCTAATCATAGAGAAGTTTATGCAATGTCAAGAAAAGAGAAGTTCTTGACATGGTGCTAACATTTTATGCATGGGATATTCATTGCAGAGTACATTGGGGACCGAACAATAATCTCATCTCCACTATAAATAGCCTCTTAAGTGCTCTTGTTTAGAATAACATGCTGCTGTCTTTTGTAAAATTAGATGTGAAGAAACCCAAAAGAACATTGGGAACATACTTTTAAGGCTAAAGTCAGAGCCACAACTTGCCAATTCAAGAAGAATAATCCCTCCATCAGATCCCAGGACTTAAAGAAAGTTCAATATCTTGAAAAAAAACTGAAATCTGAGTTTTGTGGTTGAATGATCCTATACCGCACATCGTAAAGGTTCTCAAAATCTTACCATATTTTTTGAGGCTCAGATCCTTCAACTTCTAAGTAATCATATTTATCCTCTGTCTGAAAATCCGTAAAAACAAGAGATATGGTGTCTCCAGGTTCTGTGACAATTGTCCATGTGCAGTCAGCATTGTTGTGGTATTCATTAGGAAATCCAGGGCTTGAGATGATTCCATTGGTTCCCCGCACAGTGCCTCCACAAGCATCTTCAGCTGTTAATAGAACATACATGTCTGTTTAGCCAGAGTATTACATTAGTTATTTTGTTTCATTAAAAAATTTTGGTCTTGAATTTGTTTTTTGGAAATCTCTTTAATACATTATTCATACCAATAATAAAACAACCAATAACAATTCACAAAATAATGCTAATAAGTCACCTGCAGTGATGAGCAGCATAGACAATATTCGAAATTTGCTACATTTTCTGAATAATTTTACTAATATTCGATTCGATATTTGCGAAAATTCGCAACTCGAGTGTATGGCCATACATGGCAAAAACATATTCGCAATCGCATTCGAGAAAACCTTCAAAATGTGGTATTTATTTTCACATTGCGAATATAAAATCACAATGCATGGCCATGAGCTTCCCAGTGCATAATATCGCAAATATTCTGAATTGCGAATATCCCGACATATTCACGAAATTTGGGAATTCTCGAATAGTCAGTATTCATCAAATATATTCCAAATTCGAGCTCAAAACTAGTCATCTGTACAGAAATGCCATTGCTTCTGCATTCATATACTGACATAAATGACAAAACAGTACCAATAAGTATCATATCAGTGAATATAAAGAAAGTGGTGCTGCGTTGGTCTACACATCTGGCTCTTTAGCTTAGATTGGAAAATAAATTTTCATCAACAATTTCACAGTGAAATTTAGAACAGTAACTTTAAACTCACTGTTCACATGCAGATAAATATGTGCCACCCTACTACCTCCCTACCTTGAAAAATCTTCCCCCGAGAATGTGGTCTTGAATTTCATTATTAATATATATAAACGTAATGATATGGAAAGTCCACACAATGGTTTAAATAATGAAAATGATTAAGTTAGCATTAAGTTATGAAATAGATATATGAAGCAAAAATATATTTTTAGAGGGGGGTCCCACTTTACTTCCTGTCCTGAAGCCTCAGCATATTTATGGCATGTAAGGGAATGTCATCTTAGGGAACAAGAATCACTAATTTTAAAAAAGACTAATTTGTGTCCTGCAAAATCAATATTCAGAATGTTTATTCAATTTCTTTTCTAGTGACATAAGTGGCCAGGCTTATTGTGGTAAAAAAAGTCTACTTACAGTAAGACAAGCATTAATGAAAACCTTGCACATGAAGTCTTTCTAAAACTAGAGCCATAGAAAAAGACTCAACATTTTAGGGATCAGCAGACTCCCCTTCATCAAGGTTCAGTTCATATCTGAAACTATATTGCTTGTTCTCTCTCTGCCTCCCTTTTCATGTAATAATGATGAATGGGGAGTCTTTGAGCCATTGAAACATGTTGGCTGTTTCTTTAAATTCAGCAAGTTCTTTTTTTGCAAGCTTCCTTTGTAAACCATCTTCCTGTGTAACCCCCATTTTTTTTAATTAAGTTTCTCCTTTGTTTTGAGCAATAAAAATCTGATTGGTTCCTATAGGTCTTCACTAATCTTTTTACATTAGCAAAACATTAACATCTCTTTTAGTTACACTTAAAGGCATATTTTGAAATATAATGTTTCAGAAACTCAACTGTCTAAAACGTGGTCAACCTTGCAGCTGCCAATTAAAAAATTTAGCTGACCGGCCCTCAAAAAATGTTCACTCTGGTCTTCCCTGTGGTCCTCCTTCCTAGCATCAACTGTTAGCAATGATGAAAAAATAGATTTGTGTAAGACAATGGCTCTTATTGGACAATGTCCTTTACTAACCTCTTTAGTGGTTGTGCGACTTTTACAAACCAGACCAATTTTTAAATCTAGCTGCCTATTGATTTGACAATAACTTAATTAGTATCTATTGTGGATAGTTGTTTTGTACATATTATTTTGTGAAAAAGGGTACTTGCAGAATTTTATTTCTGTTTATGCACCAGTTAACAATTAAATTTGTAAACTTTTATATATATACATATTAATATAACCATTAAGCTCCCTAGTGCTTTTGCAAGGTCTTTGATTTTGAACTTAATTTATGCAAAAACTACATGCGCTAGAGCAAAAAAATATTTTCCAATGTGCCCACAGCCCTTTTCTACATCTCCAGCAATTTGGTGATGATATCCTTTTCACAGGCTTTGCAATCATCTCACAAAATCAGCTAGTCGAAAAATTTGACAATCTCTATATACAGTATGTTAACTCGTTTTGTATGTTCCAACATGTCTATATTTATATGTGTTCAACCTTTGTTTTATTTCCCTTTTATTGTAGGAACATCTGGAATAAGTTTATCATTTGACTTAAATCCATTGAACTCAATGCATAAACCAAGACACAGTCTGAGCATAAAAGGAGCCATTACTCTTACCTGGAACAAGACCCTGCATATCTCTATCAGTGTAAACAAGCATTCAGCATTTTAAAAAGTCCAAAGGCAAAGCAATTACAGAAACATTTTAGATGCAGTGAAAACAGGGGTTAAGCAAAACAATATTCGTGGCTCACCATGTTTTTGATCGCGGGTCACAGGAGACTGCATAGACCCAATAACATGAATGGATGCGATCAAAAAAGGTGCGAGGCCGCAATTTTGTAATCGCGCCTATTTATTCTCTACGGGTGTGATCGGCTGCAGCCTAACGACCCACGGGTGACCCTTCATGTGCGATCTAAAATCGCGTTGTGCTGTGACAAATCACTCTAGCGGAAACAAGCCCTTATAGTGTGAATGTGCAACCACCCGCAGCCTCTGCAACTGCTGTGTGTATGTGAGCCCGACAGCTTGAGTCCTGTGGTCATACACAATCTAGATAGCTGACCACTTGATCGGGACTTGGAGGCCGGTAAGCTGTCAGAGACAGCCTCTGATAGCTTCTGCTGCTGCTTGAACTCCGCTCTATCGGTTGGTAGCATGGAGCTCCGACCAGCAGAATGGCCAGTACACCAGAATCTTCTGGTGTGTAATGAGTGCGTCTTATAAATTGGAGCATCTTATAGACTAGAAAAAAAGGTAAATGTTTTGCGCAAAAATATATGTTTTGCGCAAACATATTCAAAATCATTATGTCCATGCAAAAATATTGTACTGTTGAACAGTTTTGTCTAAAAAATTTGAATGCACAAAAATAAAAAACAGAAACCATTTCCCTTCTTGCTTTGGATAAGTTTTTGCGCTATTTCCCTGTCTCAGCCTGTGGAGAAGAGCAATCAATGAGAACCCAAATCAAAAAACTAGCATCTCTGCTTGGACTGGGCTACATTAGCATTCAGAAAGCCGCCATAAAACTGAAGCAATCAGCACCAGCATGATATGAATAGAGCAAAGATTTTTATATTAGACGCAGATACCACTACCATATCTCCCCACACATTTAAATTCCATCACAAAACTAAGCAAGCGAAGGAGACACAAGGCAATCTTCTGTTTTTTTTTTTATCAAAACAAATTTCAGCACAATACCAAATACCCCCAGTTCCTACAAAACTCAATTATGTTTTATATTTAGGAATCATTTCAAATCTAGAGTTATTTATAAATTACCTAAATGTAATTCTCTGAGTTACATAATTCAAAGGTGAAATCAGATAACAATATACAGAATAAGACAGAGACTAATGACATGGCTGGTGGGAGTTGAGCGTGTTTACAATTTATATTCCCATTAAATGAAGTTGTAGTTGGCTTTTTTTCATTTTTTACTTTGATGACCTTGGCTGTAAAACAATATATTTGAAGCCTTGAGTCTGGTGAAATAATTAAAGCTGAAACATTATAATGGTCTCCTCAGTCCGCCAATATGTCCTATTACATAGTTACAAACTGTTATTACTTCTGAGATTGGTGGCATTTATCAGTGTTACCCAGCTGGGAAACAAAACGTCATCCATTTTATCAAGAAGAGCCAGTCCAATTGAAATTGAAATTCAATTGGATTTTTCTTTTGATATGTTTGGTACAAGCTTTAGCCGCAGATTCCCAACTCGGAGTCTTTGATAAACAGACCCCTTGATGTTGACAGGAGAAATGTCTTCATTTTGGTACAATTTTTCCTCATTATACTTATTCAGCCATGTCATTTGTTAAAGAAAGTGGGCAACAGTTTAACATTAAATAAAGAATGTGATGAGGTTTTATTTATAAATGATAATATGATTTGTGCGAGACCAGGCTTCATCTTTGAATGCTCAGGTCGAAGGTATCAGATGTGGGTTTTTCCTACTCATTCATTGTTCGTTGCTATTGGTAGATTTTATCTGTTATTTTCAACACCAACCCCAAGAATTATAACTGATTATATCTTTTGTAACCAATGAATCATGAAGTGATTAAAGTAGAAGTATAACCTGTTTTCTTACACAGTTAATAATAACAGAGGGTTGTACTGTGTTAGCCATTGATGAAAAGTGATGAGTGATATATTCATATTCATGAAATATTGCAACTTTTTCGCCTTATAATTTTGTAGATTGTAAGCCTGATCAGGCATAGTGTTGAGCGGCATATGGTATATTCAAATTCAAATATACTCAAATATACAAAGAAACATTTGAAATTCATAAAATTCGATTCAACTTGATTCTATTGCCTTCCATTGTGCCTGTTTGTAATTACTCGCAATGAATGTTAATGCAGCTTTACAGCTTCTCTATATTCTGTGACCTTAGCCAGTACAAGCACTGTGTGTATTGTGCATATCCATTCACAATGCGCACAAATATGTGTGCTGTATGCCGGTAAACAATGTTGAAGCATAATATGATGAATATCCGCCATTGCGAATATCCGAGCGCACATTCCGGAAATACTGCAAATTCTTGAATGTCGGATGTTCACTTAACACTAATCAGGCAGGATCATCTTATCCTCCTGTGTCATAACCTGTACCTGTATGTTATCTTGTGTTGCATGTCAAATTTAATTTATTGTACAGTGCTGTGTAATATGTTGGTGCTATATAAATAAATGATAATAGTATTAATAAATTTGAAAATTTGTGATCTCCAGTCATTATTACCTCTCCAGTCATTATTACCTGATCTCCAGTCATTATAAATCTTCACTTGTACGTACAAATTGTGAATGCAATGGATGGTAGTTCCGGGAATTGATGTAAAACATCTTGAATATTCGCGATTACGAAGATCTATCACTATATTCGAGATCTTAACAAACTCTCGAATATTCGCGATCTACACTATTGATGAATGTAGAATCTTACCTAAGGGGATGCTTGAATGTAACCTTTTTTTACTGTTTGAAGCTGGGCATAGACGGGCCGATTCCTGCCTGACCTGCCGATCGGATGCCATGCGCGTTCCTGCATCTGATCGGGATCGGGTCGGCAATGGATCGGGACAGTGATCCGACATGATGGATAATTTTGATCCGATCCTATTCGTTCGCATGGGGACGGCTGTCCCCTGCTGAACTAATGTGTGGCACACAAAGACTGCGTGCGTGATGACGTCATCAATAGATCTCTCTCGGCCGAACAGGTTTCCAACATGTTGGTAAACCTTGTTCGATATCTTATACTTTGAATAGGGAACCGTGGTTCCCCATTCATAGTATAGGACGGGCTGACAGCAGGCTCCCGATATTGGCGGAAGCCGAGAGCTCTCTGTCAGCTCAAAAATCGAGCTGTGTATCCCAAAGTTATGGAGTTATGCAACAGAATGAAAGAAGAAAAGACCCACCCCCACACCCACCCTTTCTAAACCAACAAGAAATACAATCTTTAGAAAATAAAAATGGTGGTCCATGAATTAATAGATCTATATTAAGTCTTCAACATAAAAAACATTTGCTTATGTCTATGAAGCCCTTGATATGTATTCCAATGGATAAATTCATCTTATACTGGCATCACTTAGAAATTTTCACTTAGTGAATGTGGTGATAATTTGCTATACAAATAATAGAGGTGCTGCCATACTAATTTTAGTAGCAAGTGACCACAAGATCTTTAGCTCGAGTCCTGTATTGAAGGACTGTAATGGAGGGCTGCCGTATTAAACTGTTTCCTAGGAAGTGGAAATATGTTTTCAATCTCAGAAAGTGTCTATCTCTGCCGAAAATAAATATTTCAGTAAAGTTCCAGATTTTGCAACCATGCAATCCACGACATCAGCTCCCTGAATTATAAGCTCATGTTTTCCTCCAGTCCTGTCAGTCACATCCTTGGGCATAACGATGTCCTTCTGCTCAGTATTCACTTTGTAATAGCCTGTAGTTTTTCTGCCCTATGCCCTTTTGTCTAAGCAGCTTCCTGACTGCAAGCAAAACAGATTTTTTTTCTTCTCGCCTTAGATATCAGCACATCATTTGCAATTGTTAAAATGTCTGAAACAAGCCGCACATGGTGGTGTGATAAACCTGAAACCCTTTTTGGCTACTTGACCTTTACACATTTACGCATTGTCTGTGATACAAGACTGACACTTAAACTATTTCCCTGTGTTTTCTGTGTTTAGGTAGACAGAATAAATGAGAAAACAACTTGCTGAAAAAAAAAGGTCTTGGTCTTGAATTGGTCTTAGAAACTCATGTTATGAGTGAAACTGTAGACGTAACACAATGTGTGTCTGTTGTGAGGTCCAGGAGCACAGGGGACATGCATGGTCTAGATCAGGGGAGTCAAACACAAAATTCAAATAGAAAACTCCACTACTTATGATTCAAAAACGAAAATAAGTTTTAATTTCCATTCCTTGTATTCCTCATAATAATAATATAAAAGACTTTTAAAATTTATTTTCAGGTTTGAATCACAAGAATTGCCAAAACCCATTCTCTAATAGCAATAAACCTGTGTTCTCTTAACTTTAGGTTGTGGCACTAACCTGTTTGATTCAATCCTAGGGCAATGGTGTTTTCTCTATATTTTTATTATTTAGAAAACTCGGCCATCTGACTTTACTTTTCCCCACCCTCGGCTTATACCCGAGTCAATAAGTTTTTGCAGTTTTGTTGATATTAGGTATCTCGGCTTATACTCGGGTTGGCTTATACTCGAGTATAAGTGTTTCTGATACATTGAATTTGTAATATTTTAATGTATCTGAAATTAAATGTAAAAAATACCCATCTATAGTATTCATTTCTAAAATAAAATAGAAAAAACGATCTCCTGGGTCAAAAAAAATTACACCAAGGGCCAGATTTGGATCTGGCTTTATCTTTGGTATTGCGTGCATGGTGGTAAGATTAAAACAAGAGCTTTCTAAGGCCTTCACAAAAAGATGATGGATGACTAAGAATTTCAGAAAAGTTTGAAACAGCAAAACAAAATTCAAAAAGCCAAGAGGTCAGGTTATCCATAGTAAGGAAAGTGATGGAGAAGTTGTGTAGATAAATGACTGCTTATTTGTACCAGACTACCTAGAATGACACATTCAATGTAAGAGCTGACTCTTACCTTAACAGTATTTCCAAGAAATCCAAAATTATATTGCAGTATATACTGGTGTCAAAGTACATACATCTACTGTGTAATTGTACCAAACAACACATAATGGTACCTTTTCAAAGGGTAAAAGCATTTGCTGTCAAAAAGAGCACTAGAGCAAGGCAACAGTTTGCCATTGAACTTACACCTTCTGGGACAATACGGTTGCTTTAGTAAGCACATTTTAATTGAACAGGACTCCAAATGTAAGCCTCACATATCCCTCAATAAGGTTAATACACATATTATTCGTCAAGTTATGGTTATAAGCAATGCATCATAGAACATTTAATTTGACCTGGGAAACTATAAATGAATGACCTCTGGCCACTTAATAAGAATAACTGTGCACTAGAATTTAACATGTGTACAGTATCCATGAGTGAGGGTTGCTACAATCTACAACTTATTCAACGTAAGGTAAAAATCACTGTCCTTCACAATTCCAATTTCATACACAAGAGTAGGTCCCAGAGAGTATAATCACCCTACTGGCCTAACAATGCTTTATTGCCCTTTTTCGGCCATGTAGTTTTCGGCAGGTACACTTGAACTGCACCTCCTCCCCTGATTAAAGAAGAGACTCAGTTCAGTTTAGGCATGACAGCAGAATATATATAGAGGAGTCTCATCTCAGAACAATGTTTGCAAGAAGTATGAATGTTACAAGGACATTATTTGGATATATATATATGCAATTTCTCGCAAAGTTAGCAAGTCACATTTTTAATTAGATTCTACTTTTTTGCTTAATAAGCTATCTAAAATGCCAACAGCACCACCAAGAGGCCTGTAGGATATATTTTCATCATCATACTTCTTAAAATCCTGGAAAACTTCTTCCACAAAAAGAAAGGATTTGTGAAGAGAAGCAGAGGACCAGTAGGGAACACTTAATGGTGTTTCCTTTAGATCTGATTATGTGATAAATCGTTGGATGTGGCACATCAGGCATACCCCTAACATAGGACTCCTAACAAGTTGCTGATTCTGGGTCAAGTATCAGATTAGTGGCTTTGGACGCCTCCCTGTCATTGGCAGGATGTCTCCTTGGTCCTTGATCCCTCTCTTTAGTCCTTGATCTCCCTCCTATGGGCCATTATGATCCCCGTGGGGACAACCATGGAATAAACTGTAAATTCGGGCATACCTCTCTACTTAAGAAGCCCCCCGAGTGAGGGGAAACATGTAGAATATAGGAGCCCAGAGATCAACAATGTACTTCAGACACATTGTTGCAACAAAGGAAGTACACCTTTTATGGACTATTGAGGAAATTGAAAGAATATTGCACTTTATGACATTGATCATGTTAATAAATTGTATTTTATCTCTAAAAGAAGTCTGTTGTATGTTGTTGCACTTTAAAAGTCCTGTGAGGCCAGCCACCTTATTTCTTAGATGTGTCAGAAAAGTATTTAATACGCTCTCTGACCAGTACTTGTGATTTTGCTGCAATAATTTGGATGTGGTGCCTTTAAACCACATTGATTGCCCACCCTAGATTTTCTATGTTTTTCCACTTAAAAGTAAATTTAATCTGACTATATTATCTCATTACTAGTGATGAGCAGCGATATTCGAATTTGCGACATTTCATTAATTATTCTCCAAATATTCTATGTAACTTTGCAAATTCAAGTTCTCTTTTCATTATAGATTGGGAGCATCAGCAGTTGTAAAGCGATATATTGCAATGTGTGTTGTCACTCTGACATCTAGTGGCAGAACATGATATTGCAGCTGCAATGGATCATATAAGACAACATCCAGAAGTAATTCTTTGAAAATTCTTTGTGAATATTGGCTCTTGTACCTGCGAATATTGTGTGCGCAATGCATGGTATAAATATTCTAGATTAGGAAGATATCCAACTATATTTGAAATCTTCGCAAATTCTCCAAGTGCCAATATTTGCAATTAAAATGAGCAATTCTGATATTTGTGCTCAACACTACTCATTACACCCCCCCCCCCCCCCCCCACACACACACACATATATACATTAATACACCTGTTTATATGACCTTCAAGTGAGCAAGTCAAACAATTTACCCTGTGGCCAATTGTATTAAGAATTTCATAATTACAGACCTAATTTTTGTCCAGCATACCAACATACACCCACAATTCACCCTTTGAACAACATATACAATGTTCATAATTTTAAATTGATGTATTTACCCAACCAATTTTCTTTTTTATTGCCCGACATTTGTCTATTTTTGTTTTTAGGGTGAATACTGCTTTTAATTATAATGAATCCAACATGTGCAGTACAATAGAAAGACATTTCTTAGTACATGAAATGCACAGTTGTATAAATATTGAATATTTAAATGAATATACATTAAACTGCTGCATTTTATATTGCCTTGTCCCAGCCTTGGAACCTGTATGGTTGTCTGAACTGATGCAAGGAGTCAAAATGTCCTTTTCATGCACGTTTGAGACTCGTTCTCTTTTTTTTTCTGCTGCTGTAACAGAAATTACAGAATTTGACCAGAGGTCTAAATAAATTAGTAATGAAGTCTCTAAAATGAGCACAATCCATTTATCTGCGTGTGGTGATACACAATGTTATCAAATACAGGAACAAAGGTAAAGCTGGCCACTCATGCAGGTGAAGTAATGATCTGGAAATAATGAACACTTATGTCTTGCTTTGCAGGGTAGAGTGCTAATAACTCAATTTACCAACATGATGCCCTCCAGGTACCCCATTACTAATGCAAAGACAAATGTGTAATGTCTGCTTGACAGATTCTACTTTTACAGAAGGATAACAGCAAATCATTCTTATAGCTGGTTAGATATTTATAGATCAGAGTTCTGGCCATTCCATGTGCGTGCTAAATAGCTCACATGCATGTCAACAAGGATTTCTTATAAGCACATCCACTATATGAGTCAAAGAAGATATTTTTGAGCTCTGTGGCCAGGAAATGAAAGTATTTATTTATTCTGACTTTCCCAAACTTCTGCACCCCCCATGCCAAGCACCTGCTCTGTGTTTCCCATTGACATTAAAAAAGAAAGATGGCTGCTGATTAATGGAAAATAGGATGAGCAGATCTGCTGAGTCGTTGCTATGGGGGTGCTGAGATGTTGGGTTACTGGTGGGAGGGAGCTATACAGAGTCATAAATGGGAAGTATAAGAGGGCAAGATGTCTTCTGAGTTACTGCTAAATATAGCAATGAATTTTATTCTAGAAGTATTTTATTTATTTCCAGTACTATTTATGTCATGGCATGTGAATTTATACAGAAAATCTGGTGCTTTCAAGACGCTCATACATTGGCATGGCAAAATTTACATTTGAAAAAATAATGCTCAGAATTCTTTTTAAATTTTACCCACTTAGCCTTAGAAACGTCTTAAATATTTTTTTCTTGACAGCTTCTTTGAGGACCTTGGCTGTCCTGAGTACCACCTGCTGGTGGAACTGTGCTACTGCTTACCATGGGTAGTTTTCTTGGTCACCAGCAGGTGGCTTCCTTCAAGTGTGGGCTTGGTTGAAGACACCTGTCTTATTAGCCTGAGGGCTATATAGGTGTGCTTCACCCATACACACTCGCTGAGCATTTCAACTTAAAACCTGATCTGTATCTGAACTCTGGCCTCTCTGAACTCTGGTCCTCTCTGAACTCTGGATTGTCTGCTTTATCTGAACTATGGCTTGTCTTTGGAATTTCAATGTCCTGTTTTGTTTTCCTGTAAGTTTATTAAATCTGTTTTGTTCCTTATCCCTGCCTGGTGTCAGTGTGTGCTGCCAGTCCTGACAGCTTCATGGCAGTAAGACTTTGGGTAGACTTCTGTTTATCAATGTGTGCTGCTGTGGAGCAATGACTGTAAGTATTGATACAAATTTTCAATTTTCCACACCACTTCATGGCAGCACACCTTCAGGAATAGGATTTAAAGTAAAGATTTGAAGATGTGCAATTTTCCAGACAACCTTATGGTAGCGCACCTTCAGGAGAGGGAGTCCACCCATGATGTGCTGCCTTGGAGCCATTAAAAAAGGAGAATTATGTAATTTTGACAACAATTTTCCAGATGACATCACAGCAACACCCTTTGAGGAATAGCAGTCTACCCAAAGGTGTGCTGTTATGGAGCCATAAGGTAAAAAAAATTATAGTATGTATTAATATTAAAATTTTCCAATTGGCTCCAGGGTAGCACATCTTTGGAAGTACAAATCTACCCAAAGGTGTGCTGCTGTAGAGCAATCAGGAAAGGAAAGTATTGTTAATTATTGATAACAGTTTTCCATTTTCCAGTCGGCTTTATATATACACATCTTCAGAAGTAGGAGTCTACCCAAAGGTGTCCTGCCCTAGAACCATCAGGAAAGGAAAATTTCAGTAAGCATTGTCCATTTTCCAACTTTCTGACACCAGTGAATAAGCCTTTTCAAAGTATGTCAATACAGCTTGTAGGCTCCACCACAGAAGCATGGAATGCAATAGGACAATTGGTGAGAGTGTTCAATAACAGGAAGTACCTTAACAATGACCTTCATGGAAGAATCACCCAAAAAAAGCCAGTTGCAATTTATATAGGATTTAGCTGATGGGGTCGGCTCTACATTAAAACAACACATTGTATAATCTGCAGTTTGTTGTGTAGAAGTAAGTGTATGGAAACAAACCTCATTAAATAATTCCTGTTGTTTACATTGCTCTAATTAGATCATAACTGCTCAAACTTACTGTGTCTGCAGTGCATGTTTTTGAAAATCTGGCAATGTCTTAATATCCCTGTACATACAGGATTTGTTTTATTTCCTTTCAAATAATTGCAAATCTTGCAGTTTGTGATCCTACATAATTATTACTTCTGCAAGCAGAGAGAAACCTGTAATGTAATTAAAACGGAATACGCAGTTTTATTTCGAAGAGTTTGTCCTGACCCTATAAAACGTATCCGAATTTAATAGAATGCGAAAAAGTGTAATTAAACGTTGCTGGTTAGGAAAACACATTTAAAAAAATTTGAATGAGGGAAATTTTAAGTGTTCCGTGTTGATTATGTCTGAAAAGTAACATCATTATTTTCATTTGTACAGTGCGGGGAACATAGTGATGAGTTTTTTTTTTGTAATTAAGACTTATGGAAATGAAACTAGTAATGTGTTAAATAAACCCATAATATGCATAATGAATATTATACCGGTGTGCTTCGAATAAAAAGGTGGGCGTATATATACTGCAGAATAGTGTTGAGCTCGAATATTCGATTTTCAAATATTTAGCTTGAATATCGCTATTTCGCCATATCGTGAATATTCGGGAATATATCATCGGATATCCGACGCGATCGTGATTTTTTGCGATTTTATTTCGATTTTGTAATCGCATTCTTATAATCGCAATCCATTGCAATGAATGGGATCGCGATTATATAATCGCAATGCGATTTTTTAAAACGGAAATGACGGATATTCTCCCAGTCGAATATCCGAGCTCCATTGACTTGCATGCATTGCGCATCTGTGATCGCAATTGTGATTATTAGATCGCAATTCATGTCGTAAGTGCGGATATTCGAGATTACGAATATGGAATCGAATATTATGGCGGATATTCGCAAAATTAAGCGAATTCTAATATTGCCTAGTCGCTTATCACTACTGCAGTAGTACATAGTTTGCTATCTGGTTTCAAGGTCACAACATCTACATTTACTGTTTGTAATAAACTTGACACGTTGTCCTCTAACGTTAGGCATACGCGGCAACATTTTTAATAGAGTGCCGTGCATGTTCACGGCACTCCATTGTGTTCGAATCTATAAAAAAATTTAGCTGCCCAGTCTTTCTTCCAGCGGGATCAGCTGATCAGCTGACAATTTCCTTTAGATCTACCAACAACTTTGTAGTAAAGTGTCCTCCCTGATAGAATACATAGTGATTGGAAGGTATATATCACTGCTATGTAGTGCCGGGTCCTCCTTGATAGAAAACATAGTGATTGGAAGGTCTATATCATTGCTATGTAGTGCCAGGTCTTCCCTGATTGTATTTTGGTACGATTGTAAGGTGTATGGGGGGCTTTTCACAGCAGTGGTGGGCCTTGACATCGAGGAAGCTTGAGTGCAGTGTGATGTCCTCATCACACTGCGCTTAGCGGGAATCTGTTGCAGAGCATAAGTCAACCATATACTAATGTAGATGTAAGCCAGTTCTTTGGTTTACCACCTATGCTTAAGTTGTCATCTTTACTTATCCTGCATGCAACTACCGTGTTTCCCCGAAGATAAGATACTGTCTTATATTGATTCTTGCTCCCATGCCCAGGTCTTATTTTCAGAGGATGTCTTATTTTTCCATGAAGAAGAATACGGCGCTGTGTCAGGGTGGGGGGATCACTTAAAATGACACAGGGGGGATCAGGGGGGGGGGATCAAAATGGCACAGGAGACACAGAGGAGGATTACCATTTTAGTAACCTCTTCTGATCCTTCTGGGTCATTTTGATTGCCCCCTCTGGTCCCCCCTGTCCAGAGTTGCAGTACCATCTCTTTGGGGTGCCTAATTTTCGGGGGATGTCACCTGTGCAGTAAAAAGTGATGGCCGAACTTTGGCCACATTCGTCCGCAAACGAAAAATGCCAGATGGTTCTGATTGCCAGATGTGACGTCATTGACGGCACTTCCGGTTTTCGGAGCCAGCTTTTCACTAGAAGACCGGGTAGAGAAGCTGGTCTTCTAATGACAAGATTCTTCCTGCAAGATCTTAATGCTCCTGATCCTGCCGGAGGAAAAATAGTGAGCTCCTTCTCGCAAGCGAACGTGGCAGGTCGAACACCCATACTACTCCCCAGCTAGAAGGAGTGCGAACATCCATGTTCCTGGCCGAACTGTCCGCCATAGTAAACACTGCACTTAGGGATCTCGGCGGCTGCGGCCTGACCAGTAAGCGAGGGATCTTTTTAAATAAGTCCATGCAGGTAAGTTTTATTTATTTATTTTTTTAATGCTAACCTCCCTATAATCAGCACATCTAGTGATATTCATTTAATAATGCACTTCTGGTGGTAGGTCCGCTTTAAGTTACAGGTAATTAAGATGCACGGTGCAAATTTATCAACAAGAACACACGATACTCTCTCACATTCAAAAAGCCGACATCCCAAATTATAATACAACAA
>CM070036.1:11194425-11217142 GCA_036250615.1 Ptychadena robeensis | reverse complement strand
GAACATGCCGAGTTCGCGGCCGAACTGTTCTCTGGCGAACAGTTCGGTCCATCCCTACTGGGCATTAGTGATGGCCAAACATTGGCCATGTCCGTTCACGAACAGGTGGATTGACGTCCACCTGTTTGCCAGGAACTTAAAATTCCCCACCTGTTCGCTGGGATTTGAATCAGAAAAACCGGCAAGTGACATCACTTCCGGTACCTGTTCACAGTTCTGATCACCAGATGTGAAATCACTGACGTCACTTCCAGTTTTTGAAGAGATTTTTTCACTAGAAAACCGGGGTTTCTCCCGGTCTCTAGTGAAAGAATTGTTCCTCTGGCCGGATCTTTATGATTTTTTTCCACCATTTCTACTGGTTGAGATGAAAGTATGCAAAGGAAAAATATGTATGCTTACCTGCCTTCAAACACATGAACATAAGAAAATTGACAATTAATAATTTTAAATTCCAGGGGGTAGGGGTGCTATTGGTGGAGCTGCCGATGTGCCCTCCCTCACCCATGCAGATCTGAACACTGCAAACTGCCGACTGGGAGGGGGGTGGCGGTGCTGGAGAGGGAAGAGAAGAAGAAAAGGAATGTGCCCATACACAACGCTCCTCCTTCCTCTTCTTCCCCCTCCAGCACCTTCCCCCTTCGGCAACTCACGCTATTCAGATCTGCACAGGCAGGGAGGGCACCCGTGTCGGGGATGGAGGGGGCTACATATGCATGCGGGGGAGGGCGCTTCAGTAGAGCGAATTAAAGGCCCTGATCTTAATTAACCACTTATCCTGATACACAAAAAAAAGTATGTCTTTGTCCAGGTTTATCAAATGTATTCTACCCTAAAACATGAAAGCAATCAGAAATGAAGAAAATTATCTGTACAAGACATTTTCATATTGCCCTGCAAGCATAAGGTGTTTCTTTAAACTAGTTCTGGCTCTACACAAGTCTTTACAGATATAAGTCAAATAAATTGTAACCAAACCAGATAGCTTCCGAGATAAATGGGAATAGAGGGGAATCTGAAAAGAAGATCAGAGTCAGATTAAACAGAAGATTCTGTATGATAGGTTTGATACGCTAAGCCTCAATAAAAAAAACGATGCAAGGAGTCTGATAATAGCATCTCACACACCTCTACGAGACACCCAGCTTAGACATTCACCTTGTTATACTTCCTACACATTCTGCGTGTCTTCTGAAATAAAAGTGCTACAACCCACTGACTACATCAGAATACAGCATGCTCCCATTACAGAAGACAACTGTGAAAGTCATTTTTAGATTGGGTCAGAAAGGATCTTTGTTCTTTTCTAAAAATACCACTTTGCTTTACACGCAGCAATTTTACTCATTGGCTCCTAAAGAAAAGAGCATAGACACAACCTGCTCATCTCACGGCTAGCATTTTCCGCAGCCAACCCAACTGTATCGCAGAGCAAATAACCAAAGTCCTCGTTTCATCTCATCTCTGAACTCTGCGTGTGTGATACAGGATTTACCCAATTGGTTTATCACAGCATATCCCCAACGGGGACAAGGAAATTGCTTTGAAATACACAGCAAAGGCATGAGAGTCAGGAAAGCACATGTAACAATTACTCAGTCTTGTTAAAAGGAGTTTGTTGATCTTTAAAAATATATGTGGCTTCATGTTCTTTTTCACAGAGCTGCAAGCAGAACGAAAATAAAATAATAGTATAATAAAGGTCTCAAAATCTTTTTTGTTCAATGTATTCTAGTGATACATTGCATATACGCGGCAATCCCCATGTAATGAAAGTGTCATGTTTTGCCCTTGCTCCTGGTGGTGCTATTTCTCAACTTGTTAAGCACTAGTGTTAAGCGAGAATATTCGTAATTCTAATATATTCGATGGATATCCGACATTCGAGAATTCGCAATATTTTGCGAATGTGAGCTCAGATATTTACAATGGCGGATATTCATCATATTATACTTCAACATTGTGTACCGGCATACATTGCGCATAGATATGTGCAATAGGCACAGTGCTCGTACTGGCTAAGATCACAGAATGAATAAAAGAAGCTGTAAAACTGGATCGCAAATCTTTGTGAATAATTGCAAACAGCCAAGCCCAATGGAAGGCAATAGAATACAGTCAAAACTAATTTTACGAATCTCGAATGTTCCTTAATATATTCTCAAAATAACGCAAATTTGAATATACCATATGCCACTCAACACTATTAAGTACTTTGTTAAACCAGGAACAAAGAAGTAGGAAGCAGGTACATTATACTTATTACATTATTGGCCAAACCCTATTACACTTCCATACATTTGAAACATGCATAATACTATTACAACCGAGACACCAAGCAACAATTGAAGTCAAAGGTTTACATAGTTAAAGAAATGAAAGAACATTTTTTAAAACTCCCTCCACAGGTGTTATAGCTTCAAAAAATGTATTAAAAACATAAGTTCGGCATATCATTTTTGGCGTCTGCTTAGTGTAAGGCAAAAGTCATTTTTTGAAGGACAGATTCATTATAATTTTGTATTAATTATTTTTAGTTTAACGTTTTATTGACTATTTGCCAATTAATAGGTCAGAAATTCACTATGTTAAAATGGCCAAACACGGATCGATTTTCTGTTCAATCGCTGAATGATCGAACACGGTGTGAGTCTGCGATCGAATGGAAATTTTAAAAAATTTCTTCCTTCAAGCTTAAACAATTGATCTCGCTTGAAAAAGATCGATCTAACCGGGAACGGAGATGTCTGTAAATCCTGGTCGATCCTGAAGGCAGAGTTGAGAGACACACACAGGATGGCTGCAGAGGAAGGGAGCTGTGCTGGGCTCTGCCCTCTTGCCTGTATCAGCTGAATGACTCCCTTCCTCTGCAGCCATCCTGTGTGCCTCTCTGAACTGTCAGCAGCTTCCAGCCTACGGGAAAATACACAACAACACCTGGTGTACACAGGACCAGGGTGCAAAGTGGTGCACATCGATTCCCATATGACGAGTCGAGTGACGTCACCATGCTGAGATCGATCACAGGTTGATTGAACAGGTTTCGACCTGTGTATGGCTAGCTTTAGGCTTAGTTTCCACTATGTTATGGGCTGAGCGATTCCCCCTGCGTTAATAACAAGCCCTGCGCTTATATAGGGGGTCCGGACGGAGCACACACACTGTGGAGACATAGCCTTCATAGCAACTGTGAGTATAAAGTAGGGGACAGCAGGTCAAACTTCCAGTAATGGCGGGGAATTTAAATCTGTCCGCGAACGGGCGGACGACGGACTTTTTTAAAAGTCCGCTCCGCCCGTTTGCGGACGGACACGGCCGAAGTTCGGCCATCACTACTCATAGTTAGGGGGCCCCAATCGAGCGGGCACACTGACCTGACTGGACGTGCCTGGCCCCCCATGGCCCGCTCATAGCGCCGGTGCTGAATATACCCCAAAGGATTTTCCTGGATTAAAAAAGCTTTAATCACATTGTTAATGCTAAACAACACATATAAACATACTAGAAAAATGCATGCAAAGCAATTTATTGGTTTACCAAGAAGTAACAACCTCTGAAATTATTCTCAGTTTATTCTCAGGTTTTTTTTTCTTCTATTGTAATAAGATATGGAAAACACTGGCAGATTTGAACAGCGAATACGCAACTTATGTAAATAAACCCTCATTTTTGTTTTTGTGCCATCTCTGCTCCTGTCATAGAAGTGAACTGGATGTGACACTGCTGGAATACAGCACTGACAGAATATTCTATTAAAGTTGACCAGCACCTATTGATATGTCAATCAGGGAACAACAAGAAAGCTGGAAGATAAAAACAAGAAAAAGAGCAAAATTCCCTTTTGGATAGTTTTCAAGATGAGACAGTAAAATGATACCATGTGCCATGGCTTTTAAAATATCAAATAATACCGATAATATCAGGATACTCCCCATGGCTAGCATTAGCATGTGCAGATATTATAATTATATATAATAATATCTGCTTTAAGTGATGCAGGTGAAGAAGATCATTTTGCATGATTCACCCTATAATCTTATACATTTGCATTACATGAAGTACTCTGTCTTTCATAGTGATTCTAAAGCTCCCCATACACCTTTAGATCACTCCATACAATTTCCTTTAGATCTGCCAACAGCTAATAGAATATATAGTTATTGGAAGGTTTAGAAAGGTCCTGAAAAGTGATGGCCGAACATAAGCCATGTCCGTTTGTGTACAGGCGAAAAGTCCAATGTCCAATGAGAAATGATCTTGACCATACCCATTCTGGTCTCTAATATGGTAAAAATACTTATATACTCCTCATTTCAAATACCAGAAGTGACATCACAGACAGTGGATAGTGGGGAGTGCCGCAGGGATAAAAATTCTTCCACCTGGCGGATCATTTTTAGATCCCTGCGAGCCTAATCTGGCCGGGGGACTGGGAAGCTTATGGCCATGCATTGTGATTATTTTATATTCACAATGTGAAAATAAATACAACATGTGACTAGTGATGTCCTAAAAGTTCGCCCGGCGTCCCTTCATCCTATACTCAGGTTGAACAGTACAGCCAATAACACATTTTTCTCTTTTGGAGGACACCCCCCCCCCCCTTTATAAAAGAAGCAGCCCAGCGTTCATTTTACATATTTCTTGTGTCTCCAGTACTAGATAGATAGGGAGAGCTGCTGCTGATTTAAAATTTTTTTAGCTAATTTGCCATTTTACTCCAGATATAGCTAAGGTGTTCTGTTACATGTAGTTCGTCATAACTGAGCCACAAAAGTCCTCTGGGGGTAGGGTATGCTGTATTATGCATTGCAGAGAGATCTGACTAAATGTGATGCGCTGCAGAAGGTGCTGTCAGGGAACTTTTGGCAAAACCTGTAACCAAGATGTGATTTCTGGCCATTAGACCTGAATAAAACAGCATTTAAAAAAAATCTATATTTTGGGGGAGAAGTTTAGCCATTGATCCCTATTTGGCATGACACCGTCCAGGTGGTCGCACCCTTTTGACTTCTTCTTTATTGTTATTTTGGCTACAAATATGACCTGAATGTTTGAGATGTTCCCCCTCTATTTTGCCACGAACATGTGAATGGCGGCTATTTGCAGAAGTTCGATTCGCCTGTTCGCGAACAGCCGCAGCTGATGGTCGTCCATCACTACATGCGACCATTCATTTTGAAGGTAATCACAATACAATTATAATTGCAAATATATTCAATTATAAATTCAAGGCATACACTCGAATTGAGAATATGTGTGAATATCGAATCGAATATTAGTAGAATTATTCGTGAAATATTGCAATTTCGGATATTGCCTATGCCGCTCATCACTACTCATTACAATATTTTGTAGAACTTATTATTACTAAATGCTTTTGGTACTTATTACTAAATGGGACCAATATCGTGACTTTTTTGTCCAACATCTTATGAAAAACAGGAAAATAAGCTCAATGCTTTGGCTACATTTCTCTCTTTAGAATGCTTTTGTGCACTACTAAAAGAATCTTTATTAGAATTTAGATTGGAGGAAAGCCTCTTAATCAACCCTTCCTCTTTAGAACTCATAAACTAAACAGCTAACACCTTACGGAGACAAATGACTTGTTGATGTTCATTTGTCAACATAGGGAAGTGATCGGTCTTTATGTTGTTGTGGGTGATTCATCAAATAATGTGATACTTCATGGCGCCCTCTCTGACACTAAAGACATTCGACTAGAAGGTGTGACTGATGCATCTGACGGATAGTCTCTAATGGTATCGAACAATAGATTACAAATAGGAAGGTAGAACCGCAGAACTTGCTGATGCTAGTCAAAAGTATTATAGGTCACTGAACCAACAGGTAAATATAGAACAATAAAAGTGAAGTTCCTGTTAAAAAGTAAAACGTTTCTTTTTCAAGTATATATATTCTTGCCAACAGCAAAGGGAGTCTTATCTTTGATTACTATAATTACTAATACAAACAATCTCTCTATAGCTGGCTATAGACATGCCGATTCCTGGCCATAGTTGCTGGCGATTGATGCATAATGGTTGGTTGCCTGCAACTATAGGGGTGCCCACCTTGAGGTTTCGACCCAAAAAGCCGACAGGTCGGATTGCATGGCGATCTGTCCTGCTGGTTCTTTTTGTGGCCTATCCTGTTGTAGGCAGTTAATTTGGAGAGGGAGTCTCCTCCCCTCCAAGTTAATTGGCTACAATCTGCCAAGAATCCCCTGTGTTAAGTTCTCGGCAGGTCTGTAGCCCACTCATCACAGCGTGGTGACGTCACCACGCTGTAATGAGCCTGCTACAAGATGGCCATGGATCGAGGTGTCTATGGCGGGCTTTAGGTCACAGGTTTGAATCTTGTATGTTCTCTTTGTGTTTGTATGGGTCTTCCCATGACACTAAGTTTCTACTTACACTCCAAAGACATACTGGTAGGTTATTTGGCTTCCCCCCAAAAATTGTATTTAGACAGTGTTGTTGACATATGACTATGGTAGATTGTGACCTTCTCTGAGAGACAGTGATATGACTATGTGCTATCTTAAGCATTGAGCAAGATGTTGGCAAATACAGGTTACAATTTACAAATCTAAAGTATGGCTAAGTTTAAATGGTTGGTGGGTAGCCTCCTGCTTGTGAACCTTTACTATGTGTCCGACCTGGTTTTCCATGGATCGAATGGGGGAAGGTTGGGGGTGATTGAAGGAAACTTGTTCACATATGGTTGTGGTTACCCTTAAGGTACATGGGTTGATTTCTCGTTCATTTCCTGAATGATCGATCACCATGCATGTCTGTGCCAATTGTTCAGGATCAAACTAAAAAACCCTTGTTCAATCGATCTCGCTCAAAGTAATGTCGATTAAACAGGGAACCAACATGTTAGTAAATCACTGTTCAATCACCATTACTTTGGCTGGGGAACAGAGTACCCATCCAAAGTTTCAACTGGAAATGGTTCACAAAATGTGGTGCGCATTGATCCTTTGCGTCATTATGCCGTGATAAATTGTTTGCCGATCCGTGTATTGGCACCTTTAAGCTAGCCATACATGTGCCGATTCCATGGACGATCGATCACCCATCCGATCGATTCCAGCGATGCCGCAGGGAATCGGATGTCCGATCGATCGCCCAATTAAGCCTGTCCCTACCACCTTGGGCCACCGATTCCTGGACGATTCTGTGCCCAATCGATCACTTCACAAATGGCAACTCCCCCTGATGTGTGCTGAATCGGATCAGAAAGACCAGCATGTTAGTTCTCTGGCAGATCCGATTAAGGGGGCCATGCCGATCGGGCAGGGTCGAGTGGGCAAGGTGGGCTGCACTCAATTCTTAGCTGATCGATCGGCGTGCACGCGCCCGGTGATCGATCGGCCAGGAATAAGTGTTGAGCACAAATATTCGAATTGACAATATATTTGATGAATGTCAGCTATTTGAGAATTCGCAAATTTCACGAGTATGACGGTGGATATTCGCAATGTCGAATATTCGCAATATTATGCATTGGGAAGCTTATGGTCATGCATTGAAATTTTATATATGCGAAAATAATACTAATGCAATTATAATTGCGAATATATTTTCGCAATTCATGCCCATTAGTGATGGCCGAACTGTTCACAAGGCGGACAAGGCGGCCACGAACATGGATGTTCACACTCCTTCTAGCCAGCGAGCAGTATGAGTGTTCGAACCACCCCGTTCGCCGGCAAGAAGGAGCTGACTATTCTTCCTCTGGCAGGATCAGGAGCAGCAAGATCCCGCTGGAAGAAGAATCTTATCACTAGAAGACCAGTTGATAGTGATGGCCGAACTGCCCGCAAGGCGGACAGTTCGGCCGCGAACAAGCATGTTCGCCCTCCTTCCCGCCAGCGGACAGTACGGGTGTTCGACCCGCCCTGTCCGCCGGCGTGAAGGAACCCTCTATTCTTCCTCCGGTGGGATCATACGCAGCGAGATCCCGCCGCAGGAAGAATGTTTCCACCGAAGACCGGGTAGAGAACCCGGTCTTTCAGTGGAAAGCCGGCTCGCACACCCGGATATGACGTCAGTGACGTCACATCCGGTAAGCACACCAGGAACTATGCGTTCCAGGTGCCGGATGTGACGTCACTGACGTCACATCCGGGTTTTCAGATTCTAATTCCCCGCCTAGCAGCGGGGAATTTGAATCTGTCCGCGAACGGGCGGACGGCGGACTTTTTTAAAAGTCCGCTCCGTCCGTCCGCGGACGAACATGGCCGAGGTTCGGCCATCACTACCGGTTGAGAACTGGTAGAGTCACTGACGTCATTCACAATTTGAGTGTATGGCCATTAGTGATGGCTGAACATCGGCCAGATCCATCCACGAACAGGGAAATCGGACTTTTAAAGGAGTCCGATGTCTGCCTGTTCGCGGACGGATTGGCCATCACTAATGGCCATACACTTAAATTGTGAATATTGAATCAAATATAAGTAGAATTATTGAATATTGCCTATGCCGCTCATCATTACTCCTTATCACTTATGCTCCATTTTCCATGCAATGCCCCCAATTGCATGTTGCTCATCTATTACAACAGTCTACCCCAATAATGTATAATAAAACCTTCATAACTAAAAGAAAAAAAGTACCAGATTTATTATATCTATCCTCGTTCCATACAGTATTAAACTTACAATTGAATGATTGGTCATGAAATCTCATACATGGTTTCATATTTGGAACAGTCATTGAAATGATTGTAGAACAGTCTATCAGAAGTAGAAGCAAAAATAAATAACTGTAGGAAGCTTTCATGTGATTGTTATTGAAAGCTTTGAACTACACCGTGATAGAATCAAGCTATGATTAAATGGTTTATGTTGAAGTCTATGTTGTAAGGAACGAAGGCAAGAAGAATAAATTCAATACCTCACCTTGTCACAACGGAAATACGCACAATATCAGGGGTTGTAGCAATCACTTGGATGCACAGAACCATAAATCGGCTTAGGAATGTCATTACTTTTGCAATGGAATAATATAGAATAATATGATGAAAAGTATTCAAGGACATGTGCATTACAAATGCAAGTTGGAAAAAAAAACCCTCTGAATTAATAAGGACTTTGAAGAGCCCGAACGGAAGAAGAAATTCAAGCAAAGCTGTCAAGGTTTTATAATATTTATGGAAAGTTTGCTACAAATTGTTCAGCTTAACACGATTGTCACAAGCCTAACAGTACAAGCTAAGCAAAAAAGCTTGAAAATCCAAATAAATATTCATTGTGCAAAGACATTCAAAGAATGATATTTGGAAGATATGTGGCTCTGGTTAGCTGTACCTCCAAACTGTCACACAGATTACTTTAATGTACAGAGATGGAATGTATCGAAGAACTTGTGAAACTGATAATCTCAAGGGGATTGGGAGATCTGACTTTGACTCTCATTCCTAAAATAGAAAATAATAATCTAAAATAAAATACCAATCATACAATACTTACTTTTTCTGGTCCCTTGCAGTGATTTATTGTAATCACTTGATATACAGTACTTCGTTTTCTAGGTTTATTGAAAGCTACTGTCCCTCAAGCCAATCCCTCTGGGCCCAGGCTGCCCTACCCAGGCCCTAAAGGTGGTCTTATTAAAATGACCTGTATCTAGATTAGTAATGAGCAGTAGTGATGGCCGAACTTCGGTCAAGTCCGTCCGCGAACGGGTGGATCGGACTTTTAAAGAAGTCCCCCGTCCGCCTGTTTGGGGGCAGATTCTAATTCCCCACCTTTCTCTGAAAAACCGGTACCTGGAACGCATAGTTCAGGTTACAATAGCCGGATGTGATGTCACTGACATCACTTCCTGTTCTCGAGCCGCCTCTTTACTAGAAGACCGGCTTCATGCCACTATATATAGCATGTTGTGAATATAAGTAGAATTATTCACAAAATATTGCAAATTTGAATATTGCCTCTGACGCTCATCACTAGTATAAACATAGAAGTATTTTCTAAAGAACAAGCAATGATTGGAGCTGTTGGGGTTACGGCAGCAAATGCAAACATTTAGCTGTAGAGAAATAATCAGGAACGGACAAAAAATGGACAAAAAAAGGACAAAAAAATCTTAAAGATAAGAGATACCGTTATCAGAAGATACACTAAGAATATATCACTTTCATAGTGCATAGCCAAAGATCATAGAAACATAATTTGTAATGAAAAGGCAAAATCAATCACATTATAGTTATTGTGTAGCCCTCCTACTACTACTATAAAAACAAAAGGGACATCTGCAATGCTTGACTAGTAGTCATTTGAGTTTCGGTTATCAAACAGAAATATTACCAGATGTAAGAAGGACATATTTTCATCAAAACCTGGCATTTGCATTATTTTTTATGTATACATACAGTATTTTTCGGACTATAAGATGCACTTTTTCACCCCCAAAATTGCACACAGCCGAATATCCCTTCTGAACTGTATTGGGTATATTTGCAGAGCTCCACAGATATAACCAATGCAGAGTGATTGGAAAGCTGTGCTTGCTGGCAGGTTCCTCACACACACAGCGGAGAGGAGACAGGGAGACCAGAGTGCAGATTCCCCCGCCAGCCCCCCTTCCTTCTCTGTGTATGAAGAAGAAGAGATGCCGAAGTGTGCTCTCTGGTGACACAATTTTTGTGGCTCAAATTGGGTACTGCATGGGATTGTTTTCCTAACTCATTTAACTTTCATTTAAACACATGAAATTCATTTTTCTGATTTCCTGCTCTAAAAACTGGGTGCGTCTTATGGTCATGTACGTCTTATAGTACGAAAAATACGGTAATAGGGAATACGTATTCTATACTCCGCGTCTGTCACTAGTGTAGAGGGCAAAATTTATTTAGAAAACATTGCATAGTAGATACATTCTACAAAAAAGTAAGGGAAAATAAACTATTTTATCACTCTTTTATTTTTATGTTGGAGCGCAAAAAAATACAAGTGCAGTGCTGCATCTCTGCAACAGTTTAAAACAAAGTGTAAAGAATGTATCCCTTGCCTTATTACTTCCCTGGGTCAGTTCCAGTGATAGTTTAGATTGGAAACTTAACAGAATTGTATTGAGATTAAATTTCCACTTGAGTGGTTAATGCTGGCCATACACATGCCGATAAACGGCCGGATTTTAATCTGACCGACTGTCGTGCGCACTCTCGCCGTCGGTCAGGTTAAAATCCGGCCGTTTATCGGCATGTGCCCACATGGGGCGACAGGTCCCTGTCGCCCCACTTCTCGGCCGGCCAGAGATCCGACATGTCGGAAAATCTCTGGCCGATGGGAGCCGATGCCATAAGCAGCAATGAAGACGGCGTCTCCATCGCTGCTTATGGCCGGCACACAAAGAGTGCCTGGCCGATTGAGGGGCCCCAGAATGCAATGGGAGGCTAACGTGATGACATCATCACGTTAGCCTCCCGGAGCGATATCGGAGGGCGATATCGCTCCAGCTCGGCATGTGTATGGCTGGCATTACTCGGATAGCTACACTATGTCAACAGATAATGTTGTCATTGCATTGAAGGGGCTTCACTTCTTAAGCAGAACAATACACGTTATTTTTTAATAGCCCATGAATGGTTATGAATGGTCACAAAATCAATTACCCAAGCACAACAAAAGGATCATGAGGGAACTTTATGTCCTAGCAATATTCTACTGCAGTGAAGTAGACATAAAAAGCTGCTTGCTGAATTTGAATAACAATATGACCTTCCTAACCCCAAGCCTCCTTCAATTTGTTAATAATCTCCCCTTCCAACCAATCTGCCCACCCTTGTGCACTGATATTCAAAATTCATTTGAATTGTCCGTTGTTGGTCTTTACAGAAATATACAGTATACAGAAGTCTACAGAATATTAGCATGAGGGCAAACTGGATCTGGATGTTTATAACAAAGAAAATAGACAGTCTCTATAAGGGAAAGTAGGTAAGCATCTAAGGACATGTGAATCAGTTGGTGGGCTAGTGCGGTTGGACATTTTGTGCATCAAAAATAAAAATATACTCAATCAGTAGACGTTAATAACCATAGAGACTGTTGCGAAAATTCACCTAGTTTATTTGAGAGTTATTGGAGTTTATTTGGGAGTAATTTGAGTAGGAGCATTAAAAAACCAGAATTGCTTTAGTTTGTGTAGTTTTGCCTAAATTAAGTTTAAGTATAACATTTTAACTAAAAAATGTGATGATGATATTGTGTTAAGGCGGCCAGCTCTAATATAGAGATTTGTGAGATAGTGCCTGGGCTGTAAGGAGTTTGCATGTTCTCCTTGTGTCTGCGTGGGTTTCCTCTCAAACTCCAAGGACATTCTGATAAGTTAATTGACTTCCAGCAAAAAGGATCTTTTATGTAAGTTACACTAAAGGCTTCCATACAAGGGTCGATGCCCGTGAGATAGAGGAGCCATCAAGCTCAGCTCGATGATGCCATCGAGCTCAGAGTGATGATGCCATCGAGCTCAGAGTGATGATGCCATCGAGCTCAGAGTGATGATGCCATCGAGCTCAGAGTGATGATGCCATCGAGCTCAGAGTGATGATGACATCAAGCTTAGCACAATGATGCCATCGCGCTGAGCCTGATATCAAAGGAGCTTAAGGTGAAGCACTGCATCATCCAGCTCAGCCGACGACTTGGATGGTCCCCTTCCAAAGCAATGTATACATGTTGGAAACTTGTTCGGCAGAGCTTCTTCCAGCGGGATTGGTGGGGGCATTGGTCTCCCTTCTAAGTTCCCACCCACTTGTGCAGATGATGTGCAGGGTGGGAAGTTCGGAGGGACAGCAACGCCCCCTACCTCCTAAGTTAGCCAGCTAATAGGAGGAACGGGAGGTAAACCTCCCAATACTGGAAGTGATGTCTGTGACCACATGTATTGCATTAACATGATCATGGCCTATCTGTTGCAAACAATGGTCAGTTGTGTTGCATTGGTTGTAAATATTGTATGTACACACCAAGGGTTCCAGTAATGACAATGGTTTAATACAAGCCTAACTCAAATGTCATATAAACTTAATGCATTTTTCAGTTGCATAAAATGTGTAACTGTCAGTGGAAAAATATAAAGTGTATAAATAGACCACCCAAGTGTCAACAGAGGTGTGCATGGCAACTATAATGGAGTATCGATCCTGGAAAGTACTAGCTATAAAGATGCCCTTAAATTCTATATGTGCAAATCCCAGGAACACTTTAAAAATACTGCAGCTTTATTAAAGGTTAGCAGACCTCAGATTATCTAATATCCTGCTCATTCCAAATCTTAACCGCAGTCCTCAGCTTCCTCTAAATCTTTATGTGATGATTTACTTGAATTGTGTGTTATATAAGCTTCCTGTGCTTGCTTCCTTGCTGCTTACATTAACCCTATTCATTCCTTTCATAGCTAGGTGCAAACCAAACAAAGCTACACGGCTTAACAGATGGGTCTATGATGTAGAAGAGATATCTCAGCACAAGGTAATAGATGTTTTCAATTTGGAAGCATGGGAAAGGAATGATTGTCCGCCATACCTGGGATACTTATTTTCTTTTACAACAAGGTTTTACCTTATGTGTACCCCGATCCCTCACCTTAAATGACAGGACCGGTAGGTTTTACTTGCCAGTGTGTGGCCCCTGAGGGTTGTGGGGGTTTACTCCCTTTCTTCCTTCATTCTCCATACCCCTGCTCTCCCTCCCCCCGCGGTCTATCTCTTATGCTCAATCCAGGCCTGGTTCATCTACCCACAGGTTTTGAAGGTGACTGCCCAACTGGACATTCTATGGTAAGTGTGATTCACTTGGGTAGGATCTTCTGGATTGGGAGGTGCACTCGACCTGCTGATGGATGCTCACTACTTAATGTATACCGTACCATATGTGGTTTTGTTAGAAGAATTTTGTGAAATTGGTTTGTAAAACATACTTTTCTTTTTAAAGATAGCACACATACATGCATACTACCTGAGGAAGCCCTATTAATGGTGTAATGTGCAGGAGTCATGAACCTACCCATTTCTCTGTGTACCATGACGTTGGTCTATAATATGTTTAAAGACTGAAAGGGTTAAGGCATCACTAGCGTGCAATACCCTAAGGAACCTACACTTTAATGTATACCATGTTGTCATATATGTGCCCACTGACAATCTTATAAATCTTGCAAATGTTTTTATACTGGAACTTATACAATGTTTCCCCGACAATTAGACAGTGTCTTATATTCATGTTTGATCCCAAAGATGCCCTACGTCTTATTTTCAGGGATGCCTTTTTTTTCCATGAAGAAGAATACGGCACTGGGGTGTCAGGGTGGGGAATCACTTAAAATGAAAGAGTGGGATCAGAGGGGGGATTACCATTTTAGTAACCCCTTCTGAACCTCCTGTGTCATTGTGATTGCCCCCTCTGATCCCCTCTGTCCAGAGTTACAGTACCGTATCCTCGGGGGTGCCTTATTTTCGGGGTGATGCCTTATATTTCACAGTGAGGCAAAAATGTAAGGGTGCCTTATTTTTTGGGTGTGCCTTATTTTCTGTTGCGATCTTATTGATAGTGTCTTTAAAATCCCCACTAGGGCTCAGCCTAGTGCATTAATGAAGTTAGGGTCCCCTAGGGCTATTTTGATGTAGTAGAGTGTTAGAATACGGTTTACTAAATAGATATTTACTTAGGAAATGATTTTATAACTTTTTTTCCACACATAAGTTTTTATTGATTTTGCTTGCTTTTGCTGTGCCCCGGGGAAAAATAAAGATAAATAAATAAATAAACAAGGAAGAAAGGGAAATGCCTAGGGCCAATACTTGGATTTTCAGATTTGGAACATCTTTTAAAGAATACTACATCTTTGAAAGATTTCTTCAAAGGCAAGACTGACAGCAGAGTCATTTAAAAAAAATAAAAAAGTACAGCGGAAGGAAGAAATAAAAAATATGAAACATAAAACAGTCTAAAGAAGACTTCCACTGGATTGAAAGACCAAGTTTTGGATACCTACAACATGCAGTCCTGTTGTTTATTGGTTGTAGAGTTTTCAGGGCTCTGACTATGCAGCAATAATGCAAGTTAGTACAAGCTGGACCAGATAGCTTCTTGCCATGCATAAATCATCTTCGGAGGATGTGAACTCTCCTAGGATCTAATTCTCCAATGTAAATGTGAGGACCCCTGCTGGTAGCATTGTGCTTGCCCTTCCATGGGTTAGTCCCACAGTCACCAGCAGGTGGCTCCCTGCAAGCGTGGGATGGGTAGAGCACACCTGCCTTGTTAGCCGCAGGGCTATATAGGTGTGCTTCATTCAAACACACTTGCTGAGCATTTCTATACCAATCCCTATCTGAGCCTGGACCCTGGACTGTCACTCCAGATTTTTCTCCATTTTTTCACCATCCTTCTCCTGAACCCTGGACACTTCTGAACTCCAGATTTTTTGCACCTGTTTTGTTCCTGTCTTGTGAGTCCACATTAAACCTGTTTTGACACCACCGTATTGTCAGTGTGTGTTGCCTGTCTGGTCGCCCTCTCTGCCCTGGATCCTGAAAGTAAGTTTGTACTTTCTCTACCTCTTTGGTTTTATATTGTTTTATTTTTATACTGTGCTGCCTTATATATACAACTATAGCTTGGTGTTGTATTGAAGGAAAATTGCTATGATCTATAAAAGGGGTGTCCAAACTTTTTGCAAGGAGGGCCAGGTTATGTGAAATGAAATTTGTGGGGGGTAATCATTCTTTGAAGCATTAACATTAGATGCAAATGAACTATACTAGGGGGCAAATCTCTTTTTTCACACATACTTGCCTTTATTTTTAGAAAGCATTAGACATTCAGTGCTTTAACATTGATGAAGACTGCCCCTAGGTTTGCTGGGACTTGCACTTCTTCCAGCTGTCCAGCCACATTTCACCTAACTCCAGATGTCCTGACCATTCGCCTATCTATTACATATGGAGAATTGGTGAGTTGATTCCCATCACTTCTAACTTTAATGCTGCATCCTGATAGTAGGGATAATCTGAATGGTGAAGGAGCCATAGACAAGCACAGCACTGTGTAAATTCCTGACTTTAGAAGAGTGAAAAATTCCCCGTTCTCCCCCCTCCCCACTGAAGTGTGCTCTCTAGTGACACCGTTGTTGTGGCTGAAATTGGGTACTGCAGGAAAACTTTTTTGTTTTTTTCCTGCTTTAAAAACAGGGTGCGGCTTATTGTCGGATAAATATGGTACATGTGCTAGAGCAAAACTTATTTTTTCCAATTTTCCCACATCTTTTTGCCATTCTCTACATCTCCAGCATCTTTTGGTGATAATACCATGGGCATCACAATCAGTTCACAAAGTCAGCTAGTTGAAAAATTTGACCATCTCTAGTTCTCAGAACGTATGTTCTAACAGAGATGACAAGCTTTCTTAGGAAAAGTTCCAGAGAACTCATGCTGAAGCACATCAATCAGTCAGCTGGTCTGGTTGACCTTCCCTGATTGGCTGCTCAGCATCATTTGATCATGTTAATTTTTTAAATACTGATCTTCGAACTGAAAACATAAAATAAAAACCTACACTGAACAAAAAGAAACACCTGTTACCATAATAAATACATAAACAAAATACCTAACAGGACAAGGGATTTGACAAATACATGGATTAAAATGATATAACAGGAATCGTTGCCTCCACAGACTTTGGCTTGATAGCAATAAACTGGATATGTAACAATCTCAAAATGTCAAATCTGTCAAAACTATTCTACTTATTTTCACATGCCTACAGTACTGACAGTGCCATTTAAAGACAAGGAACATTTTCAGAATGACTTTTTATATATTTCCTTAGAAAAATCAGGAAAACTACCTTAATGCTTGACATTCTTGCACTAAAAATATCCGCAGTCAAGCTCTTGTCATTGCTATGACATTCAGCCTTTAATGTAGGTTACCATTCCCTACAAGTTAATGGAAAGCAAAATGGCAGCTGCCAGGAATGCTTAAAGGGAAACATTCATATAGATTCAGTGAATACTTTGATGTTATACTTTGTGGTATTAAAAATTTTTTCTGAATTTTGAGGATGATGATTCTTTCGGAATACAGTACGTATATACCAGATATATCTGCCCATTAAAAATACATACAGTTATGGACTATAGTAAGAACATTTCTTTTTTTTTTACCAGCAATGTTATAGTTATTAAAAGAATCAAATGTGAAGGCTCCTCTATTTTCATCTTGAAATGCTAGATTCATGGCTTTTATGTATATTTATTGCATTCAATACATTTTTAAGGTCATTTATGAGGAGCAAAGCTCCAGACACTCTGACTAGATATGGAAAATGTTTATAAGGCATATGGTCTAGTACCCACTAAATAATGGGCAACCTTTCCATATAAACCATTCTTCTATTTATGTCCACAAGAAGCCGGGCCCATTCAAGCAGTATGGAGAAGTGATTGGCTTCACCAATTGAAGATCTTTGAGAACTTAGGGGGATTGATGGTTGAAGGTGGGTCATCCATAGAAATGGTTGAAAAATTTGTAAATTGATTCTTATGTACCCATGTTGAGATCGATCGCAGAATGTACACAGGGGAATCGAGATGTTATGGATGGCTTTAGTCTCTGTGTTAAAGCTGTGGTCTTTCTTCCAAAGGCTGACATCTCCCTTGTAGGTTTCAGGACTAGTGATGGCCAAACTTCGGCCAGGTCTGTCCGTGAACAGGCGGATCGGTCTTTGATGTCCGCCTGTTAGCAGGAAGATTCAAATTCTTCACCAGTTTGCGGGGAATTTGAATCGAAAAAAATAAACGTCGACGTCACTGACGTCACTTCCGGTACCTGGAATGCACAGTTCCTGGTTTCTCTATCCGGACGTGATGTCAGAGACATCACTTCCGTTTTAAGCTGGTTTTCTCTGATGAGAGACTGGCTTCTATCAGTGGTCTCTCATCAAAGAATTCTTCCACTGTCCGGATCGTTCTGTTCGTGATCCAGCCAGCTGAAGAATAGTCACCTTCTTCCCACCATTGAACAGGCCACGACGAACACCTGTAATGTTCGACGGGGGAAGAAAAGCGAAGATGGTACATTACGGACAGTTTGGCCATCACTAGTTAGGACCCTTTTACGCTATATGCGCTGTGACTGCGTTGCTTTTTTTTGCCAGTAGCGTTAATGCTACTAACTGCATCTGTTACCAGTGAAAACCCCACATTTTGTACTGCACTTGCATCTTCCATTCAACTGCATGTAGCTGGGCAGTTATGGTAAGGCATGGAATTGCGTGTCCACTGCATAAAGTTTTTTGCTGCAGACACAACCTAACAATATTTAATTATTTTTAAGTGGTTTCTCCATCTCTAAACAGATGCATCTGCTTCATTTTAATTTCCCATGTTAAGTCTCTGATGCATGTATACAGGATTTTTTGACTATGAGTAAAAGTGGGATTCCAATTTTTTTATTGAGGAAATTATATTTTATAGTGCCATCCCCTTAGTCTTGAGCTATCTTTCTTTTCTCTGCAGAGCAAACCAACGGAAATTGTCTTTTTACTAATAATATGAAATGAACTGTCATTGCTTGTTGCTTGTGAAGAACCAACATGTGAATAGGATTGTGAAAAGTCTTTATACACACACATTTCACACATACAATAATTACTGCTAACAATAAGTCAACATGATCACTTTAACCTTCCCTGGTATTATCCTTATTCTGTAGATTGTATGATCATCAGAAATCCTTTTATCATAAAGCTTTTTTTAAACATCCCATGACTATACATTTGTAACCAACACCAAAAGCTCCCCCAATAAAAAAAACAACACCTCCTATATAACCTCCCCACACTCCAGTGATGCACTCATCCCATAGGGTTTGATCAACCTCTTCATGGAAATGTGCTAAGCCAAATTCCTGTAAAATCATGGCATCATATGTATGCCACCCATGGATACATCAACAAGACAGTTCACAACATTAAGTTAAAGTTATGAACCTTGAAGAAATAATGAGCAAGCCACCCAGGTTCAGAGGAGAATGAAGAACACCATATTATTATGTGGGCTCATTCTTTTCATCATGGTGGGCTAGATCCAAGAAAATTACATGAACAAACTGAAGACTCTTAAAATGTATTTAGAAAAGTTTTAGTATACTACTTTACTATACATGGCAGATTCCCTTCAAATCTGTCATCATTTTATAATCATCATGCAGTGGTGCATACTTCAAAGTATATATTGAACCCAATCAGTGATTTGAACATACCTCTACAGATAGGAACTGGAAAATCCCATGATGCTGTGTTTGCTGAGTTTGCTATACACGTGAGTAGTGGATGTCCATCAAGAATGTATCCCGTTACACAACTATATCTGATTTTCTCACCAATATCAAACTTTGTTCCCGACAGAACTCCCTTCGGTGGTACTCCAGGATTCCCACAGGAGCTGCCTCGTAATTCTGAGAAATAGAGATGAAGGTACACGGTCAAAAACATAATTAAGATAGGCTAGATTTAGACTTCATAAACAAAACCATGAACTTTGTTTAATCATAATATCATATAAATGCATTCATAAATTGTCAAGAGGGAGATGACTATCAAACTGTTGACACAAAAGGTTGAGAAGTACTTATGACTGAAAAGGAAATTAATTTCTGACTGATCTTAATTTACTTCTGAAATTATTGTGGCATTTCATAAATCTGTGTTATAGATTAAGAGCACATTTAACAAGTCTTCGATTTTGTTACTTATCTGGGCAATCTTACAAAAATTATCATCTATCATATTTTTCCCAACTCTTCAAAGCTTTACTGGAATAGCTCTGCCATTTACCAATTATTGATGTAATGGAAAGCTATCTGCATACAATGACTAGCCAAAAACATGCAATCTTTAGATTCCTGCTTCTTGATCTGTGGCCCTTTGGTACTTTGGTTGGATTCCAGAAGTCTGTATTTGGAGAATATTGATTTATAGTGAAGGCCAAACTTCAGACAGGTCCGTCCGTGAACAGGCAGATCGGATTTTTAAAAAAGTTTGACATCCCCCTGTTCGTGGGAAGATTCAAATTTCCCGCCTGTTCGCTGAGAAAAATCACTTCAAATCAAATCACTTCCGTTACCTGAAACACACATTTCCTGGTTTTGATACCTTGACATGATGTCACTTACATTTGAGCCGGTTTTCTTTCACAAGAGAACGGCTTCTCTAGCAAGTCTCTCGTAAAACACTTCTTCCACTTGCCGGAACTTTCTGCTCCTGATCTGGCCAGTAGAAGAACAGTAACTTTCTTCCCGCCAGTGAACGGGGCAGTTCGCCTTGCGGACAGTTTGGCCATCACTATTGATTTATATACTATATTAAGAGTCCAAATGGTAATCACATTTACCACTTGCCAACATCCCAAATAAAAAATACAACTGAGAATATCATTTGGCAAACCAAAACCAACCAAAAGAGGTGGCTAGCCACAGGGACTTTAATGACAAGGAATATAACTGGTTTAAATCAACATAGGTAAGTTGAACAGCATTTATTTCATACATATTCAAAATAAATACATATTCAAAATATAAAAATTTAAAATTTATTAAATTAATGTTTTTTTACTTACCTATGTCCATTCAAATCAGTTATATTCCTTGCCATTAAAGTCACAGAGGCTAGCCACCTCTTTTGGTTGGTTTTGGTTTGCCAACTTATATTTTCAGCTGTAATGATTTATATAGGTAGATAATAAAGATTTCCATTATATTCAAAAATGTAAATGAAGGCCAAATGTCAACATTTTTGTTTTCTTTGAGTTTGGGAAAATTCTTCGAAGTTCTCTGACTCAAGGCAAACACATTAATCTCATCTTAGAACTTTAATTGAGAAATAAAAATTGTACTCTAACTAATTACTAAAATGACACATGGACTCTGTAGCATGTCTGTAGTCTCTGTCCTTTATGCCCTTTATGATACTCTTGGTATGTAATTCCTACCCTGGCTAAAAAAAGTAATTTTGCCACTCCTGGGCTATTTCATCTGAGGCAGTTCAGGAGGCTCAACCACTTACTAACTCAATCCAGGTAGATCTGGACCACCAGTCTTTCACTCTAAAGGCCCCCATACACGGGTCGGATTCCGGCCGGATTCCAGGCCGATCGATTCTGGGCGCGTGCACGCGAAATGATCGTGCCGGAATCGTGTGCAGCCCACCTTGTCCGATCGATCACGTCCGATTGATCAGGGGCTCAGAATCGGATCTGACAGAGAACCAACATGTTGGTCTTTTTGATCTGATTCTGCACACATCAGGGGGAGTTGCCATTTGTGAGGTGGAGTCGGAGATGGAATCGGACACGGAATCGCCCCAGAATCCGTTGGACAAGGTGGTATGCAGCGATCGGATACTCTTAATTGGCCGATCGATCACACCTGCGATTCCCGCCAGAATCGCCGGAATCGATCGGATAGGTGATCGAGCGGCCATGGAATCCGACTGTGTATGGCTGGCTTAAGTTATATCCTGATATGTCTATCTGATGAGTGACCTCAAGCACAAATCAGTTCTCCCCTAGTGTTGAGCGACATATGCTAAATTTGAGTTTGCGTAATTTCCCAAATATTTGCATGGATATTCAATATTCCAAATAATTAGATTTTTTGACATTGTACGGCCTTACATTACACGTATGTATGCACATCTAAGCAGTGATATCGCATAGCCTTGCATGTATTCGTGAATCGCAATGCGCAAAGATATGCTCAATGTATGCCGTAATCAATCATAGTGATATTATGTCGCATATTTGACATTGCGAATATCCGGCTGCACATTGAGAAATATTGCAATTATCAAATACGTAAAATTCATCGAATATATTCTCATTGTATATATTCAAACTCAACACTTTTCCTACCCTGGTTATAAAGGTAATTTCTCCACTCCTGCGCTATTCCATCTGAGATAGCTCAGAAGGCTCAACCACTTGCTAACACAATCCAGGTAGATCTAAATTATACTCTAAATTATATCCTGGTCTATCTGATGAGTGACCTCAAGCACTAATCAGCTCTCCCCACATTACATTTTCTAATTTAGGCTACAGTATGTAAAAAATGGGGGGAGTCTGAGTGCCATTCTTAACCATGTTGTTAATTTTACTGTTAAGTGGTAAATGATCTGG
The DNA here is from genome assembly GCA_036250615.1 of Ptychadena robeensis. Taxonomy (NCBI): domain Eukaryota; kingdom Metazoa; phylum Chordata; class Amphibia; order Anura; family Ptychadenidae; genus Ptychadena; species Ptychadena robeensis. The sequence continues at coordinate 11,194,940 of CM070036.1, read as the reverse complement.
AGAAAAAACTCAACAAACTATCGGAACTTGAGAATTTATGAAATATGCAGCCTAAACATTTATTTTACAGCTTTTTATCTGAACTCTGCTGTCAGAAAAGAATGAATTGTGCCAGTCTAGGAGAAATTTGTAATGTGAGTCCATAATTTAGCATTATAGCCAAAGCTAAAGATGGCAGTAAGAAAGTACATAAAATACATAAAACTTACATATCTTTACAAACTTACATAGATGTGTTTATCACCTTACTAATGGCTTAGCTGATATATAAATGTTTAAAGCAGGATTTATATTTACATCTGATATTAAAATGTGCCATATCTCCGTCTGCAAATGTTTATTTCTAAAGGCCCCCATACACCCTACAATCTCACCATACAATTTCTGTACAATCAAATTTTGTACTACCAAAACCATGTAATATATGGACCTTTATAAATGTTCCAATCACTATTTATTCTATCAGGGAGGACCCGACACTACACAGCAGTGATATATACCTTCCAATCACTATG
>CM070036.1:11168602-11188107 GCA_036250615.1 Ptychadena robeensis | reverse complement strand
CCTAAAAACTGGGTGCGTCTTATGGTCCGGTGCGTCTTATAGTCTGAAAAATACGGTATAATGATTAGAACCTAATCCCATGGTAATTATTTGGAGAAGTCATTCAGTTGGAGTACTCAAGAAAACTTCAGGCGTTTGACCTACTACTATACAATATATGTTTTTTTATTGATCCTACATATGTTCTCAAGAAATAGTAATATCTTAGTCCAGGTTTGACTATAAATAGTCTCAAACACACAGATACTACATCTTCCAGTGTTCTTGATCTTTCGAGGTCCAGGAAGGATGATTTTCTCCCACAAATAAGTATTGTTACAGAAAGTTTTGCTACTTTAAACAGAAGATGTTTCTGCATTTATTCTGACTAATGAATGAGCGCCGGCAGAAAAACGAACCCTGATTGCACGAAGCCAAGCAAAAATATATGCATGCTTCTCTATACATATATGAAATGAAGTGGATAAAAATAGACTTAGTGACAGTTAGGAGCCCGGATAATTTCAGACAATGTTTTTCATCAAAATGTGTGAATACATGAATGAATAGATGAATATGCAATTTTGTGGATCAAGTATAATTGTTCAGTGCAATGAATGTTTGAGCGTAATCACTCAACGCAACCTGCTACAGTAGATTTCAATTACATTTCATTTAATTGCAAGCTATATGAGGTTTTCCCTAGATAAATCTTGGCTTAACTTTTTAAATTTGAAAAGAGGAAAAAAAATAAAAGTTTTAATCTACGTTTGTTTTTGGAAAGCAAAATGGTAGATTTTTGATCTGAACAAAGATTTTATCATTGAAATGTTGGCATGGAATCTTGTGAAACAAACATTGCAGGAAAACACAGGAGAGGTCGGTATGCAAAAAAGGGATTACCGTATATACTCAAGTATAAGCCAAGATACCTAATTTTATCTGGAAAAGCCACATGACTCAAGTATAAGTCAAGGGGGGAGAAATGCAGCAGCTAAGGCACAGAAACACACAGTATATGCTTTTGTTTCAGAGCTATATTATGTCATATTATGAGATGATTGCAAAGCCCCAGAACTTGGTATAATCACCCAAATTGCTGGAGATATAGAGAAGAGTTGTGGGAACATTAGAAAAAAAAGTTTTGCTCTAACATATGCAGTTTTTGCATAAATTAAGTTCCAAGTTAAAGTCGAAATTTTGTTTTTTGAAATTTTGACTTGACTTTGAACTCAATTTGTGCAAAAACTATCTGTGTTAGGGTCATTCTTTTTTGTAGTCCCCCCTCCCCCCCCTCTCTACATCTCCAGCAAGGTTTGCAATTAACTAAAAATCTTTGAAATTGGTCGAAAGACAGAAAATACCCTCACATACTAGAAAATGCTTCATTTTTCAGGATTAGGTAAAGACATATGTTTTTTTCTTCAGTTTAGTATGTTGGTGCTATAAACCCATCCAGATTTATCAATTTCACATTCAGAATTAAGGCTTGTAATGGGGGTATCATACTGATATATATTAGAAATAGAAAACTGAGCCTGTTGGTACGGGGGGGTTCGCAAAAACTCTTCCGCTCCTACTGGAGCACAGTAAAGTGTATGGGGCTTTTAAGGCACAAAAAAATAAGTTTTAGTTAAAAAACCATAATTTATTTTGACAACATTAAAATTATTAGGGATCAATACAACAAACACAGTGAGGTCAGAGCCACACCACACATAGGGATGACCTCAAAATACATATAAAAACATCACTTTAGAGAAGATAAGCGGTAGGAGTACTTGCTATACATGTTGATGCTACTATTTAGCATTGATTTAGTTGATGTCTGTGCATCTATCTAAGCTACATTGGCGGTGACTTGTACCCTCCCTGAGGAAGCCCAGTGGAGCGAAACATGTCGGAGGTAGTCTGCCTAAATAGTAGCATCAACATGTATAGCAAGTACTCCTACCGCTTATCTTCTCTAAAGTGATGTTTTTTATATGTATTTTGAGGTCATCCCTATGTGTGGTGTGGCTCTGACCTCACTGTGTTTGTTGTATTGATCCCTAATAATTTTAATGTTGTCAAAATAAATTATGGTTTTTTAACTAAAACTTATTATTTTTTTGTGCCTTCAAAGCCCCATACACCTTACTGTGCCCCAGTAGGAGCGGAAGAGTTTTTGCGAACCCCCCGTACCAACAGGCTCAGTTTTCTATTTCTATTCAAACCCGGGGTGTGGCACATATCCAATGATCTATAAAACTTAGTCCCCCACCCCCTATTTTTTTGATATATATTAGACATGTAAAACCCTTTGTGGTACTGGCATCTGCATTTCATCTTAAGCCTTTAGAACAGTAGTTCTGAATTTAAGACCAGTGGTCTTCTAGGGGACCAGGAAATGGTTTCTGGAGGGCTGTGAGTGAGTCACTTAGTTGAAATGTGGGGCTATTTGCAATTGTTGATATGTTCCAAAGAAGAATTTAACTTGGTTACACTCCTTTTTGGCATCCAGCAGCATTTTTGCAATGGTTGAGACCCACTTTGTCCCCCAGACATCTTTCACATATAATATAGTATCAATAATCTAAGGTGTTTTAGTTACTATCTACATCTCAGATCACCAATAGCCAGCCATGTCAATATTTAGAAACCAAGAGCTAACCAGAGAATGGAACAATTGGTTCTATGCACTTTCTTAGTTTTCATTAGTTTAAAATGGTAATGGTTAAAAATTGTAAAGAGACCACCATGCAAGCAATCCCAAAAAGGTAAGTAAGTAAGGCCTAGACTCCACTTGGCATACTAAACATGCCAGTGTTACACATCGGAGTGGGCGGGTGCGATTTTACCTGGTTCAGGGCCTGTCTACACAATGCCAAACTCAGATAAAAAGACATATGGCAGTTGCGGTCCATTCCAAGTAATGAAATATGATGCATCTGTGTACACAGGCATGTTGTAAACCATGACAATCACAACATGTTGCTGGCAATGACTCATTGATGCATCCATTTGATGTGTGTTAACACACGCAAAGCGCAAGCAATACCCAGCCCATCCACAGGTTGGGTTCAGTGTAGACAGCTGCATTTGCATTGGCTATGCATTGCTCTTTCTGCGATGTATAGTGATTGCCGTGTCCATTTACAAACAGGCAGATTGGACTGTGACGTCCACCTGTTTGCAGCAAAATGCTCTCTAATCCAATAACAACACCGGAAGTGACGTCCGCAACATAACTACAGGTAATTGGAACGCACTGTTACGCATTTCACATACCAGAAGTGCACTCACTCTGCTGTGATGCGGAGTAAGTGGGGGAGCCTCACAAGGATCAAAAAAATTCTTCTGCCAGCCGAATCTTTTTTAGATCCAGAAGGCAGACGAAAACTCACACTTCTTCCCGATGGTGAAGGGGCTGGGCCAAACACCGCTATGGACTGTCCCCCGCGAGAAGACTGCAGCCATCTCTAGCGATGTAGCATGTCAAGGACTTTGACGTACCTGTGTATAAAGGCACATCATCACCCATAGAAAACTAGCAGCATCTTCCATGCACGAAGGTGAGCCACTTTGATTGCAGATCTATTTTTCCGTAACATTATTCTGAGGACCCCTTTAGCGTTGGGGCTGATTGAAGTAAAGTTACTTTTCCAGAGATGTTAATGATATAATGAATTAGAACCAGGATCACATGAAGAGTACCAGAGCTGTACTAATAGCCGGAGGAGATTGGTACACAAATAACCAGAGAAGTAACCTTCTTTATGCAAAATCAAGGCATGCACATAAAAGAATAGCTAATCCATGATAGTTTAGTAAGTTGCATTTCAAATGTAATTATTTTTTCCCAGCCAGGAGATCAGCTTTAATTATTTTAATTTGATTAAACAAATGTTTAAATCTGTTGATTTTGTACTAAAGTCCTCCGCTTGCAAAATGACCTGATCTGGATAAAAGTTTAAACTTGGCAGAGCTATTCTCCCTATTCTGTGTATGTTGCAAATATCATCTGTCGTAAATGTGATGAGACATGATGTGTGGTTAGTGTCCTCTGCATAATACAATGATATAAATAAGTAATAATAACACTAAAGAAGAATATGTTCACTGGCAATTTTAAATCTTCTAAAGCTGACAGAAGAAGGAACATACAGCATTAGGTGACTCCTTTTATTGGTAACAAAACACATTATCATTCCAAGCTTTCAAGACAGCTCACGTCATTTAAGCAACATATAGACCCATGTGTCAGAATCATGAATTTTTCATCTACACAGCTATCGTTTCAAATTAATTGGAAAGCCCATGAGCGTGGTATCATCACCAACTTGCTGAAAATGTAGAGAAGGTTTGGGGGTACACTACAAAATATGGCTCTGACACATATAGTTTTTGTATAAGTTCAAATTCAAGTCAAAATTTTGAAAATCGAAATGAAGCAAGCAATGAAGGTAATAATGACTGGAGATCATAAATTTTACCCATTTGTTGTGAATATTAGGTGAAAAATTTGCTTCTTTTGTGAATACAAATATTGCCTATGCTACTCATCACTACTTATAAGGGTAATAATATAATAACATAATGAACTGCTTGTAAGGGTAGGATTTAATGGAAAAATCAACTAGTCAACAACTTGTCTTCAGAGGCACAAGTTCATAACTCCTGAGAGAAGTGGACAAGTAGTGTATTTTTCCTCTCTCCGTACGGACACTTGTGTACCCAATGCAGTGTCTCTGCCACTGGGTTACACTGACACACATTCCTTGATCTAATCAATTATTTGAGTCACTTCATAAAAATGACGGAGATTTTAACTAACAACAAGAGACATGGCAGCAGAGGCAGTAGGTGACAGACACTCACAGGTATGTAAAGCCCATGGTCCAAGTGCAATAAAAGTATTACTGCTATACATGGCCATCTGAAAACGGCATCCACGAGCTAACAGAGGTGATGCAGCACTGCCCTGAGTTGTTAAGTCCAGAAAACATTGAGTAGCTTTACAGTTATATTTATTCTATTATAAGAATGTGCTCTTTTGTGAACCACAGTATAGAGTATTGCCTTATTCTGTGTGTCTCGGCTGCCACAGTTTAAGCTGTACCCTTTTTCTATTTTGCACTTAAATTTATCACAAAATAAAATTTTGAGTTATTGGCCTATGTTTTGTTTTATATTGTATTTTTTATATTATATATTTTATATTGTATTTGTTTTATATCGTTTTTATATTGTTATATTGAATGTTACAGAGAACTTAACTTCTTAAAGTTGTTCATTTTTGTGTTCCTCTATTGTCTCTGTGTAATGACAATTATTGTCAAATGACTAGTTGACTGGACTATAACATTTTTCCATTGACCTAAAACATACACCTAACCAGCCCCTCTGCCCTTCTTCTGACCTAATCTACTGACTCTTTGGAATACTCTCCCTTTCCCCTTAGAGTTGTTATACGTATTCCCTCCCACTCTTTAGTCTGATCGCTCCAATCCACCTCTTTGGTCTGGCCCACCCATCTTCTTATACCTAACATCAGCACCTAGTCAGACCAGTCTCTTTTACCTATTGTATCCTCTTTTCCCGACATTTTAGATCAGAAGCTCAATTGGAGAGGGTCCAAGTTAGTGTCATAGTTAGTGATGGCCGAACATCGGCCAAGTCCGTTGGCGAACAGACGTCACTTCCGGTTTTAAATCCTAGAAATGGCCCTTAACCTCCTGGGCAGTTACCCCAAGTTCAGCTCGGGCTGAAAATACTTACTGAAAGTGGTCAACCTAAGCTGGACTCAGGATCAGCACACTGTAAAAAAAAGTTTTCATTCCTTTCTCTACCACTGGATCCCCCTCTTGGCCATCACTAGTCATAGTCTGTACTTCTATGTTTGCTTATGTTGCCTTTTATTCCTTATTAAATATATAGCACTCTATAATATGTTGGCTAAAAATAATTATATTGAGTTGGCTATATATTTGTTTTCATTTTACAACTGAAATATGACTTCTAAAGAAATACCCCTGAGCATCTAATGTTCTCTAGCAACATCCTGGTGTCAACCATAGCAAGTTCACATTGATGGTTGCGAAGGAATGTGATTACCACATACCAATCCCATCATTAGCAACCTACAATGGAGTTGGTTTTAATCCACAACAGTTGACAGGTGATTGAGACAGTCGGCCGTCTCTTTCTTCCAACACATATTGGCCTGCCAAACACTGAAAGCAGGATTTGAAAATGTGGGATCTACCACGGCTATTGAAAATTGCTGAGCAACCATGAAAAGCTACTCCAAATATGCTTATTAGTTTAAATGATGGAGCATGGAGATGGTGGTTGACTGGCAACTGGTAGGCCATCAGACTTTTAGAATATCCAATTTGAATGCATTAGAATTCATTTTCCTCAGACATTTTATGGGAGCTTCGTTCTAATTGACTAGGCCATGCTCTTCTCTTTGTGTTTCCCATGAATAGGTTCCATGTCGTAAACTTTCCAGTTGTTACAAAGAGGGGTCATTAATGCCTAATGTGCCTTTACTCCTCAATACATACCGTCACTCTAATTGCAAAGAAACACTATAAAACATTTGGTATTGACTCTGCTAAACATTTAGTACACAGTCTAATGTATATATATATGTTTGTTGATCATTGCAGTTTCCAATGGCTGTATCCATTCCCTTACAGGTGGTTTTATTAAAAAAAGAGCTAAAAAGAAACATCAATATGAGGCCAATAACTTAAGAAGCTGTACAATCTGCAGTCTGAAAGCAGTGAGATGAACTAGATTTCACCCCTTGAACTAATACGCGCTCATACTTCACAAGGACTCAATAGACCAAAATCATGGGTGATCCATCTACAAAAGATTATTGTATTGCTGGGAACGATCAATAAAATCTAGAATAAATATACCGCTTTTCACTGCATGTGCTCCCTTGCCGACATAGAATTTGCAGGAATTCCAAGGTAAAATGAAGCAAACGGACAAATATGTTCATTCTCCTAAAATAATTATCTGGATTTAAAGATGGCAGATGGGAATTGAAAGAAAACTTCTCATAAGAGAAAAATAAAAGATGCCAATGTTGAAATGTAGATATAGCTAAAATGTTTCTTTATTGTGGGGAATGTCCAAAAGACTTGTGTTACTTTTTCAGTAATGTTGCTTATGGTTATTCTAATGTTTATTGCGAATATCGGCACTTCGAGAATTCAAGAGGATCTAGAATATTGTGCTATATCTTCATAATCATGAATATTTGAGATTTGAGTACCAATGATCCCTCACTCCTTGTTGCTTGTGGACCAATGAGAAGGCTGCACTATCTTTGTCTGAGCTTAGCAACCAATAGGAAAGTAGCCTACCCCTTATTATATAGGGAACTCTCCAGGAGCCATTTTCTGCTGTGTTGTTAAGTTCTAGGAGAGAGAGGAGTGTGATTGCTGTGATTTTTTTTGCGAATATAAGGGAAAACTTTTTTTACATTTTGCAAATTCGAATATTTCCTTTGCTGCTCATCACTTTTTTTCAGGTGTGTTCTGTTGAGTTGTTGAGTTAAATGTTGAGAATAATTGTACCTACCTCTGAGCTGGCACAATGATGGACATGTGCTCCACAATCCCAAAATATATTCTTATCTACTATCCATTGTCAGTTATCATTTCTAGTACTGGCATAAGATTCAACTGTTGTCAGTCTTTGTTCATCCATGTCCATGCAGTACTGCGAGTGACCACTAGATGGCTCTGGAACAGATGTGCTTAGACTAAAGCCCCCCACACACGCAAGGAGCAGCAGGTGAGTTTGCCATTGTGCGTGTGCGCCGTTGCTCGGGGGAGCCCACATGGAGCGACAGATTGCTGTCACTCCAAAGCTCAGTCGGCTAGAGAATGGACATGTCTGTAAATCTCTGGCCGATGCCTTTAATTTCAATAAGGACCAGAGTCTCCATTGAAAATAAGGGCCGGCACACAAAGGGTGCCCGCCGATGCTGTGAGTGACGGAGTGCAGTGTGATGATGTCATCACGCTGCAGTCCATCCCTGATCTGTCGGCCCCCACTCGGTACGTGTGTGGGGGCCGTTAGGAACGAAGGCCAAGTCTCTCTGCCCTGGAAAGGAGAAGGGATACCAGTGCCGTGGCAACATGTAATTAGAGGAAAGGAGCGATGTGGGTCAACCAAGACTTATTGATTTCTTCTGCTCTGCCCAGCAGAGCTGCTCAGTGTGTGTGATAGTGGTGTGTATATACCAGGACTGTAAGGACATAAAAACAATTATTTGGTAGGAATACCCTATAAATACAGAGTTTCATAAACTAACTGGTATCATATAATGTATGATAAGCTAAAATACAGTATTTGTCACACAGCAATCACACACTGTTGATCAGCAAAATACTGAAACGAAATAAATAGTTTAGAAACGTGAATAGGCTGCAATTTCTGATAGGACAGTCTATGCATTTGGTAATTAATACAAAGTAACACCATTAATATATGAACTGATGAACAGAATGGCAGAATATGAACAGTTACAGTAAGTCAATCTCATAGCTAACGTATTGATCAGATCTACACCTTTATAGAGGTGACAGCAAAAGCAATTATATGTGTGAAATCTCTATTACTCTTGGTTTGATTGAAGAAGAACAAAAAAAGGGGGGGGGGTGAAAACTACCAGTCTGCAATATACATTACAAACACGCTGCTGGTAGCTTAATAGGAGAGAATATTTCATATATTCTATTGTTTCCTATAAAGGTAGGCATACCGTTCCTGCCAATCACCTGGCAGTTGCTCACCTAAAAACCGGGTGGGCCCACCTGGTGATATCGACCAGGAATCTCCCGCATGTTGGATCACACGGTGATCAGACATGCCGATAAATTCCCGGCCGATCTCATTACTTCGGATGGAGACAGCAGTCCGCAGAGCCCTGCCCAACATAAATATGGGTACGCTGACGCACCCATAGAGAGTGAATCGAATGCTTTAACAACGCATGGCAATGTGTTGTTAACGGACTGTTTTCACAGAAAAAACACAGCTGTTTCAGTAGCACGTGCCTTAACGCATGCCCTAATGGATGCTCTAATGCATCATAGATGCATTAACAGAGGGAGTTTGGCGGACTGCCATGGAAATCCATACGGCAACATGGATGTGTTGGCATAATATGTCCATGACATTCAAGATGGTGTTTGCCTGTTGTTTGCAGGTGAATTGTGTGGTTTTAGGTTCATTACAACCTCATTGCCTGGAACATGCTCTATTAATGGAATGCATCATGCTAATGGGTCCAATGATGTTCAATGGCCACATCATGGGCCATTGACAGTTATGGCCAACGTAGCCACAATGAAAACACAGGGCTCTGTTTTTAAAGAAAAAAGCAGAGGAGGCAGTGTTGTTGTGGCAGGTTAAAAAGAAACAGACACAACACTCCCAATTCATTAAGATGGGAGGGGTTGTGTCCAGATTGGTGTGCACTGAACACAGGGAAAAAGACTCAATGGACACAAGCCCTAAAGCCCCCCATAGATGGGCAGATTCCCGGCCATAGTTGTAGCAGACCAACCTGCGTGCTCGCTCTCGCCGAGCACATAAAGGTTGGTCTGCCGCAATTATGAGGGAGCCCACCTTGATTTTTGTAGAAAAAAAGCCGGCAGGTCAGATCGCACACGGATCCGACCTGCCGTTTTTTTTTCTGCCCGACTGTGCTGCAGGCAGTTAACTCAGAGGGGGAGTCTCCTCCCCCTCTGAGTTAATTGGCTACAGTCTGACAGGAATTCCGTGTGTTAGAGGAACACACAGGATTCCTGTCCGTTCTGTAGCAGACTGCTCACAGCGTGGTGACGTCACCACGCTGTGATGAGTCTGCTAAATGTCGGCCATAGATCGGGACGTCTATGGCCGGCTTTAAGCACCTTTAATTTAGCAAGACACTCTATGAAGTACTCCTATACCATTTGCTTCCTAGGTATGGTTCTGGTAAAGCAAAGGATCCCATGCAGTGCTCTTTGAATGAGACGATGTTTCCCTGGAAGAAGCAGACTGAAAAGGTTACACTGCTGATATGTCAGAAAGCTGGGGAGTTCCCATCGTTTCCCCTGTACTGGTGCACCACTTTAGAAAACACTGCAGCAAGACTGCAGTTGTCAGGAAAAAAAACTACACACTACTTTATCCTGCATAAAGTGGGAAGTATTGGGTTTTTTATCCATTAATGGTGAAATATTTATTTTCTGGAAAATTGAATCTTGCTGAGGAAGCGAAGAGCATTCATAAACTGTTCATAAAAGTTACATGAGATAGATTTTTTTGGTCTGCACGGCTCCTTTTATTGTAAACATCTATCTTTACTGCTATTAATATTAGGAAACTGAAGATAACTCTTTATATTCTGCCAGGTTAATCTCTGCATAGGAAATCTAGGATGATGCAATTTTTTTTACCCAATCTTTTCTTTCCCCAAGAACAGTCTTTACACCCACAGCCAGGGCACCGTAGGCGTACGGGTGCCTGACTGGAGGCGTTGCAGGGGAAGGACAGTGTCACAGGAAGTGATGAAAGGTGCAGGTGGGACTGATGGGGTGTAATTTCATTTTTCTGTAAGTTGTATTGAATCCAAAAAGTTGTATTGAATCCAAAAAATCCAAACATTAACAACCATTGATGTTGTAACTCCAAGGCAATTTTTAAAAAAATATTCTGGAAATAAATACACTTACACTGGTCGTAAAATAAATCTCTCTGGACAGAACAAACCAAAACAGCTAGGCCATCATACTAAGTTGATGTTGGTAAAAGCATAGAGGATTGTTAAATCACATTGCAACCTGTGTTTAAAGCTTTAAATACAATTGAGAATCACTGCTATAGCTAAGAAGTCATCTAGCAGTAAGAGGATAAAATGTACATTATATCACAACAAATGTTTCCCTGCAGACCTGTGTAGATTTGCAATGCAACTAGACCTCAATAGGACCTGCTGAGTATAAAGATACGGCTTCAGGCACGTCATCTAAACTACACCTCCAAAGTAAATGGTAGTCCGCTGACCTGCATTGAACATTCATTTTAAACTCACATGAAATGTAGGTCATCAGCTCTACATAAAGCACAACAAAATGTTGATTCAAAATCCAAAACTCTAAAAATCTGAAAAAGTTAAAAGTATGTAACCGCAAGAAAATAAATAACCCCAGAGAAACAAATATGTGTTAAAAGTACATGCAACGTGTGAGTCAAAGCATAGCAAAAGGCATATCATAAAGTAGATATGAATTATTAAGTCTCAACACCCAGCAGAAAAATTCTGCATGACTTAGTGAATGAAGTGAATTAGTGCATGACTTAGTGAATATTTAGAATGTATGCATAAAATCCTAGTAAATCTGAGCAACAATGTTCTTACTGAACATCACAATATTTCATGGTCATTCAGATTGAATTCTTTAGCTAGAAATAGTATGTGGGGTTAGAGTTTAGATCTACTCTACTTGCCTGTTTATTGCTTTTCAATAGTGATGGCCGAACATCGACCAGGTCCGTTCGGGCTCTCTACACGGTCTCTAGTGAAAGAATTCTTCCCTCAGCCGGATATTTTTGAGTCCAATCTGGCTGCCAGAAGAATAACAAACTTCTTCTTGCCAGCTAACAGGGCGGGTCAAACACCCTTACTCTTTGCCGGCTAGAAGGAAAGTAAACATCCATGCCTTGCAGACAGTTCAGCCATCACTATTTTTCAATAAAAAACAACCATGGAAAATATTCCATGTACATACAGTTCCCATTCAATTCTAGGGTGGTAGGAAGGGGGAAGACTGCATCCTATACCATAGAAAACCGCAGCCAACATAACGGATGACCAAACAAAGTATATACGCGCTATTAGATAATATACCAATCCTTTCGTTCAGGGGTGTCAAACATGACGCCTGCGGTGTAATCCTAGGAGATTTTTTTTCAAACAAATAAAATGGCACAGATATGACTTCTATTTGACATTTGAAGCCACATGTGTTATAGTATTACGCTTTACTTGTTCCAGATTCAATGTTTAAGCAAAACTTACGTTTGTTTCAAAATGATTTTTTTGTTTATTGTTATATCTGATAAGGGGAAACTTTCTCAATTGAAAAATATGATCAATAAATATCAAGGTTTGCCAGTAAGTTTGTGCAATTTTTTTTAATTTTGGCCCACACCATGTTTAAGTTTGATGACCCAGGAGTAGTTCTTTATCCTCCTAGGCCCATGGAGTGTTATAAAAAAGCAGGCAATCGCGGTGGATTACAAGGCAATCTTCCGAGTTTTTGTGCCCTCAATTATCTCCCGTACACATCTTATCATTGACGCTGGGGATGTACTGTAAAAAAGTTACACCACCTCCCTGCCCCTCCGGCGTTAAATATTCACTCTTTCCTACTGTTCCTAACACAGTCTGATTTGCCTACCGTGTGTTTGAGAACACTGTCTTCCACAGTCCCACTGCCACAGTTTGGAGAGAACCTAATATTTTATCACACGGTTGTTCAATTGTTAGAACCAGTGGTGACCTGGGGTCACAGGTTGGAATCTCGGTCTGGGCACTATCTTCAAGGAATTTCTATAGGTCTGCATGGGTTTCAAATGGGTACTGATACAACACTCCACAGACATTCTGGTAAGTTAATGGGTTGTCCATCAAAAATAGATTGTGAGCCCAGTAATGGTTGGCATACAAGATATTTTCGTTCGATCGACCCAAAAAATCGATAGTTACTCCAGTAGCAAAGACACTAGAGAGTAGACATGGTGGAATATTTTTTTGAAAATGAAATGAGTTAACCTCCGTGGGGGGTTTGCCCAAACCACAGCGGACCCACCGATCGATTACCGCACAGCATTGGTGATACTGAAGAGGCGGGGGGTGGTGCCATAGACCTCACTGTTAATGGTGGGGCAATGGTTTTCCAGCCCACATGTGTAGAGGGGAGGAGGGCAAGCAAAAAAACAGAGTACATTGTACTCTGCTTTCATTGATTGTACCATGCTAATACGGGCAAACACTAAAGAGGTTACTTGCCCGAACATGGTATTATCACCAAACTTTTGGAAGATGTAGAAGGGTTGTGGGAAACATTACAAAAATTAATTGCTCTAGCACATGCAGTTTTGCACAAACTAGAATCAATCCCAAGTCCCAATTTTACGATCCCAGACTGGAAACGCAGGGGAAGGGTTGTGGGAGGAGCTACAACACAAAAACCAGAAAGCCACTGTTTAACTAGCCCAAAAGAAAGGGGTGGAGGAGGGTTGAAACATTATTATTGCTTTAGGCTAGGGCTCCACTATTCACTGGAATCCACTGATGTCAATGTAAGCCTCCATTACGTTCCTATGGATGCAGATGGGCTGCGTTAAAATCACCTAGCAGTAAGAGTATAAATGTTTCCCATTGTGGACTAGATTTACAATGCAACTAGATGTCAATGCAAGCCTCCGTTATGTTGCTGTGGACGCAGATGGGTAGCATTGACATCACGCTGCTGGAGGCTCGGACAGACGGATCGGGAGCTCTGATGGGCTGTGAAGACTACCCTATCAAAGCCCCATTGCTGTCAATGGGCGGCTCATGTACTCCATTAAAATCCCTGCATTCAACATATAGTGGAGCTCTAGTCTTAATCTCTACTAAATAGAAGAATTCAGAGGACAACCCATCATACCAGACTTAATTTGGAAATAAATATCTTTATTACCTGTACTGACCCTTTAAAGCTGGTTATCATTGATCAGAAATGTAAAATTCCTAAGTAATATTTGCCAAAGCGATAATTTCACACCTTGGAAAATTCTTCAGAAAACTCATTTTGAATAAATATTCCTGGCCCTAATAAATAGAGTGGATTAAACAGCTGGACAGGAACAGAACCTGGGCAGCAGTTAATAGGCATAGATAAATGGACATAAATGCTATAATTTATATTTCCTGCGTTTAGACGGAACATGATTACTTTTTGGCACTTGTGACATTTGCTGCGTGTTTGTCGGCTTTGCTTGAAATTAGGAAAGTAAATTGGGAATGAGTTTTATTTTCCTAGTCTGTTGATTTTTAGCTATTTGAAAAATGCCCGGAGCAATAACAGATTAAACTTCATCATTAACACATACTAGCAAGGTCTGAAATCAGGGCAAATATGTGTCCTTCTAATTACCAGATGAACATTCCGTGTCACTGGCAGCTGCTGCAAAGCCGCCTTCCTGGCAGTTTTTGCAATAACTGTGGTTTGAAGAAATTGGTTCACTTTCAGGACACCAAGGTCACTTGATTTTAGGAAAAAGAAAAACCACTAAGAACAGCTTTCCGGCTTCCAAATACTTCTCCGCATCCACATATTAATAGATGAATTAAATGGTTATTAAATGGTATATATAAAAATAACTATTTAAACCTACAAGCCATACTTAAAGCACACCTAAACCAAAAAAAACAAAGATTTTAGATTTTACTTACCTCTTTACTGTCCCAATGCCTCAAAGTTGCTAAAAAATTAATAAATACTTACCTACCCTGCTGTCGTCTGTGGGAGTGTCATCTCTCTGTTTTGGCATCCCCTCCAATCTTCCAGGTTCCGTGGGGAGAGGCCCATAGTATTATTTTGCCCATAGAGGCATATTTTTGTATATTTTTGAATTGCAGTGGAAATTTACCTGAATCAGTTGACAGTTATTATTGATATCCCTCTGACATCCTTTTCTAGACCTCTTGTAGATAAATTACCATCACATATAGGTATATTATTTATTACTGTTACTTGATTTTCCATTAAGACAATTTTGAGAATCCAGTTGTGTTGTTCTATGAAACAGTTAGCAGACTAAATGAGCTTCTCAGTTGTCTTACCAACTGTCAACTAATGGTCATTCACTGTATAGTAAATACTTGATGCCCCAAGGAGGTGGGCAACTATAAAACTGAAGTACACTTGACTAATAAAAAGTGGTTTGGCATTCCTGCAAGAGATCCTTTTATGCTCACTTGACATTTGCCATTCTTTCTCATTGGCTTATTTCACGTTCCACTGAACTGCCTTCAGGCCGGCCGTAAGAGCATAAAGGTTATTTAGGTCGGTGACTAAACACCTTTGTGGGCATGTTATTTTTAACTTTATGTTATTTTTACCACAACCCAGTGCCCCTAGGTTTTGTGTTTTAGTTGATTTGTCATATCTGAAATGTTGATATTTAAACTGGACAATGAATGGCAGAGCAGAGTGCACTGTTCATGGGTACCATGATTCTGTCTTGTATTGTAAAGTATAGATTTCTAAGCTTAGGATCTTTTGCTATTTTAGTAATTTTTTTTGTTCATAAGTGTAACATTTTGATTAAGGCAGTTTCACGTACACCAGTATGGTTGGCGCTGTCATCGGTGACACCGAAGAGGCAAAGGGGGGGGGGGGGGGGGGGCACCATAGACCTCCATGTTAATGGAGGGGAATCCATGGATGGGGGTAAATTTGTCAGTACTGTTTTCATTGATAAACCTATAGGAAAAGGAAAAGCATGGTTTGTTACAAACCTTGAGGCTTGAGGTAGATAGTAAAGCATCATAGACAGAGGCGCCTAGAAACTGCATTTCCAGTGACCAAAACCCCCATTCCCTTTCTGGGCATTCTGTTAATACAGATGCCCCCGAGCACCTGCACATTGTGTGCACTTCAGTAAATGCTAACAAAAGCTTCAATATAAATATATTTATATATTTTTTTAATTATTTGTAAAAATTCTGCCATAAACAACTTTTATAACCTAAATTAAATATATAGTACCATATTTTTGGACCATAACAGGCACCTGACCATGAGACATACCCAGTTTTTAAAAATTTTAATGCAATATCAATTTCAGCCACAAGATGCCCCTAGTGAACACTTGCTGTCAGCATACAGATGACATCATGGCTACCTTCTTACACATCGGGGAAGGGGGGTGGGGGTAAAGGGGGACACTGCCTTGATGGGCTCCTTGCCTGCCTTTTAGGGCACTGAACAGTATGACATAGTCCCGGCTGACTGTATGTACCCATAAGATGCACCCCAATTTTCTGCCCACTTTTGGGGGGAAAAGTGCATGTTATGCTCCAAAAAGTATGTTTTTATTATAGACATGAATGTTAAAAAGCCAATACACTAAAGCTTTATATGCATGCTCAACTATTACCACATAAAAAAATATCAAAATTAATATATTCATTTATTATATAAATAATTAAAATAAAATATATTTTACCCCATTAACAATACATTTTAAAAACACTGTGCAGTGTGCCAAGCATCTTGTTCTGCTTTATCGAGAGTGCAGGCATACCACACTAAGTTAACAAGTAATCGCTATTTTCCAGTTATATGCCATGTTTATATGTCAACACCTGACAACCTCACACTTGTCCCCTCTCCCTCATTAGCTCACTGAGATGTTACAATAACAGATTTTGACAGTTATAACTGGGGGCTCCAACAATGGGACCTTGAACTTTACATAGCCTTTCATCAGCTCAGTTGTCCAATCCTAAGCTGGGAAGAAGCAAAGGATGCAATGCATCTCAATGATGTTTATTCCCTTGTGACCCTTGTATGGTCACCAAGTTGCTAACAAACTAAGTAGCTCCTCCAGTAGGGAAAGGCCTTTCATGTTGGTGCAGTAAGGACTAAAGATGGTCGAATTTTTCAAGTTGCTAACTTTGTGAGATGATTGCAAAGCCCCTGAACATGATATCATTACCAAAATTACTGGAGATGTAGAGAAGGGTTGGTGGTATATTTGAAAAAAAAAGAATTTTTGCTCCAGCACGTGTAGTTTTTGCATAAATTAAGACTTGACTTTGAACTAATTAATTAATTTGTGCAAAAACTATTTGTGTTAGAGCAATAGTTTTTTTAAAATATACCCCAAACCCTTATCTACATATCCAGGAAGTTTGGTGATGATACCATGTTCAGGGGCTTTGCAATTAACTCGAAATCATCGAAATGGTCGAATTTTTTTTTTAAATTCCACCATCTCTTGTAAGGACTTTCTACCAGAGAACAGGTTACTGCTCACTTGAACCTCACTAACATACTAAATGCCCACAATGCATTAATAACCCCCTTTGATCTCTTTTTCCCAATGTGTAAACATTTAACTGACTGGAAGGAAGCATCTGTATGGAACAACTTCCACCTAAACATCATCTACTCTCAACAGTCCCAAAAGAATGTCTTGAAGCCTTCAGAAACTAAAAAACAAAAGAAGCTGTTGGCTTCAGCCACCTTATTAAAATATGAAGTTCCTAATAAGTACCTCTGCTATTTGATATTTAGTATACGTAAGCCTGTTATGTATAGTGTTGAGCTTGAATATATGCGAATATATGAGATGAATATCGGCTATTGGCAAATTTCGTGGATATGATGGCGGAATATGAATAGTAATGTAATAATCAGCGCTGATACTTTGATACATCTGCTGGTCATAACTTAGTTCAGGGTTGAAGACGCAGGTAAATACACCTGTCTAGGGACGTTAAAAAAATGTGCAAGTCTAAAATTCTGACTTTTTAAACTAAATTTCACATAGACGAATTTTGACTAAAATATTTAATATGTTAAAAAGTGTTATATTGCAATATGCAATGCATGGTACTTTTCACAGAATCTCGAATATACTTGCGATTACAATGATATAGCACTATATTCAAGACTTTTGCAATAACAAGTGTCCATATTTGCAATTAATACTATCACATATAAACTTAAGGCAAATTTTTGTAATTTGAAACATTGCGCATGCGATGATGCCATGAGTGTGGATGTCATTAGTAGGTCACTGGAGGAGCGGAGGGGGCGGTTAGGGGTGTATTTGTGTACCAGGTTGGAGATGTAAGTGGGACAAGAGGTGTGGAGTGATTTAAAAGCAAGGCACAGAACTTTCAATTTGATTCTCTGCACAATTGGAAGCCAGTGTAGAGATTTGCAGAGAGGAGCAGCAGATGAGGAGCGGTTAGAGGTGTAAATGAGTCTAGCAGCATATCTGTAGTGTTTAATTCAAATTAATTGGACTTGCTGTGTTTTGTTTCTTGAAGACATTTCTTAAATTTCTTCAATTCAGAATTGAGAAAGGGTGCCCAAAGCCGTACGAAGGGAGGTGGAAGGGCACCATGACGAAGGATCATGGCCGTGGGAGTGGCCTCGGCCCTCCCCCAGAAGGGGCGGGGTTTTGGCAGCCATTTTACCTCGAGACCGGAAGGAGATCAGCCTTTTCGTTCCGGCCAGCACCGACCCTCCCATCCCTATTAATGTTGTTATGTTTTGTTTCTCTTGTATTTATCCTTGTGTTTTGTCCTCATGTCACAGCATGGCGGAAGCTCGGCAGTGCCGCTACTTTAAAGTGGTTTTTAAGGCAGGTGATGTGCCAGAATTTTAAGGGCAGTCACCATTGTCTATTGTTTGTTTTTGAAAATAAGGTACCCACCGTGCCAGTAGCTAAGGGCAGGTGGCAGGTACAGTGAGGAAGGAGTTGATTGGAGAATGGGCGGCACTGTCGGGGGACCCTCAAACAATTTGTGATGTTAATATTTAATTGTTATTTAAAAAGTTATTTATAAAGTTATGGTCATTATATGACAAAAGTTTACAGGCTGTGGCCAAGTTGTATTTCTTCTGCACTTTCTATATAAATACAACTATCCAAAGAGCCATGGTCTGAGTTTTATTTTAATAAGGTTAAGTGGGTTATGGGAACGGGTCAGGAATCCTGGGGTCAAGTCAGATGACAGTCTTCAAGAAACAAAACACAGCAAGTCCAGTGGATTTGAAGTAAACACTACAGATATACAATGACCTGGATGAATGAGAACCTTCACAGACAGTCTAGCAGCACCATTCATGATGGACTGAGGAGGTGACAGTCTAGATAGAGGAAAGACCAGAGAGGATGATGTTGCAGTACAACAACAACAAAAAATGATGAGTAGTGATTGCTGAACTTCAGTCAGATACATTCAAACAGGTGAATCGGACTTTTAAAAAAATTTGACTTCCGCCTGTTCGCCGGTAATTTGAATAGGGAAAACCAGAAGTGACGTTATCGATGTCACACCCGGTACCTGGAACGCCTAGTTCCTCTTCCAATTGCCAGATGTGATGTCACTGACGTCACCTCTGGTTTTCTAAGATGATTTTTCACTAGAAGACCAAGTGACAAGATTCTTCAAGATCCTGCCAGTGGAAGAATAGTAAGCTCCTCCTCGCTGGCGAACTGGGCAGGTCGAACACCCGTACTGCTCGCCAGCTAAAAGGAGTGCGAATATCCATGGCTGGCAGTTCGGCCATCACTAATGATGAGAGCGTGTGCAAGGACTTTTACTTCCCTTTCAAGTAATCTTTCACTTGACTTTCAGTTGTGTCTTAGAACAAAAAGTAACAGGAAAAGTTCAATACATAGTGATTGGAAGGTACATATCACTGCTATGTAGTGCCGGGTCCTCCCTGATA
>CM070036.1:11126415-11139855 GCA_036250615.1 Ptychadena robeensis | reverse complement strand
GAAACATCTACACCACTTGAGGGGTTCACATACTTTCAAGCAGCACTGTATGTATATATACACACTCTGCTGGAACCAAGCCCTCCCTCCTGGGATGTTGGCCATTTCTGTGTTTTGTTTCACAAAATCGTACAGGAAATTACCATGTGATATTTTCCCACCCACTCTGGCCCTCCTGAACACTACTGGCATTATCCACAAGGTCAAGTATGTGAGGACTTATGATGCCTATGTATATCTTACAATACAGGTGAATGGCATGGGCAACCCCCCACCCAAGATCCTCACTGTTTTTGGGCATATGGATCTAGAAAGAAGACTACAGGAGAGTCCCGCCACCAGCTCGCCTAGAACATATAAGCAACCCAGAGCATTGATTACAACTTTTGGTACCGTATTTTTCGCCATATAAGACGCACCTTTTCACCCTGCGTAAGTGCCTGTGTCTTATACGCCGAATGCGAGACCCCCGCGGCCACTCAGCCGCCAGTGGTCGCACCTTGGCTTCCCGCCAGCTCTCCCGGCATGGAGGGGAGCTGGAGAAGCTGTCAGTTCAGATGAAGGAGCCGATGTCCAGCTCTCCCATCTGAACTGTGTAATTGCCTATGCTAGCCCTGAACTGGCATGGGCAATGAAGACAGAGCTAGATGAACTTGCATCTATAGCTCTCCTGTCCGTGGGAACAGCCATCACTCTGCTGTCCCACAGACACAGAATCAGTGACATCGGCAGAGGAGAGAGAGAGAGCGAGAGTGTACTGCTGCTAGTGACACCTTCTGGCTGAATTGAATATTGCATCCATTAAATTCATTGCATTAACCCAATTGATGTGAAAACTTATTAAATCTTTTTTTTCTGTTTTTTCTGCCCTAAAAACTGGGTGCGTCTTATGTGCCGGTGCGTCTTATATGGCGAAAAATATGGTAATTACAGTCTACCCCGAGGTACACCCAGCATTACTAGTGGGGTAGAAGAGCGCAGCATACAAGCAGTATAATGCAATGTGCATTGATGGTTTTACGCCTCTATGGCCCTTGAGACCTCATGAGGTGCAAAACTCATCAGGAATCTTTACATACAATTTGAAAGAAGTAAACACCTGCAGGTTCTGGAAGACATATTTTAAGATTCATTGTGTTTGTATTTTCTGCTGATGGACCCGACAAGGTCTGAGGCATTTCAAGTGTATATGAAGCAGGATTGACAGCCAGTCATCCCTTGCAGCAGCAGAGATTCATTTGTATGTCGTATGTCTCTCTGGAAGTCTCAAAGCTGTCATTCAAGTGACGAACTTTATTATTCCCTTTTTTCCATCCCTGTTATTGAGACACAAAAGGGGTAGAGGAGCTTGGCCAGCACATACAGTAATTAGACACTATAAGAAGAGAAGAGAGTTCTGACATGTAAGGAAAGAGCAGGTTGAGCTTGTGAGTTGGCTTGCCCTGAAGTAGTCAGCTTTGCTAACACATTCATAGAACATTGCAAGTCAATCAAAAATAAATAAATAAAAGCTTCAACTTGATATGTTATAAACAGGTGACTGGGTCTCTTTAATATCCCCATGAAAAAAAAACTTGCATTTCTTGGGTTTACTTTCTGCTGAAGAAATAAAATGCCTCAACTCTTCTAAAATATTTACAAAGCCCTGTCCTTTGTCTTTACATATCCAGAAGAAAAAAAATCAATTTCTATACCCAATAGATGAAGTCACCAGTTTATAAAGGTCAGTAGATGCTGTCAGCTTTTTGCTGTTTTGGCCACAAAAAAACATGTTTTTTCAAGAAAACATTATTAGAACAAGAAAACATGCATGTCTAACGCTCGGAGGGGAAGAAATATACGTCTCGAATGGTAGAGTTAGGAATGAGAATGAAAAAACAGGTTAAAAGTCACTCAGGATTTATGGCTTGAAGGCCCCTTGAATCTGGAAAATATACAGCCTGTCTTGTACTATAAAACACAACAGGCAGACATTACTAAACGGAGATAGGCAATGTTCTTTTGAGGTTGGAGTGGTATTAAAGGAAAGAAAGAAAAAAAAAGAGTAGTAATTTGATTTTCATTATCTTGATATTTAATTGAATAAAATATAACAATTAAACTACAGAATTTGTTTATTGGATTAGATTTAAAAGAGTTTTCTCAGTGACCTCCCAGAACAATAAGAACCAACATTGGTCTTCGAAAGCAGACGCTTCCTGATCCCTCCTTCTTCAACAAAATGTTTTCTAGTTCTATAAATTACTAAATGTGGAGCGCAGTAGTTTCTTCTTCCTTCTGTTCTTTAAAAAATCACTGAGCCCCCTTCAATTATGAGGGTGGTGGTGTTATTTAAAAAAAAAAATAAGACAACTATTCCAACTGTGAGAGATTAGCTGTAGAGCGGCAAGGTACGGGACCCCCTGGATGGGTCCCCAGCAGGAGAAGGAGGCACAGTAAACAAAGGTAAAAACACGGTGGTTTATTGTGAAAGTCTATTTACAATATTTACAGCAAGCAAGGCAGTAAGCCCATCCAAAGGAATCAGTAGTCCACAGAAAACTGAGGCTGGGTAGCTCAACACACAAAGTCCTTGTTAGCCACACAAGCTGCTCCAGTCATACGCAGTACTGGTTCCAGGTTGGAGCAATCTGACTGAGCAGGTAAGGGGGTTTTATAGAGCTGAAACCAACTCTAATGAGCTAACAGGACACAGCTGGACTTACCTTGTACCAGGCCCAGCAATTCCAGCTCCCACTGCTGGTCAGATAGCAAAGTACTCGGTACTGCCGGTATCTGGGACACACATACCTCCCATACTGGATACAACCAGAGGATTTAACAGGCTTCCTGTAACACAACTTACAAGTCTTAAGCCCCCCATACACCTTAAGATCGATCCATACAATCTCCGTTAGATCTACCAACAACTGTGTAGTATAGTGGCCTCCCTGATAGAATACATAGTGATTGGAAGGATAAGAAAGGTCCTCATATTACATGGTTTTGGTAGAACAAAATTTGATTGTACAGAAATTGTATGGAAAGATTGTAAGGTGTATGGGGGCCTTTAACTTGTAAATTGGAATTGTTTATTTTTTATTTTACAAACTTTTTAAAACAAAACAGAAAAAAACAAAGATATCACTTCATTGTGGTCCAATGATACTCAGATTGTTGGGAATACTTGAGTATTCCTGAACGCAGCTCGAGGTGGGCTTACTGGGCAAGCGAACTTTCCTCGAGCTGGGTTTGGGGTAAGCTCTCTGCAGGTTAAAATAAATTTGGTACTTACACTTGTATTGCTTTCATGTGTTACTTACAGCATTCATTAGTGTTGCACCAGGCACTTGCTGTGTTAAATAAATTAACTTTTTTTTTCTAATAAAGGGGTGAAAAGCTATTTTATAAATGAAATGCTAAGTATTACATGTAGGTTGCAATCGTTATTTTTATATACAAGTGTTTAATGACCCTTAAAATAAATGTTGATGAGAACTCTAGAGGTTAAATAAAGTCAGCTCTCTACAATGCTGCCTGCTTGTACTCTGCATAACCACTTTTGAACAACGCTGTAGATTTTGCCCAGACTCTGACAGACACAGCGGTAACGCTTTGCTTTATTTGCTGCATGTCCAAGAGCTCTGTTCTTTGTGACAGATTCCCTTTAAAATTGTTTTAAGCCCTACTCTCCAAAAGGGTAATTATTGTTGCTTAAAGTCAGAAACCCAAGCTGAAATGTTCAATGTCTGGCAGCTTGTGCTGTCTGGAAAACAAGCTCAAAATAATCTTTCCGGCGAAGACACACAATTCAAACGAAAGCATTCATATTCAAAAAGACAGAAAATGGTTAAGTAAAAGCCCTACAGCTTCTACACTAGAACACAAATCAGATGTGTTCTTGTCACTCCGGACTGACTGAGTTAAACTAGTGGCTTCCCAATGTCATCTTGACAGTTGTGTTAAACTGATAATATATCTTTGTTTCCAGTGGAGCAATCTGAAAAGTGAGTGATTTTCTTTCACCGCTGTGCCCCAGATTTTTTCAAACTAAAGTATACGGTTACTTTTTCTGTGATTCACTTCTTTTGTTTTTATCCAGTATATTCCATAGCAAATCTCACATCCAAGTACATGGCTACTATATACCCACATAATGACTCAATTACAGGAGTAGTCAGTTGTAGTTTGAAACCTTTAGGAGACAGTTGGGTAGGAGAGGGCTTAAGAGGAAGCTTTCTGAAATGGAACCAGATGGTTTTTCGTGAAATAAGCCAATCAGACTCCATGTTCCCCTGGTAATGAATATACAAGCTGGTAAGAGAGGAGCCATGGCTTTGCATAAAAAATAGTGTTGAGCTCAAATATTCGATTTTCGAATATTTAGCTTGAATATCGCCATTTCGCGAATATTCGTGAATATGCAATCGGATATCCAAGGCGATTGCGATTTTTACGCAATTTATTGCGATTTTGCGATCCCATTCATTGCAATGGATCGCGATTATATAATCGCGATGCTTTTATTTTAAACCGGAAATGGTGGATATTCTCCCAGTCGAATATCCGAGCTCCATTGACTTGCATGCATTGCGCATATGTGATCGCAATTGCGATTTTTAGATTGCAATTCATGTCCACAAGTGCGGATATTCGAGATTACGAATATGGAATAGAATATTATGGCGGATATTCACGAAATTACGCAAATTCGAATATCGCCTAGTCACTCATCACTAATAAAAAACAGAATAATCTGTATTCTGTATTGTATTTATAAAACTATTATTTTTGGGGGAAAATAATTAGAAATATGATTTATTCACCTCATTTAAAAATATCTGCTTATTCTCTACTGAGTGGGTCACTTGGGTGGGGATCTCTTCACTTTTCACATGTGTGCTCAGGGGTCACTCTAAAATGTCCATCATGCATCTCTATTATGTATATTTTTTAAGTATGTTGATGGCTATTTGTTTGTTTCGCCTGTGGCACGCCTTTTTAAACTTGTAATCTGCCTGGACCCTCTGCTCTCCCTCCACCCCCCACTGATCCTGGGTGTGTTGTAAACAAACGGCGCTGTCTCCATAACATGGAGTTCAATGGCGCTGCCCATGACACCAAAGAAGCGGACCCGGACGAGATCAGCAGGTCCGCCAATACTCAGATTCACCACAGGCTCACCAGAGATAGGAGATAGAAGAGTATCCCCAAACGTATCTCAGGGTGAGTTTGGGGTGGCAAGCAAACTTACTCTTAGCTGGGTTTGGGGTAAATGCTCAGGAGGTTAAACCACCATTATAGAAAAGTCAAACATTATGTAAAATATTTAATAAGTGCATTTAAGAGCTAGAAAGACATTGACTGGCAATCTTGATAAGAGATGAGACATTTGTTAAAAATGTATATCTTATATACCTTGGTGAACCTGATACGAAACCTTCAAAATCACAATATTGTCTACAAAATTCAATGCATATACAATCTGCACACACTAACGTTTGACATGCCTCACCCTTAATATGAGTTTCAATCTAGTACAGATAATATATATATATATATACATATATAAAATGCAGAAGTAAATTACCAGCAACACTGTTGTAAAAAAATGCTCTTATATAACAACTTTTTCTTACCTTCATAATATATTTTAAAGCCATGTGCGCTTACTGCAAAGTCACTGGTCAGTCGTAATGAAAAGACAGGACCTGTGCTTGTTACGGGAGGAGGAAGATGGAATCCCGTTAACCTGAAATAGAAAACACAATTTAATAAGTTACAGATATTTACATTAATAGAGCAAATATTCTTTTTCATTGCTGGTCTAAAATTTCTTATTTTGAAAATATACAGGGTTTCTGTACAACTACTAGGAAAGTACTAATAGGACAGCCCAGCACCACCTTCTTTTTCACTGCTACTATGATTTGACTACAGGGTATATTCTTGCTGAATCATTTGAGTGTGCAGAGAAGATATGACTTTAGAAGTTATAGATTACATCACATTGCAGCATAGTAAGAAATCAGTTGGACAGAGACTATGACAGTCAAAACAGCTTTCAAGAATGAACATCACAACCCAGTCAGTACACAATTGTATGAACTTGAACCATTGATGAGGGTTTACTATATAGGGAGAGCATTCAAGTTATGAGAGAGGGAGAAATAATAAGCTTACACCTTCCATTCTTCTAACAAGTTTCCATTCTTTCTGAGTCACTGACTCTTCTAATGGTCTCAGAGAGTTCAGGTATCACCAGGATCTTAGTTCAGGTAGGAACCTCAATCTCCACCTTTACCTTAAGACAAACCCCCCCCTTGAAGAGGAGGCACAATGCGCCTATCCAACTTCAGTTGCCCCCAGAGCTTAAGCACACAACAGAACTTAAGCACACATAGTATCCTTCCTGAGAGCCAAGACTAATGAAACACCCCAGGGACCCCTAGGTAGCAAAGCCAAAGTGGAGGTCATACACAGGAGATCAGTCTAACAAACAGAGTAGCCACGGGATTAAGCAGAGTTGTATTGCAGATACACACAAGAATTCATACAAAACTGATTGTTCCAAAAAATGTAGTAAATAGTAATTGCCAAACTTCAGCCAGGTCCGTCCGCGAACAGGCGGATCAGACTTTTAAAAAGGACGATTCAAATTCCCCTGTTCGCTGGAAATTTTTATTGAAAAAAACAAAACGGAAGTGACGTCCGTGACTTCTTCCGGTACCTTGAAAGCACAGTTCCTGGTTTCTATATCTGAACGTGATAACTAGTGATGGCCGAACTGCCCGCAAGGCGGACAGTTCGGCCGCGAACAAGCATGTTCGCACTCCTTCACGCCGGCGGGCAGTACGGGTGTTCGACCCGCCCTGTCCGCCGGCGTGAAGGAACCCTCTATTCTTCCTCCGGTGGGATCATACGCAGCGAGATCCCGCCGCAGGAAGAATCTTTCCACTGAAGACCGGGTAGAGAACCCGGTCTGTCAGTGGAAAGCCGGCTCGTAAACCCGGATGTGACGTCAGTGACGTCACATCCGGTAAGCACACCAGGAACTATGCGTTTTCCGATTCTAATTCCCCGCCTAGCAGCGGGGAACTGGAATCTGTCCGCGAACGGGCGGACAGCGGACTTTTTTAAAAGTCCGCTCCGCCCGTCCGCGGACGAATATGGCCGAGGTTCGGCCATCACTAGTGATAACACTGACGTCACTTCTGGTTTCCGTTCACTAGAGACTGGCTTCTCTTCCCACCCTCTCATGGGTACCACAAAAAACAAATCACTATAAATGATAAATGAAAGGACCGTAGACCTCAGCAATGCAAAAAACTTGTAAATGGGAAAATACATACATGCTATTCTATTTCACTCATTCTCATTGTTCTTCATTTTGCACACTTTGAGCTGATATCCAGTGCTGTTGATTGATTATCAATTTATTTAGGCCAAATATTTTACTTTTTCATCATATAGATACGAATGATTGTCCTGCACATGCTGTAGAATTAAATTATTTATGTTAAATCACACTAAGGTCCATCTACACATGTAGCTTCTTCCTTCTGGTGTGCTTGTCGCAAAGGGTCTAATTATAACTATATATACTATAGAACTCTATGGTAAGCCCTCTGGGTGGAACACATCAGATGTAGGAGCTACATGTGCAGATGGTGTGAAAAGGATTTCATTCTACAGGGCGTGCAGGATAATCATTTATACGTTTTGGGTCCATGTTCAAAGGGCTGGTATGTGCCTGATACCCCAGCACTGCAAACAGCAGTGGGGTAATGGATGAGGTGTCTCCTGCATTTGAACACTCTGTTGATTAATCAATAGCCAGACAACCAGCATTGGTAGGATGAGGCGACCTCAATTGCAGCCTCCCCATTTTCTTTAATATATTGTACACCTACAAAAGTCAAAATCATGTGTGGGAACCAGCCATGTAAATCATGTGTGGGAACCAGCCAACCAATGTTTACTTTCATAGTTTATCATTTCATTGCTTTTCTGCATTGAGTGATATACTATTTATCATCTCAACAACTGTTACCTCTGAACACAACAGGTGGAATTCATCAACATTTCAGCTAATTTGTCATGCTAAATTAATTGTTCCCATTTGTTTCAGACAGCTCGAATGCGATTTGCTGTATCTTGAGATGGCAGAACAATCACCAGAGTCTGCCAGTGAACAAATACCGGCCACAGGAAGCCGCAATAAAATCGGAGGATTGCCTGGTTTGTTAACTACGCTAATAAAAACAAATTATACACACTATTGTTGTACCAGGTGATTCAATTATTTTATCTACAAATGCACCAGACACACCAATGTCATTCTCAGCTGAGCCTGTAACTACAGAACATTGGAAGCTGCCATTGTGTAATTTAATTTTGAAAGATACAAGCCCTGGGTCTATCATCCTTGTAGCACAACTGAAGCCAAAGCCTTGTTTTTACTAGATAGAGTTGGGGCATTTTTTTCCATTTTTAGAGAGATTTCCCTCCACATTAGGAAGTTAGAGGATATCCTTCTAATGTAAGGAAATCTAGTTTCCTCTGTTTTGCTAACTGTTCTGATAACAAAAATTGGATCATCAGTTTCTTTTTACAATGAATGTTCAGGGCAAAAACCAATCAAGTTCAGCAGGGGTCCTAAAAAAATTTAAACTGGGGGCCAGGCAGAATGCCAGGGGGCAAACTAATAGTAAAAACCATGAACAGATTCCCATGCGCACTTCACGTGCCTAATTTGTAGTGCAAAAACATAAAAAACAATGTGATTTTGACCCCTTTGCATATATATGCTTTCTATGACTTTGAACCCCCAAATCACCAACACCCTCAGTGTCCAATATTTTCAGGGGTTCCTAATTTACCACTGAGAATACTTCCCCTCCAAATTTCAAACCCCTTACTGCAACCTTTAATTATTATGTTAATGAAAATGGAAATGTCATAATACAAGAGCATTACGATTTTGTCAAGTTAAGTCATCCACCACTAAAATCATAGTCAAGTCCACTAGTCGTTTGATGACATAATCACAAGATGCAGATGAACAAAAGTGTCCAACAATGAACAACTTTTATAAGTTCTGTGATGACAATAAAACAAAACATAGACTAATACCTTGAATTTTGTGGTACATTTAAGTGCAAAACATTAAGTGGGTACAGCTTAATCCACAATAGCAAAGAGGCAACACTCTACACTGTGGTTCACAACAGAGCACACTGTCATTATGAATATAAATTGTAAAGATATTCAGTGAGCTCTACCCATGTTAGCTTGAAGATACCATTTCAGATGGCTGTACATAATGGTAGTACTTTTATTGTACTTCAACATGGACTTGTAGATGGTGTGGTCTAAAGTGAAGTGTTTTCTTAGTTGTGATGTGTGTCAATCACATACTGCCTCTTTTGCCATGTCTCTCATCTTGTGTTTAAATTCGCTCTCTCTTTTATAAAGCGATTATTCCTTTAATGTCCTACACAATAAAAACTGTAACAATTAATTATGGTATTCTAAAATGGTTAAACCGGTAGTGTATACATAATAAATTCAATACACCTACTTAATGGGTTCAAGCTTTAAAACTTATTATAATTAATAATAATAACACTCCATAAATAAGCTCTTTGAGTGAAACGCATCAGAGAAGAGGGGGTGATACAACACTGGATGTACATTAACTGTATGGATATTGAATAAAGCAAGAGGATTTTAACTTCACCCATGGAGTATGGATTCCTTTTTCCTGAAATACCTAGATACCCAGAAATTGATACCCGTATGAACAAGTTAAAAATTGGTCGTCGATCGAATGGAAATATCGAACCATGTATGGGCACATTAGGTACTGCAAGTTATATCAGCACACTGTATTTTATCAACTCGAATTATTTGGCATACAAAAAAAATTGGTTTCTATTATCTATGCTATGTTTTCTGCGCACACAGCTTGATAGCCCTTTAACTATGCTATGAAAACATCTCACTAAACAAACATAGTTTTGCAAGTAACCCTTGCTGTTTCCTGTGACATTCGGTGAGACAGTCATGGGACACAGCAGCTTTTGATATGAGTTAATTATTAGTAAACTAAAACTAGCGTCTTCTATAATTATGTTATTTACAATTTGTGGTATTTGACAGAGACAGTTCAAATTAAAGCCCAGCAATGAGCCCAATATCGTAGATGTTAAGTAGAGAGATGCAGAATTTAAACTGCAATTCCTGATTAGGTCTAATTAAAACTGCTTCACAGACAAAAACATAAATTACATTGTTTTAATGTGCCATTAACACCACTGGGAACAATTTCCTGACTCAAAGATAATGTAAACATGTAATTTTACTATCAAAAGTAGGAGTATAAGCAAATATATAATAAGAGTCTTATGCAAATAATTTTGGTCCATAGTTGGTTGTTGAAAGACATGAATGATTATCTAAGGTCATAGGTGAAGTTAATTATGGGGAATATAAAAACTGATATATAGTCAGTAATATGGAGATCTTCCAAGCTGAATTGTAAAAGTTTATGTCAGTAGGGAACATACAAAGGGACTCTCATTTCCGTGTATGGTCACCTAAAATGATGGTCTAAAGCAGCCATGGGCAAACAAAGGTCAAAACTGGCCCATTAAACTAGCCATACACCTTTAGATCTCTCTGTCAGATATCCTTTAGATCTACCAACAACTATGTAGTGCCGGGTCCTCTGTGATTGAACACAGGTAGATTTGATGGTTTAGAAAGTTCCTCATATTACATGGTTTTAGTAAAAAAAAGGAGATCTAAAAGAAATCTGACAGAGAAATCCAAAGGTGTATGGGGACCCTTAAGCAGGGTACAGACCTGCAGATATGGGCCAGATCGATGGCCGCTTCGAGCGCTGAACGCTTACGACCATCGATCTGGCCCATATAATGTGCCCCCATCGCTGTTTGTAGAAAACAGCCATATCGGACATGACCGTAAATACGGCTGATGTCAGATGCCCTCCACATGGACATTACATCACTTCCCATAACACAGATTGTAGCGGGAAACATAACTGAGGATTATATTAACACCACCTAGGATAATAAGGCTGAATATTGACCACCATCTTATGATACGTGTCGATTTCCGGCCTTGATACACTAAGAGGGAAAGATATTGCTGAGGGAAACAGTAACCAGCAATATCTCCCCTTTATCAAGTACCCGGAACTACCATGCATTACTTTCCCAATATGTTCATGTACAAGTGTGCAATGAAGGTAATAATGAATGGAGATCACAAATTCCTCAATTACAAATGTATAGTGAATATTTGGCATACAATTCACAATATTTTGGGAATATGAATATTGCCTATGCTGCTCATCACTACTACAGACCTGTGATGTACACGCATTTCAGCAACATAAGTTGTCTGCTCCAATCATCTCTGCTATTCAACATATCAAGCTTCTCCGAAAGAGAACATGGGACATTCTCCATACATCTCCACTTTTCATGCAAGGTACTTAAACATCACAAATCACAAGATGTTTATCACATGTAGGCAAGAAGTCTTGTGCCATCACATCACCTTAAGTTACAGTCAGTGGTATTAGAGTTGAAACACCATTGGGAGGGGGACAATGACTTCCAATTTTCCCCGTAAGCTCAAAAACTAGCAAACCCAATGTTGATGATTTACAGTTAATAGCAAACTGAACATGGTATCATCACCAAACCTCCTGGAGATGTAGAGAAGGGTTGGGGGTATACTACAAAAAAGTGTGGCTCTAACACAAATAGTTTTTGCATAAATGATGTTCAAAGTATTTTAACTTTAATGATGAAAAAAAGTATTGTGATTCATGGTTTGGCTATATCAGAGGTTATTGTGAAGATGGCACCCTCCCTCCAACTCACCAAATAGAGAGGATTTTTTCAAATCTATTGGTACAGAATCATATACTGCATAATATAATTGGGATTTCCTTTTCTTTCAATCAATATGTGACACAATTAAATACTTAAAACATTCACATTTTAATTACAATTGTAAACAATACATGTGTTTTAACAAATTTAATTAAAATGTGACTTTAGTAAGTATTTAATTGTGTCACATTATGAAAGCACCTTCGGAAACCCCCATCATGTTATGCAATATATGATTCTGTACCCATACATTTCCCTTAAATTCTTTCCAGTGCACAAAGTCTCGAATGCCACTTGATTACGTTAAAAAAAAAAGAAAAGAAAAAACTCTCCAAAACATTTGAGCTACAAGGACTTTGTCCATGGGCATTGCATTGTCTCATCTAACATATGTTAATTTAGCAATTAAAAATAAGAAATATGTACTGAGGAAATTAACTTTTTTTCCTTTAATTAACTGAAATAACTCTATTGCTTTGGTTAAGGTACATTAGGCTTTTGCTATTAATTACTAAAACTTAATAATTCAAAAGACACAAGTTAATTACTACAAAGTAGTAAAGCAGTAATGATATTTTCCACGTGGCGAATTAAATTGGTAATAGACTCAATGAATAAAGATGTATATTTGCCTTTGATTAAGGCCGGCGGAATATTATGGAAGCTGACTGGCCACACTTGGGTTTTAAGGTTTTTTTTTTATGATGTATAATACCAGTAAAATGTCCTAATCCAGTTCTGAGTAATGAAACTCAATGTACTCATACATGTACACTTCATAAAACTTGTAGTGATAGAACCTAGAAGTGATAAGGTGCGGACTTTATTACCTTGTAACGTGATTACAGTAATGACATTTACCCAGACCTTACGATGATCTGTTCTTCTTATGGATAATGCATATTGAAATGGCCATACAATGGGGGAACGAAATAATTAGATTTTCTATGTACTCAGAGACCTAGTGGAGAATAGTGTCGGCCTTTTCTTCAAATCATCTTTAGTTTATAGAAGAAAGATGAAATACAAGGTCCATTGCTATATGTAATGTTTTTTTTATACCATCCATTAAGCATGGGGTATAAGTGGATTGATTTATACAAAATGTATTTTAGTGATAGCAACAATTTTTTTCATTTGCTCAGTGAGCTTTTTAGGTAAAACCAGAACCACATCATTGATCAGTGGGGAACCATAGTTCTGTTGGCTGGGGTCACCCTGGAATTACCAGACTTATTTGCATAACTGGTGTATACCTCACTCTATCCTGTAGACCTCACTCTATCTTTACACTCCAATCTCAGTTGTGCCCCCCGATGAACCAGATTCTTTAAGCAGTAAGGCAGTATTCACATGTGCGCTGAGCAACAGTTAGCAGTCCGGTAAGAGCCTGACCCCCCACACCCCATGCCCCTATAGGTAGTGATGGCCCGAACTGTTCGCCGGCGAACTATCCGCGGCGAACATCGCATGTCACAGTCAGCAGACATAATCCAGCCAATCAGCACCCCCCACCTCACGGACCATCCCA
>CM070036.1:11086660-11124345 GCA_036250615.1 Ptychadena robeensis | reverse complement strand
GGCTTTTTGATTCCTTTCATCCCTTCTCACCATAACCTTCATGGGTACTTCTCTTTATTCCTTTAATAAAAAGTAGAAGCAGCACACAGGTGAAATATATGTCCTTGCCCGAGAATGCAAATAGGTTGTTGACTGCTTTGAGGTTTAGTCTCCACTGCGTTTTCATCCCAAAGTCTGACACACGTTTAATGCAACCACAATAGATTTCCACATTGACATTGGCATGATGCTTGTACAGTCACATTGACGCATCCATTGAATTTTATTGGACATGTCAAAAACATGATGGCTGAGTTTTTGGACACATTTCTTAAATAGGGATTGATGGCCACATTAATGTGGCACTCAACACAAAAATGCATCACAAACATGCCCATGTTTATGAATGTGTTGACACTATGGCATCCTTAATACCTGGGGTATGACTGCAGACTGGGATATGACTGGAGATTGGGGTATGACTGGAAATTGGGGTATAACTGGAGATTGGGGTATGACTGGAGATTGGGGTATAACTGGAGATTGGGGTATGACTGGAGATTGGGGTATGACTGGAGATTGGGGTATAACTGGAGATTGGGGTATGACGGGAGATTGGGGTATGACAGGCCCATTCTACAGCCTTTCTTCTTATTAGAAGATGCAGCAGAAGCACACCTATGTTATTTTTTTTTCTTTTTTAGTCCATTACTATATATTTATTGTAATTATTTTTTGTTTACCTTTTGATAACTGTGATTTTAGGATTATGGACAAACTATGTGAATGATTTCTTGTTTGATCAATGAGATGCATAAATTTCGACATTGACATGCAAAGTGTATGCAGGCTGACTTGATAGCATTGACTGCAGAGGCATTTTGCACACATTTGCATGCTACTGTGGGCATCTCAGTGATAAATCTGAAGTCTGAGAGGTGCAAAGATACTTTTATTTCAGCTTGACACTCCTTGGTTGTGTTGATTGTGAATATTCTAATTACGAATGTTCATTGTGAATATCACTTGTGAATTAGGATTTTGAATATAGTGCTATAGCTTCGTAATTTCGAATATTCAAGATTTTTTTACATCAGTAACCTGAACCGTGCATTGTGTCTACATATGCTCAAAAGCCGATTTGCACAATTAAGGTAATAATGACTGGAGATCACAAATTCTCAAATTTATTGCAAATATAAGGTGTCAAAAACTGTGCAATATTTTGTGTATACCATTATTGCCTATGGTGCTCATCACTACTCCTTGGGTTGGAAGTGTTCACTGTCTGACCCCAGCTTCATAAACAAACCATGGCATCAGATGGCAATGACTCATATAGGCAAGGAGAAAAAGGATATGGTCACGCAGAGATATTATATGTTATTGCAAATAAGATAATATGAATTTAAAAAAAGGAAGAGGATATTCTCCAGGGTCAAGTAACTTATAGTAAAGGTTTATGGACATAATAGCCTGAGGACCAGTACTGTTCTGGGTACCACCTGCTGGTCCCACTGTGCTTCAACTTACCTAGGGTAGTATTCTTGGTCACCAGCAGGTGGCTTCCTGCAAGTGTGGGCTGGGGTACACCTGTCTCATTAACATGAGACCTATAAAGGTGTGCCTAGCCCCTCTACACGTGCCTGACCATTGATCCTCTGAACCTGGATCTTGTGTGTCAATCTTTTAGTAGACATTTCTAAATCTGTACCCGGGTGCCCATAACCTTGGTCTCCAGAAACTGAACTCTAAAGTCTAACCTCTGATTCCCAGCACCACACTCTGTATCCTGATCCATGTTTCAATCAGTTTCCATTAAACCTGTTTACAGCATATTCCTGCCTGGTTTCAGTGTCTGCTGCCTGTCCTGGTCTCCCCCCTGTCCTGATCCTTGACAAATGGTCTCTTCACAGAATAAAATGGCCACTCTCCATGCTAACAGGAGTTATGCCTGTGATCTGTCCTTGGGTTGAGATTTACACCCCAGTAAGGCCATGTGTCCACAGCGGATTCCCTCTGTGGACCGGATGTCCAGCGCAGAGAATCAAGTCGGCACATTGGCTGGGTGGATTCCATGCTGCTTGCAGGCAGTTTGCCCATGGCGCATCATCAGCATCATGGTGCAACAGGGGAAACATGTGGAAAATCAGCGCTCGAACAGCTTCGGGCACTGTTTTTCCATGTCTTGGAGACACATCCATTAATCTTCAAATGAGGTGTCTCCAGCGGCACTGCATGCTGCTGCTTTAAAGACACGGCAGCCCGCACCTTCAAAACAGTGATGTGGGTGCGCCGCTCAGAATTACGCAGAGTGGACACTATCCTATTCATTAGGGGGAAAAAGCAGCAACAGACAAAAGCCCAAAGAGCTGGGCCAAACACAAGAGAGTGTGAGCAAATGAAAAGGCTGTGTTAGTTAGGCAGCAGAGGGCCAAAAACCTCTTTCATCTTCAATGGGGTTTCCTCACCAATTCCCACAGTCCTCACCAATTCCTCACTCATCGAAATCCATCGAAATCAAAACCAACAGCAAGTAACTTCCCACCAAGCTGCTTAGATATTCAGTGAGAAAACAGACAAAATATATGAGGTAACATATTTACTAGGTGACATGCTGACAACTGATTTCAAATAGAATTATGTTTGAGAGACTGTTCCACCTCCACACATGTTCACCTTCCTTATCAGATGGTAAAATCTGTCATACGTTTCCCCTGTCTCATAAATTTCACAGTTTACATAAACAGTTGGTGCTGCTTGCTTTATATGGGCTATACTAATCTATAAAACAACAATATTCAATTAAAACATGTATATTGGGTTTAAAGAAACGGACACCAAACAATGCTGGAATAAAAAAAGTTAAATAAAACAATTCAAAAGGATCAGTGGATCTCCAGATCAGAAATATATTACAGAAATTGTGGATTTATTTAGTCTTCTTGAATAAACCATGAAAAAAAAACAGGGACCAACTGAAACAAACATTTCATGTGCAATTAGATGTGTATATATATGTGGAAGCTGTTACTTTTTGTAGGATTTTTGTGTATTATATGTGTGCAGATTACCAGCAATTTAGGGATCCTTCTTATGATGGAGGTAGATGACACACAGAAATTATCTAAAACTCAAACATGTCTTAGACCAAGGGTGGGCAAACTAAGGCGCGGGGGGTGGATCTGGCACGTTTAGCTTTCTTTTCGGGCCTTTTGTCACCTTGTTGAAGGTATGTTCCTCTCTTCTTGTTCTCTGCAATGAGTTGACATAATGCCTAGAGGTGTTCTTGGGGATGATGCAGTGGCACGATGGGCGTATCCTCATGGACTACAGGCAGACTCTCTGAATTATCTCTACTCATAGCAATAAAAGAAAATTTTAAGAGGAAATGTAAAACAATAACAACACCCCTGTCACACGTTGCCTATTACATATCACAGCCATCATAAGAAATGCCGGTGATGAATGGAGTTGACACGCATTTGGCCATAATAGGCTCTTGGTCCGGCCCCTTTATCAAATTTAAGAAGCCAATGTGGCCTACGAGTTAGAGTTTGCACACCCCTGTCTTACACAGTAGAGATGGTCAAATATTTATTTTACATTTGGACTGACTTTGCAAGTTAATTTCAAAGCCTCTGAACATGAAATCCATTGACACCAAAAATGGTGGAGATGTCGAAGAGGGTGGGAAGATCAAAAAAACAAACAGGTAATGCTCAAGTAAATGTAGTTTTAAGTTTAAGTCCAAAAAGTCGAAATTTCAACTAAACTTTGCACGTAAGCTCCTCATATAAAAGCCAGAGTGTAGCTCAGGGTAGATTTTAATTACCAATATTAGTAACCTGAGCTACACTCAGGATTGCTCATCTGCTTCAGCTGAGCCCATGCCTTCCACCACGGTCCTTTGCTCTTCTTCTTGGTTCTACCTCCCCAACATCAGTGATGGCACTGTGAAGGTGCGGAATGCCCATGCCATTGTAATACAAACAGGGGCAGAGGGAGGGAGCCCCTGTGTCATCTTTTTTTTTATTTACCATACCATTTTTGTAAGAGATTTTTTACAATATCAGTACCACTCAGGAGGTATTGCTAGAGCAATACATGTGTGATATAGCAATGCTTTTTTTCGGATGTTTTGGTGATTATACCTTGTTCAGGGCCCTTACAACTTATTCACCAATAAACTAGTCACAATTATGCGACCACCTCTATTAAATACTTTATACATTAAGCTCACAGTTCCTAAGATCTAAAGATCCTAAAATTACAACTTGACTTTGAACTTAATATATACAAAAATAACATTTGTTAGAGCAATCTTTTCTCCTTAATTTTCCCACAACCCTTCTCTACATCTACAGAAAATTTGGTGATGATATTATGTTCAGGGGCTTGGTGGTCACCCCCAGTGTAGTGCGGGGTAAGTTTGTTTATAAACATTGCTCACCCTGAGCTACACTTGGGGTTTCTTACCTGTTCTAGATGTGTCGGCATCCTGGTTAATTCTTCTCAACGTCAGTGTGGTGGGATGAAGAGGTACAGCGGGCCTTCCATTTGCCTATATGTCCGTGCTGGTGTAGACTCCCTGGGTGCTCACAAAT
Source organism: Ptychadena robeensis (assembly GCA_036250615.1). Taxonomy (NCBI): domain Eukaryota; kingdom Metazoa; phylum Chordata; class Amphibia; order Anura; family Ptychadenidae; genus Ptychadena; species Ptychadena robeensis. The sequence continues at coordinate 11,119,759 of CM070036.1, read as the reverse complement.
GTAAAGGGGGATTGTGTGTGGCAAATACAAAAAATTATTATCTTTATTTTGAAAAGCCATTGGGCAGACTACCAGAGGGGTGATTGGGTTGATGCTATATGTCTAGAGGGACAATTATAAGTGACCATTACACAAAATCTACAATCTCTCACTTCCTAGCAGTGCTCCTTATTTGTTGTGCTTATATTTTAGTCATACGACAGTGGACGGTATATTTTCTAATAATATAAAATACCCCACAGTACTTTTGGTAGCTGGAGACCATGGCATCTTCCTATTGGTGTTTTGTTCACACAAGGGACGTGAAAGCAGCAAGTTGGAGGTTTTTTTATTGAAGTGATAATGGGAAATATGAATGTTTCTGCTGATGGTTTGTGCAAAGCGCAAGTCTTATATTTAAATACTTCTGCCTGTCTTGCAAACAGAGAAAAGCTGATCTGCAATCCCATATCTGACACCCTTTAAACTTATTTGCCTCTGTCTATCCCTGTGGCTACACCATGCTGAATGACAGATCAGTTTAATCATAGTAAATAATACACCGGGGAACATTTTATGTTTTAAATGAACGGAAAATGGTGAATTGTACAGTAATTTTATGCTGAATCTGGATGTTTGCAAATACAGTTTTTGAGTAACAAAAGTTACTTAAAGTTTTCTGAGTAACACATTACATTGTTTTGTGTTTATATATAACAGATTTAATCTTTAATTATTTTCAGTTTTATTTAAATACAATTAAATATGTCACCATAGTGAATCCTCTTTAACCTCCTGGGCATTTAGCCCAAGTTAACTAACAAAGCTCACTCCAAGCTAACATCAGGCATACTCACCTGTCCGGTAAAAGCCTACGGTGGTCCTCTGTATCTGCCGATCTTTCCAGGAGCGCCACAATGATGTTATTTACGGTGCTTGGGGGTAGGCGGCGACATTGACCTTCATGTAATGGAGGTGGTGACGTGTTTTTACATGTATGGGGGGGTCAAAGTAAAAAATCACTGCAGATTACAGTAAAAAGCTTAAAAAAGCTTGCCACAGGAGAAATGCCCAGCAGGTAAAATGCCAGTCTTATGGGGGTAATGAACAACCAAGAAAATTTAGTGGAAGAGAGGAACTTTGTGGAGAAAAGCCTGGAGTTGAGCTTTAAACGTATGATGAATGTTGACAGTAAATATCTTTATACAATATGGGCTTTTATTATACACTGCTCAAAAAAAGTGCCCCCAGATCTGAATGAATGAAATATCGTTAATAAATACTTGGTTCTTTACATAGATAACAACAAAATCACACAAAACTTCTCAATGAAAAACAAATTTATCAACCCACGGAGGTCTGGATTTGGAATTACACAAAATTAAAGTGGGAAAGTAACAGGCTGATCCAACTTTGATGTAATTCCTTTAAAACAAGTCAAAATGAGGCTCAGTAGTGTGTGTGGCCTCCATGTGCCTGTATGACCTCCCTTCAATGCCTGGGCTTGCTCCTGATGAGGTGGCAGATAGTCTCCTGAGGGATCTCCTCTCGTAACTGGACTAAAGCAAAGAAGGTTTGCTGTGTCTGTCAGCACAGTGTCAAGAGCATGAAAGCACTACCTGAAGAAAAGCCAGTACAGTGTGGAGGAGACGTAGGAGTGCAACAATCCAGCATCAGGCCCGCTTCCTCCACCTTTGTGCAAGGAGGAACAGGAGGAGCGCAGCCAGAGCCCTGCAAAATTACCTCCAGCGGGCCACAAATGTGCATGTGTCTGCAAGAGATGGTAAATTTTTTTTTCCAAAAATTAGACCATTTTGATGATTTTGATTTAATTGCAAAGCCCCTGAACATAGTATCATCACCAAACTTGCTGGAGGTGTAGGGAACGGTTGGGGTATACTTAAAAAAAGTATGGCTTTAACACAAATAGTTTTTGCATAAATGAAGTTCAAAGTCAAGAAAAAATGTGACCATCTCTAGTGTCTGCTCAATCGGTCAGAAACACTCCATGAGGGTGGTATGAGGACCCGACGTCCACAGGTTGGTGCTTACAGTCCAACACCATGCAGGAAGTTTGCCATTTTTCCAGAGAACACAAAGATTGACAAATTCACCACTGGCACCCTGTGCTCTTCACAGATGAAGTTGAATTAGCCTGTCATGTTCTTTTCCATATTAATGTTGAGTGTGACTCCAAATCCAGACATCCATGGATTGATACATTTGATTGATTTGATTGACAATTTCTTTGTGATTTTGTTGTCAATCCAAAAGAACAAAGTATTTAATAATGATATTTCATTCATTCAGATCTTTTTTTGTGTTCCCTTAACTTTTTTGAGCAGTGGATATTAGATATAATTATTATTTTGTCATATGTTAGTATCCTTGTCTACAATACTTTACATCAGCGAATCATCAAAATATAAACCGATCAAAAGTACTGCACATTCGCCATTCTTGAAGGTGTCTTTAATGTCCACAAGAGCAGACTAGCTTCTTTTTCTCTTCTCGGTGGTAACATCTTTCACAAAATTACAGATGGCTCGTCAGAGCACTTCCTGGAATCACATCAAGCCATCTGTCATAAGAAGCATTGTCTTTAAATCTCCCTTTTCCAAAAAGTGCCATGCATTTTAATATGTCTTCTGCGCTATTAAATCTTGCATCATTACGCAAGTTCAATTTATTAATTCCTTCTGACTGTTACTTTAATCAGGATGACACGTTTGAAGGAAACTGACTTATCACCGAGGGATGAAACGAAGTGGCTTATACCCAGATGAAATAATGGATCTGTTCCTTCCACAAGGCGATACCAAATTTCTAAAATATTGATATCAAAACCCTTCTTGTTTTCTTTTGGCTTTTAAATGTATTACAGGTGAAGGGACGATCAATCTGATGTAGAGGCACAATAAAAATTATGCAAAGGCTGCATTTCAAGTCAGCTTTTTGGTATATAGATGAACAATATGCTATCAATTTAGAAGATAACAAACAAGCAATGTCATTTCAATGAAAGTAGTTCATCTTGTAAACAGAATGAGCAACCTAAGCAACGGAGAGATAGTCTAATTCCGTTTCTTTTTTTTTTCTATGATATTACTTTTCTATATATTTACTGACACCTTGCATTCTCAATGTCTATTCAGGAAAATGTCTTGCATCACTAATGTTGAAAGAGAATGCCTGGTAAGCTAAGAATTTCCCAACAGGCATTTGCACATTAATACTGGAGGTATAGGAAAAATGGCAACCATTCCTAGGTAGGGATGGACCGAACTGATCGCCGGAGAACAGTTCGGCGGCGAACGAGCATGTTCGCCCATCCTCTCGCCGGCGGACAGTACGGGTGTTCGACCCGCCCCGTTCGCCGACGAGAAGAAGATCTAAATTCTTCCTCCGGCAGGATCAGAACCTGCGAGATCGTGCCAGAGGAAGAATCTTTTCACTACAAGACCGGGCATGCAGCCGGTCTTGTAGTGAAAAATCCGGCTTGGAGCAGGAAGTGACGTCAGTGACGTCACATCCTGCGCCCGTAACCAGGAACTATGCATTCCAGGTTGCGGTCCAAGGACCGGATGTGACGTCACTGATGTCACATCCGGTTTTTCTGATTCAAATTCCCCGCCTAGAGGCGGGGAATTTGAATGTGTCCGCGAACAGGGCGGACGGCGGACTTATTTAAAAGTCCGACCCGCCCGTTCGTGGACAGTAAATGACGATGTTCGCCCATCTCTATTCCTAGGCAGGGAACAACTAACAATATGAGAATTCAAGAAAAATCTCAAATATAGTGATATATCTTCCTGATCGCTAGTCATCCTTGCGGACAGTTCGGCCAGGAACATGACATGTTCTTTTCTGACTTTTCTTCCCCTGGTGAACAGTACGGGCGTTCAACCCGCGGGAAGAAGGTAACTATTCTTCCGCTGGCCGGATCAGGAGCAGAAAGATTCGGCCAGTGGAAGAATTCTTTCACCCGAGACTGGCTAGAGAAGCCGGTCTCTTGTCAAAGAAAACCGGCTTAAACCTGAAGTGACGTAACGTCCAGATAGCGAAACCGGGAACTGTGCAATCCAGGTACCGGAAGTGTACTAAATTCCCCGGGAACAGGGGTGGAATTTGAATGTTCCCGTGAACCGTGAACCCGTGAACCGTGAGTGCTAGTTCGCAGATGGACCTGGTCAAAGTTCGGCCATCACTACTAATCGCAAATATTCAAGTTTTTATACATCAATACCCAGAACTACCGTGCATTGTGTTCACCATATGCGGCATATGTCAATTCACCCCCGCAAAAAGATGTAGAAGGGGTGTCCATCCTTCTGGTGCATTTGGTCACTAATGGCTTTCAGACACAGACAAAGACAAACACAAGGGTGAATGAATAAGGGCATTCAACAGATAATCCAAACACTGGTATACTGAACAAGCAAAAAAGCTAGCGTACTCAATGCATGTATACCTCATAAGGGATCGTAGCTATGAGGGGGATCGTAGCTGCGAATTTTTCAACAGGATGGCATGAGTTTATCTGGAGCAGGTAAGCCGTCCTGAGGGGGTACGGAAATTGGTAATTAAAATCCAAGCCACACTTGGGATTACTGTATGTCTAAAAAGGTTAAACCTTCTTGTAAATATATACAGTACAAATACTTGTATTGCTTTCTATATCTATATACATAAAGCATTTTTATTCACCAGGTTCTTCCTGTGTTGGTGTGGCTACCTTAGCTATAAGGAAACCAATAGAGCCCATATATAGGCACCTGTTTGCACATCCTAGAATTACTTTTTTGAATGTGTTTGCGCAGCAAGTAACTCACATAAGTGGTCTTGGGACCTATAGACCAGGGAAGTAGACCATGAATAGACAGGCTCAGTGTAAGTTTTAGATGGGCAAAGGGTTTGTGTCCACAGGGCGTTATGGACACATCAGCAGTGGATCCAGTCCCTTTTAAATAAATGGAACACATTGTAACCGTGAAAAAAATATTTAAACACAATAAATACAAATGCGTAGGAACATACAAAAATTAGGGGTGGAAAAGCTGTTTTTTATAAAAAGCATTGTCCCTTTTCTTTGATGTATTGCAGGTAGGTTGGAACAGACATTTTTGAGATGAGTGTTTAATACTGTTTTAAAGAAAATGGTAATGCAAGCCTTTGCTAAGCACCTTGTTTCTGTTTGTAACTAGTGATGAGCTACTAGGCAATATTCGAATTCGCGTAATTTCGCGAATATCCGCCATAATATTCGATTCCATATTCGTAATCTCGAATATCCGCACTTACGACATGAATTGCGATCTAAAAATCGCAATTGCGATCCAATATGCGCAATGCATGCAAGTCAATGGAGCTCGGATATTCGACTGGGAGAATATCCGTAATTTCCGTTTTAAAAAATCGCATTGCGATTATATAATCGCGATCCCATTCATTGCAATGGATCGCGATTATAAAATTGCGATTATATAATTGCGATTATATAATCGCAATAAAATCGCGAAAAATCGCGATCGCGTCGGATATCCGATGATATATTTGCGAATACTCGCCAAATGGCGAAATAGCGATATTCAAGCTAAATATTCGAAAATCGAATATTCGAGCTCAACACTATTTGTAACCAATGGCAATTATAAAAGTATAGGCTTCTAATAACGTAATCAAAGCCAATAGCTGAATATTGTAGGAAATGCAAAGTAGTAAATTTGTAACAGGAACTGTAGTGCTTGCCCCGTAAAAACCGAAATGTTACTTGATCTACAAAATCAATACTTCAAATGCTTGAATGGGTTTAATGCTACGAAGCCGGTAATAAACAACATGTTACAGCGCTAAACAAGTTAAGAATTGTGCCGTATTGACATTTCAAATGCTTCCAAAAGTCTGAGATATAGTCCATTGCTATTCCCAGCCATAAAAACAATGTATTTAAAGGAATACTATAACAGTTCTAGGTCTAAATAATTTCATTTAATGCAGCTTTTGAAAATGTATTTTGATCTCTGGCCCTATTTTTTGTTTTACAAATAAATGTTACATTAAGGTACATTGTTTTTTTTATAATCTGTAATGTTATTAAGATGATGTAAACCAAAGGATGAAAAAGGATTTAATAAAGCTAGCCATACATGTTCCGATTCCATGGCCGATCGATCGCCCATCTGATCGATTCCGGTCAGCGGGAATCGGATGTCCGATCGATCGGCCAATTAAGTCTGTCCGATCGCGCCATACCACCTTGGCCCACGGATTCCTGGACGATTCCGTGTCTGTTCGACTACTTCACAAATGGCAACTCCCCCTGATGTGTGCTGAATCGGATCAGAAAGACCAACATGTTGGTTCTCTGGCAGATCCGATTCTGGGCCCCCGATCGATCGGACATGATCGATCGGTCAAGGTGGGCTACACGCGATCCCTCCACGATCGATTGGCGTGCACGCGCCCGGTATCGATCGTCCTGGAATCCGTTGGGAATCGGACCCGTGTATGGCGACCTTAATATTGATTGGTCCGATGTTCCCTGCAGCAGGTTGATGATGTCATCACAACTCTGCTCACTCTCCAGTTCAGCAGATGCTTTCCCTGGAGACCCACAGCTTCCATGAAAAGCAACAGACTTCGGCCGTATTTAGCGGTCATGTCCGATATGGCTGTTTTTGAGCGGGATTGATTAGTCCCATTCGAAAACAGTGATGGCCACATATTATATGGGCCAGATAGATGGGCATGAGCAAGCACGGGGCTCGAAGCAGCCACAATCTGGCCCATATCTACATGTCTGTACCCTGCTTAAATGTTCACTCTGTAACTCTGTTTCTAACTGAGGTTATCCTCTCCTATCAGTAGTTGCTGGTGAGTGTAGATGAGGGCGGCAACCTGGGAGTCTCCCCAGGAAAGTCCATTACTCACAGAGGATTCCTTAATCTCATAGTAGTCCTCCTAAGTCTTCCTAGTTTCTTAGTAGTGATGAGCTATATAGGTAAAATTCGAATTCACTATATTTCGTAAATAATTACTACTTATATTCAATTCGATATTCACAATTCACATTACAATTGCCTTCAAAATGAATGGTAACATGCTATATTTATTTTGGCATTGCGAATATATATTTGCAATGCATGGTCATAAAGCTTCCTGGTGCATAATATTGCGAATATTCCAGATTGCGAATATCCACTGCCGTATTCGCAAAATTCTCGAATTCTCACATATCCGAAATCCATCAAATATATTTGCAATTTAAATATTCAGCTCAACACTATTTCTTAGAGGTATTTGCTTGGTGACACCGTGGGTCCACTTCTCCTACCTGTTGAACCATGATACCATCCATGTTAGCCCTTACTGTCAACATTGATTTTCCTGATGCACAGACACTCAGTGATACAGTCACTGGGCTTGAAATAGGAAATTTTATAAAAACAAGAAGGATTTATTTTAGCATACATTACCATGTTAATGAGGAAAAAAGGAATAATGGAAGGCAATATAATTGTAGATTTAATTTCAGCTTCAACTCTGTTTGTGCTTTAAGGTGCCCTTATATAAACGTTTTGGGGGACAGCAAAATAAAGATACAGGTACAATATTTTGAAATTTGCTTGACTTTCAAAATAACATAGTGAGGGCTTGTTTCCATTGATGCGGTTTGCCGCGATTATGTCCGCGCGGCTGCCGCCCCTCCGACCGCATCCATAGGCAAACCATCAGCCAGGCTCCATTGGTGCGGCTGAGCATGAATGCGGTGCGGATGGGGATGCGGTGCGGTTCCGAACGCTAGCTTCAGCGTTCTCGTGCGGAAACCGCAACCGACCGCATCCTTTTACATGGGGGCTGCCCAGAGTTTTCATCCGAACGCACGCCCGGACACGTGCATCCAGATGAAAACAGCTTGGGGTGCCGGCGGGAGCGGCTGCAGCCGCGCGGATACAGCCGAGGCAAATCGCACCAGTGGAATCAAGCCCTTAAGAATCCCTTTAGCGTGTCTCATATATATACACATATAGGTAAGTAAAATAAGATCATTCACTTTAAAAAAAGCAAAGTGCAGCAACTTATGACAATCCACCAGTCAATTGTCTCTCATCGCTTAAATGCTGAGAGTAATTTCCAGTTGGTTTTGGGTCTCCGAATATCTTTGCTCTTTGTGCTGTCTTATCAAATAAGCCTTTAAATATCAAAGAAGTGAACAGCAGTAATTCAGTTTTGACATTGGAACATGTCTGCGCCGTGGTGCTTCCAGGAATTGTAAGTGCTTCCCTGTGCGAGAATGCAGAGCTTTCATATTGCAGATGTCCAAGACTGATGCTTCTGGCAGCTTCAGAAGTGGTGCCTCTATAATAACGTTGTCCTGCATAACCCTCCCACCTGTTCCTCGTATATTGTGTGAAAGAATCAATAATACTGGGTGCCAAATCTCTGTTATTACGCTACTGTACAGTACAGTTCTGGATACAAAACCTGGAACAGGCAAGATAATACATAAATTAGACAGAAAAATATTTTAGTGGCCATACTTCCTGCTTTGTAGAGATGATTTGAAATACAACTCTAGTAACAATGTAATCTGTTTGCCTTTCTTGGTTAATTTTTACCCCCCTTTTAGATATACCTGTTTGTAAGTATTTGCATACCATGTTTTAGGCCCAATGACATTGTCACTAGGCTATAGTAATAATGTGCCTTAACTTCCTGGGTGTTTAGCCCGAGTTAACAATTTAACCCCAAGCTAACATCAAGCTTACTCACCTTCCCAATGGAAGCCAGCAGCGGTGTTACGTATTGACATCCACTTAACCTCTTGGGCATTATGGGCTTTTCACGCCATTTTTCATGGCGCGAAAAGCTGCTTCCCGGGCAATCATGGCGGACTACCCTGCCGTGATTCCTTGCTGTCACACCACCAGTATCAATTAGATGCTGGAGGTGTGTGCAGGGGAAAGTGACGCCCCCTCCATTAACATGAAGGTCTATGGCGTCACCCCCGCCCCCTTTGGCCTCAACGATCATGGCGAAGACTCGGGGTCGGAAAAGTTCAATGAGCCTGCAGCTATGCAGAAACACTGCAGGCTCATGGAGAGCCAGCAATTGCGCCTGATTACGGCATGGACGCAGTTTGATCCAAGATCAAACTATGCCCACACTGGCTTAGGGCGTTATGCCCAGAAAGTTAATGAAAGCATTGCTTTTTACAGCACATTACTGGCGTCAGCGATGATGCCAGGGATGTTAAGGGGAGGACAAAGGAGGGCACAAAACACTGTTAACAACAGCACAATACAGGAGATTGCAGTAGTGTGTGCTGTACTCTGCCTGAATTTCCTGCCCGCCCCTGTTCACATCGTCGGCAACGGAAACTGACGCCCCTTTATTACAATGGAGGTCTATGACACGGCCCCCCCATGCCCCCCATTCCTGGAATACCAGAATAGTTGAGGCTATTTAACTCCAGATCAACTGGGTTGTCTCAACCACTAGGGGGGTTAAAAAAGGGCGCCATGTTTGAACTGCCAAGGAGGTTAAATCACACTTATATTCACCTAATATACTTGTCTCTCGCAAACATCCCATTATTCAGATGAAAAATCCTTATCTGTAATGTGATCATCCTGACTTGAGTTGAGGTGAGTATTGTGTCTGTTTAATGTATGTGCATTTTTTTTTTTCATTTGAGTTTATTTCATAAAAGAAATAATGAAATCCATAATCCAAATTTCTACAAAACGATGTCATGGTCGGTTATAGTACATGACACAACCCCCCCTCTCAAAAGGAACATAGAGGAAAATGCAGATTTTTAGAACAGGATGGATTTGTGAAGCATTCATTTATTGTGTTGAATTATTGTTCATAGAGCATGTGTCCTTGTGCTCTAAATACACGGCATTGAATGCAGAAATTACAATAGAACATAAAGGAACAAAAGAAAGTATCTTCAGTCTACATTCACAATATTTGGACTCTCACACCACAAAAATTAGGACTTCCTTTAGACATAAGGAAGATATGTTTAAGTAGCTATCAATGGTATGAGCCGTGTGTGATTTTCTACAAGTGTTAACATACTGAGCCAGGAAAGAGGAAAGTCCTGTTATAGAAATAGGAAATATTTCAAACAAATACTCCCCAGTAATTTTATATCCACAATATGTGGGTAATATTTGCTTTGCCTGCTACAGAAGAAAGGCTTCACCACATGCCGCACGCTGATGGATTATTCCTTCATTGTTTGAATAATGACATAATAAAGGAAATGTGGCTATTTAAAGATACATCTCTCCTAGATGATATGGAGAGTGGTGTGAAAAGATAAGAGTCTGCATTTTTGACATATTACTTTATAGTTATCTTTATGAGTCCTTTGTGGGTGATAAAGGGAAGAGAAATAGAAGCTTAAAGTGAAAATATCCTAAAGAAAACAAAACATGTTGAATTAAACATTCACTTGCCTCTAAGCTATAAGGATGGGGGAGTAGTGTTCCACAAACCTGAAAAGTATGTTTACCATCTGTTCCCTCGAGCCCTAGCAGTTCCCAGGTCAGATGCTGGCAAAAGATTCACCTGACTTCCTGTATCCATGTTCCTGCAATAGAATTTCTCAACCTGTGCATCGGGTCCACCTTTGGGGTCAAACAACCATGTTACAGAGGTCCCTGAATACACTGAAATAGCCAATATTCATCAAAAATATTCGCATTTCGAATATTGAAGCTCAACAGTTAGGAGGGAGAATAACTTAGGAAGAATGGGGAGCTACTCTCCCTTCTAACTTCCCACCCTGAACATCGTTGTTCTGGACTGTGCACTTCTGCGTCCAAAATACTGGAACTGACACTTTGTAACATCACTTCCAGGTAGTGATTAGAGATGGTCGAATTTTTTTTCAAAAATTCGACCATTTCGCCGATTTCGAGTTAACTGCAAAGCCCCTGAACATGGTATAATCACCAAACTTGCTGGAGATGTAGAGAAGGGTTGGGGGTATACTCCAAAAAAGAAAGTATGTCTCTAACACAAATAGTTTTTGCACAAATTAAGTTCAAAGTCAAGTAAAAATTTCGAAAATCGGAATTTTGACTTTAATTTTGAACTTAATTTATGCAAAACTTACATGTGCTAAAGCAACACTTCTTTTTTTCAAATGTTCCCAAAACCCTTCTCTACATCTCCAGCAAGTTTGGTGATGATACCATGTTCAGGGGCTTTGCAATCAGCTCACAAAGTTAGCAAGTCGAAAAATTCGACCATCTCTAGTGGTGATGGCCAAACTGTCCGCAAGGTGGACAGTCTGGCCGCGAACATAACATATATAAGGTGACTATTCTTCAGGAGCAGAACAATTCGGCCAGTGAAAAAATTCTTTGACGAGAGACCGCAGAGAGAAGCCGGTCTCTCATCAAAGAAAACTGGCTTAAACCGGAAGTGACATCACATCCGGATAGAGAAACCAGGGACTGTGCTTTCCTGGTACCGGAAGTGACGTCAGTGACGTCGGCTTCCATTTTTTTCGATTAAAAAAATCCACTGATGGACCTGGCTGAAGTTCCAGGGTTCCAGGGGTCCAGAGGATCTAAAAGGGTTGAGAACCACTGCCTACAGTGTCATTAGATGGTGGTGCATAATTGTTTTCAATGCTAAAAGCAAGGACTTGAATGAAATGAATGGAGTGTAATGATGGCAATGACATCCCCCTAGTTTTTTTTACGCTGAGCAGAGGTTATGGCAGTGCTATGGTGCAATATTAGGGAGGTGAGGAGTATAACAATACAATTAAGATTGTTAGAGGGAGGGAGGGAGATGGAGTACAAAATGTGAGTATAGGTCTGATTTATGTCATCAATAAGGTAAAGTAGAATACACAGCATTTGTAAATTGGTTTTGGGACTTGATTCTGGAGTTACTGCCTAGAGGAGTGGTGGTGAACCACAAGAACAGCCAGTGGGCAGCTGAATGATGCATATCTCTCCTCTCTTTGACTTTGTGCTGCCTGGCAGTGCCTATCAGGGCCGCCATCAGAAATTTGTGCCATACTAATTAGCTCACAGTGTGCACCATTTGCCCTCATAGTGTGTGAAATATTCGAATAGTGTGTGGCTTTTGCTTGTACTGTGAACAATTTGCACACACTGGGCCCCCTACCCCCGTCAGCTCCACAGGATGCTTACCTGTTCTGTAGACGTGGGCACTAAAACGTTAGCAGCACACAGGACAGCGAACCCAGTTGTCATGCTGATGCCGCAACAACAGCGTCAGGCATGGCACTGACTAGGCAGAGGACCCCCGGGCTCCCCTAGATGGTCAGGCCCGGGTTGGAAGTGCCCCTGTACTGGTCTGACAGCAGCCCTGATGCCCATACCCTCAGAAATGGCTCTGAGTGTCACCTCTTGCACATATGCCATAGGTTCACCAGCAATGTTGTAGGCTAACCCATTGGTGACAACCCTAAAGGGTGTACCCTCCTGTTTGTAAACTGTGAAAGAAGCATGTTTGAGAGTCTGAGACTGGTACAGTATATGTACTTTTAGGTGCCTATGGCTGGTGCTCACTACTCTACAGTACTTGATTTTTATTTTATATAACAACATAGAAGACATCTGGCCAATTTACATAAATAAGAATCTCAGTAATAATTGTAGAACCGCCAGCTTTACTTCTGCTTCAGGATGGAGAAACCACCACAGTGCACTGTACCTAGGGCAATCATCCACCAAGATTAGCACATATTGAGCATCTATATATAGACAGCACCAAATGCTGTAGCAGTTTAAATTGACAACACGCATGTTCGAATGTGTCATATGCTCATGAATACATACAGATTCAAAAATATGTTTCCTCAACATACTAAAGTCAGAGTTCACACAAAACAGGTGGTGATGGCAAGACATGCGGAAAGAAATAACTGCAGTGACAGAATAAGTCACATTGCATAGTTATATTTTAAGTGTGTTAATGAAAAAAAAAATTATTAGAAAGATTGTTACAGACAGCATTCATTTATGCAAATGTTTTTTTAAATAACTGCTCTGGCCTGTTTATTATGCAAAGACAGTGTCATTGCTAAAATGATGAACTAATACATAGTTTTGGTTGGTCAAGAAGGGATCATTTTTTCAATAATTGCTCTAGAACATAAAGCTTTTGCTTAAATACGTTTTAAAGTCAAGTAAACATTTTTACGGCGATTTTACTTTTTACAGATGGATAACACAAGAATACCAATAGTTTTGAGCGAGAATATTCGAAATTCAAATATGTTCTATGGATATCCGACATTAGAGAATTTGCAATATGCATTTGAGAAATCTTTGGGTCTTATATGTGTTTGCTACCAGCCTCACTTGTTACCTGCCTGACATCCCGGGTTCCTGACCCTCTGCTTGTTCCTCGGACTGCTCTTACTCCTTGATCCTCTGCACTTCATCTCAGTACCTCTCCTGATTCCCGGCTTCTGACTCTCGGCTTGTTAATCGGACGTCTCTTACTCCTTACGCCTGGCACTACGTATTGGTTACCCCTTCAGTTGCCATCTTGCACAGGTGCTTTCTGGGGACCGCAACTAGGGGATCACCTGCAGCCAATTCCAACTCCCTTTGCGGGGAGCTCTGGTGAATACCAGATAGTCTCTTAGACTCTGCGCCCCGGATTGCACCCCTGCCAACCATGCAAAGTGGGTCCACATCCGTGAATCACCGGTGTCACCGTTGCTCTGGTGTCATCCGCCATGACAATATTATGCTTCAACATTGTTAACTAGCATACATCGCACATATTTGTGCGCATTGCAAATGGATATGTTTAATACGCACAGTGCTCGTAATTGCTAAGATCACATAATGAAGAAGACAAGCTGTAAAGCTGCATCTTGAATCATTGCGCACAGGCGGGCGCGATGAAAGGCAATAGAATTCGGTTGAATCAAATTTTAAAAATTGTGAATGTTCCTTTGTATATTTTTGCGAAATTGTGCGAATTTGAAGATACCATATGTCGCTTAACACTAAATACCAAGATCATCTGCAAAATGCAGTGTCTACAGCAGGAAATATCAGGACCCGTCCGAATACTCTCAATTTAGAGAGCAGAGATAAACTGGGAGAGCAGTCTGACTTAGGCGTCAGGTGATGATCTTTAAATGGTGTCATTGATATATTGTCATTCCTATATAAGACTTAGGAGGGGAGGAGGGTGAACAACCGGGTCAAGAACAGATGACTCTGATAGTACAAAGACTTATAAAAGCTTGGTTAACAGCTATGCTACAGAACAAACTCATTTAAAAAAAAGAAACATAGTAGAAAAGAATGTCTTGTGTCAAGTCGAATTTCTCATTTACCATATTTTTTGCTCTATAAGATGCTACTTTCCTTTCCCAAAATCAGGGAGGGAGGGGGGATGTTTGTGTTTTATAGTGTAAATGAGTCATGGCCACCCTTGGCCGAAAGACTATTTGGCTGTGGGTGGTCTGCCTTTGCTCTCTGCATAAGCCCCAAGCATTGAGCTTTCATGAGATCCACCCTCTGTTACTGCTTTGTGTAAAACAGCAAGGCAATTTAAGCCCGACTCACTCACACACGGCAGAGGAAAGATCCGCCCACGCTCAAGCTGCCTGGCTGACATAATCACAACAGATGCAGAGGGAAGGTGCTAAAGCTGCCCACTTACACCCACATGCTAACCGACCAGAGCAGGACCAGAAGAAGGTAGAGGCTGGGAAGCTGTCAGAGGCAGCCTCTGACAGCTTTCCCTTCTCCTTTAAGTCAGAGCTCAGTGTCCTGACCGGCAGAGCGGCAGTTCTTCACTGGTATACTTTGTATAGTTCTATGGACTCACTCAGGGCTGCCACCAGGCCAGTGTGGGGTGTCGACCATCTAGGGGTCCAGGCAGTCGACTGGTGCCACGCCTTTTTTGGCTTTGGAACCTGGTGTTACACCCTATGCACTGCTTCGATGCTGCTGTCATGACTTGCTGAGACTTCTTAAGGCCCCCATACACGGCACGTATTCGTGCCGGATTCCGGGCGCGTGCACGCGGATCCATCGTGCCGGAATCCCCTGCAGCCCACCTTGCCCGTCCGATCGCGTCCGATGGATCGGGGGCACAGAATCGGATCCGAGGAAGAACCAACCTGTTGGTCTTTTCGGGTCCAATTCTGCCCTGATCAGGGGGCGTTGCGGTCAGGGAGGCGATCCATCGGACACGGATCCCTCCCGGATCCGGCCGTACAAGGTGGGCTGCCACGATCGGATTCCCTAATTGGCTAATCGTTCTCACCTGTGGATGCCGGCGGAATCGCCGGAATCCATCGGGTGCTGAATCGATCAGCCAGGGAATCCTTGCCGTGTATGGCTAGCTTTAGTCTTTGGGTGGGCTCTGAAAAACAACCTACTGTTGGCCCCTGAAAATTTCTAATGGCGGCCCTGCATTCATAGAATAGTGGCCTGTTTTTTGAGAGCAGCATAATTTTTGTTTACAAATACTGAAGTTTTCAAATACCATAGAAAGAATATTTATATAAAAGGAAATAAAAGGGTCATTCATAGGAATATAAAAAAAGTGGTATTAATTGGTGATACAAACACATTTTCCAATACAATGTTTTAATATTTGTTTTCATATCAGCCAGACTATACTTTCATTTTGATGCTAACGTTTGTCAGGAAAAATAGAACAACTCAGTTAAAAAGTTTGTCCAAATATATTAAAAACTAAACTGCCTTTCCCCCTCGAAACAGATGACTCCATTAAGGTCTCAAATATTTTCCCAGAAGGAACCCCACATGTTTTTTCTCTGTGCCTCCAGCTACATCTGTCCTTTCTCTAATGATTGCCTACGTCGTGAACAATTAAGTCTGAGATGTGCGTTCATTTAACCTGATGTTACAGAGATTTAACATTTCTTCTGCGTTTTTTCAGAGGCACCTTGCGTAAAGCATCACTATCTGTACTCCCTTTGGTACATTTGTACAAAGAATATATAAAAGATTCAACTCTTTAAATGAGGTATTATCCTGCAACCACCGGGAGATTATTGCCAAAGAATATACTGAACGCGATCCAATGTGTCATAACACGCTCATGTAAGTGGTTTTGACCCTTCCCATTTTAAAAAGACTGAGAAAGTATTTTGTGAGCATGTCGAAGCTTTTGAAGATGTGTCACTTGTTCTTTCGCACAATGGAGCGTGAAAACATTATGATCCGATTAAGATTTCCAACTAAATAAATTATACAAGAATCATTTCAGAGACTGTAGACAGAGAAGGTTTGGCGTGACACAACAGCTGATTATTTTACTACAGGACTTATAGAGACTTATGGTAGATTTATGCCGATCATTATAAAATATTGACACTCATAGTCCGTGCTATGTGCAAGAATGAATGTGTTACAGGGCAGAAGTTTCAGCCCTGTTATATAATAATACACACCACATGGACATCACAGGAAGTGTGGACAAGCCACTTCCTGAAGTTAAAG
This sequence comes from Ptychadena robeensis, assembly GCA_036250615.1. Lineage (NCBI taxonomy): Eukaryota > Metazoa > Chordata > Amphibia > Anura > Ptychadenidae > Ptychadena > Ptychadena robeensis. The sequence continues at coordinate 11,103,278 of CM070036.1, read as the reverse complement.
CCAATACATGGGCATTGCATCACTTCCCATGGTGGGAGCCCCGCCCCTTCCTGGGCAGGCATCGCCGGGACAGTGAGGAAGTTTGGGCAAGGAGATCAGTCAGAAACTTGGAAGCGGGCTGGTAGGATGTGCGATGAGGACGTTGTGGCATGATCTTACAATCTTGGCTAAGTATACTAAACGTGGTCCAATGTGTCATAACACGCTCATGTAAGTGGTTTTGACCCTTCCCATTTTAAAAAGACTGAAAAAGTATTTTGTGAGCATGTGGAAGCTTTGAAGATGTGTCACTTGTTCTTTCGCACAATGGAGCGTGAAAACATTATGATCCGATTAAGATTTCCAAAAAAATAAATTATACAAGAATCATTTCAGAGACTGTAGACAGAGAAGGTTTGGCGCGACACAACAGATGATTATTTTAGTACAGGACTTGACACTCTAAGTATATTGACAAAATATTGACACTCATAGTCCGTGCTATGTGCAAGAATGAATGTGTTATAGGGCAGAAGTTTCAGCCCTGTGTTTATATCATAATACGCACCACATGGACATCACAGGAAGTGGGGGCAAGCCACTTCCTGAAGTTAAAGCCAATACATAGGCATTGCATCACTTCCCATGGCAGGGGCCCTTCCTGGGCGGACATCGCCGGGACAATGAGGTGAGGAAGTTTGGGAAAGGAGGTCAGTCAGTAACTTGGAAGTGGGCTGGGAGGAGGTGCGCTAAAAACATTGTGGTATGATCTTACAATCTTGGCTAAGTATCCTTTTGTCTATATTGTTAATCTATAAGCCAGTTACATTGTGTTTGTACTTACATGACCATGAAATACATGTACCTATATTGTATGTGATTGTAACGAAGTAAAGGTGTCTTTTATGTTATATCTGCATAGTTTAAAGTGATTTCGGGTAATACCTATTACATATTGTTGCTAAGATATAACTGAGGGTCACGTATCACTTCCTAGGAGGGTAAAGGCTGAATATTGACCACTGTCTTATGATACCTGGCCTTAATACACCAATAAGGATAGATATTGCTTGAGAAATAGTAATAAGCAATATCTCCCCTTTTTCAAACGGATGTGACATTCTGTTTAAAAAATTTCAACTACTTGGTCTTGGTCAAAAAAAAATTATTTTTAACTAGCTGACATTATCAGTCAATAAAAAAAAAAACAGAACATAGTGTCATATTCCTCTACCACATGTTTTTGCATACATTAAGTCAAAATTGTGACTTGACTTGTAACTAATTTATGCAAAAACTTCATGTGCTAGAGCAATACTTTCATGGAATGTTCCCACAAACCTTCTCTTTCTTTCCAGCAATTGTATTAATAATACCATGATCAGGAGCTTTGCAAATAACCTCCCTAGTGGTGTAGCTCGGGGTAAGGTTGTTTTGCACTCACGGTAACTTACCTATCACTAGCAAACTCACTGATTGTTACAGGCTCTGCCGCATTGGTGTCATCGATGCTGCAGAATAGCCGTGGCGGGGGGGAGATCCTATTTTTACATACTTTACTCCCCTAGCGGTAGAGATGAACCCAGTTCATCCGGAGTTTGATGTCATTGGCGATGCAGAATGGGCAGGGATGCACCTTAGAACTCCATTATAATAGAGGTGCATTGGTTTCCTGATGCTAGCGACGTAGGCAGGGGTGGGGGAAGGCAGGAAATTCAAGCAGGATAAAGCATACTCTTTCGACTAGCTGGATTTTGGGAGATAATTACAAAGCCCCTGAACATGGTATCATCAACAAAATGTTTGAAAATGCAGGGAAGGTTTGTGAGAACATAAAAAAAAGTGTTGCTCCAGCATATGTAGTATTTGCATAAATTATGTTTTGAAGTTGACATTTTTTTCATTCAAATTTGGACTTAGGTTTAGACTTAAGTTATGCAAAATTATGCAAAAATTTTTTGTTTTAATACTTAACTACATGTCCAGAAATATGGTATATTTGAAATAAATTCACAAATAAATTTACTAGTCGAAATTTCATAACCATGTCTTTTAGGGAGTATGAAAAGGTGAGAAAGTCCCATCTTGGGCAGTTGTCTCTATAAATGGCATGTTCTCTTAGGGAATGTTCCACTTCAGAACTGTAGATGATCAATCTGATCAGCAACCCCATTTGTATTTCTCACTATCTTATTGGCAGATGATATTGAACAGCTGCTTCTCCATTAGTTCTTTTCCAATATAACTTTTCCTAGGAAAACTTGTTAGTTGTCACCAGGGCAGGTATCTCCTTTAGAAAATTCTTTGCTTTCCCTTCATTTTCTGTAAAATAGAGAGGGTGTCTGTCTAGGAGAGGCACAGACTTATCAGTAGTAGAATCTGACAAGGGTTGAAACTAAAGGTGGGTTTACACGTGTAGATTTTTTTCGTTCGATCAACAAAGAAAGAACAATTTTTTAGTTGATTAAACAAAAATATAGAAATTGTTTGATGGATAACTTTTTTCGACCTCGAACAAAAATTAATTTGCAAGGTCATCGAACATGTTGGTAATTTTTTAGATGTCGTTGTAATTTCTAATGTATTTTCATTCGATATCGGCGATGGATGAACAAAAAATATAAGGTTACATTCGGTAAATGGACAAACGATGTTCGACAAGGGTATCAAAAAAAAATTGACTTGGCAGTTGATTAAAGAAAAAATCTACAGGTATAAAACCACCTTAATAGTTCCCTACAAAGCTAGATAAAGTCTGCCTGAATTTTACCCTCCCTAGCAGTCCGCCACCCTGACCATTTTTTTTTTTTTAAAGTGTTATGGAAAATATAAACATATTACATCGTTACCTGTTTGTATTTCCAGCTCTCCCTCCTGCACATTCCTGGCGTCACAGCAGGCACTGGCCTGGGGTTACCGCCATAGGTAAATATATCTAACCCAAGCTACACTCAGGGTGACCGGTAAGGAGGTTAATGACACCCCATTCTTAATACTACCTAACAGGATTTAATGGAGAGTTGGGCCATCCTTTGTAGCTATAACACAAGGTTTAGTGGTGTTAATATAAATTATTGACCATTTGTCCACTGAAGAGCATTTGTTAAGCCCCCCATACACCTTACAATCTTACCATACATTTCTGTACAATCAACTTTTTTTCTACCAAAACCATGTAATGAGGACCTTTCTAATCCTTCTAATTACTATGTATTCTGCAAGGGAGGACCCAGCACTACATAGCAGTGATATATACCTTCCAATCACTATGTATTCTATCAGGGAGGACCCAGCACTACATAGCAGTGATATATACCTTCCAATCACTATGTATTCTATCAGGGAGGACCCGGCACTACATAGCAGTGATATATACCTTCCAATCACTATGTATTCTATCAGGGAGAACCCAGCACTACATAGCAGTGACATATACCTTTCAATCACTATGTATTCTATCAGTGAGGTCACTATACTACAAAGTTGTTGGTAAATTGAATGGAAATTGTATAGAGTGATCTAAAAGTGTATGGGGGGCTTTACTCATGTTTTGGAGAAGGCTAAGTTCAAAGGTTACACTCTAATAGTGATGAGCAGCATAGGCAACATTTGTATTCGCAAAAATATTCGCAATTCATTCATAAGTTTAAGAATTTGTAATCTCAAGTCATTATAACCTTCATTGTACAAATCAGTACATGCGCATATTGCGAATGCAATGCGTGACAGTTTCGAGAACTGAGTGTCAAATATCTTGAATATTCACAATTGCTAATATAAAGCACTATATTCAAGATCTTCGCATATTCTCGAAGTGCCTCATCCTTAAGGTTCACTTTTAGGTTGAGGGGCAGGCCAGTTAAGTTCCTCTGCACCAAACTTGCACATCTATGTCTTTGGTGGATCTTGGTTTGTGCATTGACGAGCAGTCAATTTCAACAGAAAAGGACCATTTCCTTTTTCCTCCATTAGAATAGAAGATCACAAAGGATATATAACTGTGAATATCAACGAATTGGAATATACGTTTCATATATATTTTTTGGAATATATGTTTCAAAGAGTTGAGGCAAAATCAAGACAAGAGCAAGAATAATCCATAACCGGTAACTGGTTCCTCATCAAATCTCTATTGTTGTAAAATAACTAGTATATTTAATGTTCAACATAGTACAAGCAGCAGGAGTTTAGACGAAAAAATCACAAATGACTCATTGTTAAGCCATTGTGATTGGTTGCCATGGATTTCGACAAACCACTGGTCCCCCCCACCACCACCACCACCATCATGGTGTTATGTAAGCCTGTAATTGTCTCAGATATAAGGAGCCTAAAATAAGTTTGGAAAAAGAGACATGATTTATGGGCTAATTAATTTTCTTTGCAAAATGTGTTATTTCTGTCAAAAAGTGAGACTGTTTTAGTCAATTAATCCATTAGCTTTTAAATAATTACAATAGGCCAAAGCTGAATATTTTTAATTAAACAGCTGTATTCATTTAAACAATAAATTGAATGCCACTTACGGTGACATTAGCGGAAAACGCAGCTCATATTTTCAAACATTTTTGATTTATTACCTAGGTAAAAACTTTAATTAACAGCCGCTCCACTAAATAACAATGTACATAATTGATCAGAGGGGTTCACTGTAGGACACAATTATGCAAATGTTCAAATTTATTTTGTTTAATATTTAATTTTTACACCGTGTATCAGAATAGATGTGTTTAATTAGACTTATGTTAGTATAGTGTACATGTGTGAAATGTTTGTATATTTGCAAGATGCTGTTGGCTACATAAAAAACACTAGGTTACCAATTCCTTAATTCCATAAATATACAGCTGAACTTCATCAGCATAAAGGACACCAAGGAATGTAATTAGTGTCAAATTTGTTTAATTAAGATTCAAAAAGTTAATTAAATGTTTTGAATAGTTTTACAATAGCTAGAGATGGTCCAATTACTGACTTTGTGAGTTGGAAAAGCAAAGAAGAGTTGTGCAAACACTCCTCCCATCTTTGCACTTTTCCTTTTCTTCCTTCACCTTGTCTTTGCATTTTCTGGCTAAAATTAATGGAACCGTGACAGCATTTGAGGGGCAGGATACGCCCTTGGGGGGGGAGACCTCCTCCCAATGTGTATGGTTCAGAGTTCAAAGGGGGGCTGCAGAGGTATTTCTTTGACCCCCTTTTTATGTTTGCTTATGGATGTGTCTTCTGTGTCTTCCTTTAATGTTGATTTTTGTGTGCATGCAGTTGATTGAACATGTTCTGCCTCCTATGCTGTCTGTGTGCCTCCTATGTGTCTTAATAAAGATATTTAAAAAAAATAAAATTTCGACTTGAATTTGAACTTTATTTATGAAAAAAAACAATTTGTGTTAGTGCAATACTTTTTTTTTTTTTTACCCTCAACCCTTCTCAACATCTAGCACGTTTGGAGATGAAACCATGCTCAGGGGTCAACTCACAAATTTGAATTGGTTGAATTTTCACTACAACTACATTCTTGTGTATGTCAATATATGGACCAGCAATTTCATGGTTCAGACCTCTATGGAACTCTATCTGCTCATTAATTTATACAATGTGTGTGTTTGTTCAACTTGATAGTAGGCAATACTGTGCGGGGGAAGGTTTATGGGAGATGCAGGAGGTTAAATAGACCAAGAGGATTAGGATCAAATCTCCTAGGATGAGATGTCGTTTTTGTTTGATACATGCTGACAAGGTAAGAAAGACCAAAGACCCATTGGTAGTACAAACATTTTGACTACTCTCATTGGTCTTAAGATTTATTAGTCTAACCATTTTGGCTACTATACTTCTATTTAATCACAATCAATGTAATTTGGTTCTGGTACTTCTGGTTTTTATAACCAATTACCAGTGCTCTAACAGCTTTGAAGCAAGAGTGTCTATCTCTTTGACTAGACTAACCTTCAGTACACACTGTTGGTGACCTTGCTTTCGGTTTTTCCGATTCAAATTCCCAGCGAACAGGCAGGGAATCTCAAGTTCACCACGAACAGGCAGATGTTGGACTTTTCTAAAAGTCCGATCCGCCTGTTCGCGAACGGAGGTGGCCGATGTTTGTTGTCTCATTTATGTGAAACACATAGTGCATGAAAAGACCCCTGAAGAAACGGACACCCGTGAAACACAAGCGTCTGCCCAGTGCAATGTTTTTAAACAATTGTAATTTTTATCCGTTCTTGGAATAGTATGTATACAACGTGCCCTGTTTGGCTCTGTACTTGGTAATTTGCTAATTTTTTTAATTTGAGATTGTCATTGTACTGGAATCAATAAACCTTACCTATTTTCTATGACGATTTATGATGCTGTAAAGTTCCCTTGCTCCTTAGGGAGGATTATGAAAAATTTTTGTTTTCCCTTATTTTATACATTATTCTATATACAATACTGTGGATGTTATGCATTAGTATTGTTTTTAACCAAGTTCAGTGCAGTGCAGCAAAGTACCCAAACTTTTTGCAAAGAGGGCCAGGTTTGCTAAGGTGAATAGTTTTTTTTATTTTACCATTCAGCCTTACATTCTTTGAACCATTGACAATAAATACAAATGATCTATACCACAGGGAATATCTCTTCCTTCACACATATTTGGCATTGTTATTGTAAATCTTTAGCCATTTACTGCCATAACACTGATGAAGGGATGTTGGGACTTGTAGTCCTCCCCGCTGTCCAGCCACATTTCACTTAACCCCCAAAGTCCTGACCATTCCCCTAGTTATGAGCTTTAGAGAATCAGTGATGCTCATGTGTTGCTGCATCCTTGGATAATCTGCATGTTAAAGCAGCCATCACAGACAGGCAGAACTCTGTAAACTCAGGATTGAAAAGCAAGCCAATATGCAAATTTTACATTGCAGCTGTGGTTCTTAATGGGGATGGGAGCCCTCTTGTTGCAACTGAAACAAGTCCTTACTGTCGCTAGAGATGGTTGAATTTTTTTTCAAAAATTCGACCATTTTGACGATTTTGAGTTAAGTGCAAAACCCCTGAACATGGTATCATCACCAAACTTGCTGGAGATGTACAGAAGGATTGGGGGTATACTACAAAAAATAGTATGTCTCCAACACAAATAGTTTTTAATTTTGAACTTAATTTATGCAAAAACTACATGTGCTAGAGCAACACTTTTTTTTTAAATGTTCCCACAACCCTTCTCTACATCTCCAGGTGATGATATCATCAGGCTTTGCAATCAGCTCACAAATTTAGCAAGTCGAAAAATTCGACCATCTCTAACTGTCGCCCATAGATAAAGGTAGCCATAGACAGTTTGATTCTTTTGCGATTGTCTCTCGATTTATTGGTAACATGTGATCGAATAATCATGATCGATTAAAGGGTTTGAAAAAGGAATTCAATTGGAAATTATGTCAGGGTGGGTGTACCTGAAGTGCTTGTATATACTTGTCCGGAATCGAACAGGAATGGATCGAGGGTCACTAACAAAGATACATCAATCTAGCGATCAACCAAAAAAAACCTTAGAACAATATGTGCGATTGCCTTTTGTTCAATCTCTTCTTTAATATTTTTTTGACGATCATACCAGGTGGGCAGGAATGATTTGCCAATTGATCAACCTCACTGATCGAACGTTGTGGACGATTGAATGGAAAAATCAACAGTTGTATGGCTAGCTTTAGGCATTGTAATGCCAGAATAAAAAAAGGATCATGTGACCTGGATTGAAAAACATTAACCCTCTGAGCGTTTATAACCGTGCCACGGGCAATCGCGGCGGAGCACAATGTGCTCCGCCGTGATCGCCAGCTCAGCTCAGGGTTCTAAACATAAGCCCGGCGTCACTGGAGACGCCAGACTTATGCTGGAGAAAGGCGACGCCCCTCCATTTACATGGAGGTCTATGGCGCCGCCTACCCCCGCCCCCTTCACGTCACCGGTGACGTGATCGGGGGCGGACCCGGAAGCATCGGCATACATGCCGATGCTCCCGACCGCCGTCAGAAGACGGCGAGACCTCGGGCGTTCCTCCGGCTACCTGGGGCTGAGTTTCATGATGCATGAAACTCACCCCGAGTTAATTCGGGGAGAACGCTCAGAAGGTTAAACAAAAGGATTCCTGCTTTTCATATTCTTTCGATGGACTGTTTAGTGTTTATATCACACGCCTAGGACTAGGTAGAAGGGGTCACATGCACTTTATCTATGAAATCTATATGACATTTATAGAGATATGGCACACTGAACATATCCATTGATTAAAATAAATTGAACAGTGTCCACATGTTAAATATCTGCAAATCAGAAGATTTATCTGTTCGATTACCTTGTTTACTGTAACCAAGCTTGACCCACGGGATTTTCAATCCATGGTGATTTTAGCTAGAAAATATGGACTATCAATTTTTTAGTAATGTAGTTTAATATGACTCCTGCGATCTCACATCAGCCAGCAAATAATCTATAAAGATCAGGTTTTAGATAAGGATGACCTTCGAGTGATGGATGTCTTCTCCATGCACTTGGTGACCTATAATTAATCTACATTATTTCATGCTCTCTAAATTATTCTTTTCTTCTGACAGAGGCACGCACCAAGTCTCTGGGGCTTTGTTTACTTAGGACTGCTGGCTTCTTCGTGATAGTATATTATATATTTGACTATATCTAAACTGACTGGACTTATTTATTGTGTTTTTAGTGTTTATATTTCAACAATGGAAATAAACAGGAAAGTGTTAGGCAGCATTCACACTAATGCATAGGCACCTGCCCGCCCGGCCCGGGAGATGCTTAAATAAGTGAAGCAGCCCCATGTTAAACCTTTTATTATTATAATTTATTTATATTGTGCCAACATATTACGCAGCGCTGTACAATACATTAGAGTGGAGATACAACACAGGTACAGGTTGACACAGTAGGAGTAGAGGACCCTGCCTGACTGGGCTTACAATCTAATAGGTTGAGAAAGAGAGTATACAATAGGTGGGGGGATAGGTATGGTTGTGATGTTTGGAATGAGAAGATGGGTAGGAGAGACTGAAGAGGTGGGCTTTCAGGGCTTTTTTAAAAGTGCCAAAGGTAGGAGCAAGTCTTATGGGGTGACGGAGAGCGTTCCAGAGGGTAGGAGTGGCCCTAGAGAAGTCTTGAAGCTTCACATGTGATGATGCTATGAGAGGGGATGTCATTAGTAGGTCACTGGAGGAGCAGAGGGGGCAGTTAGATGTAAGGAGGACAGGAGGTCTGGAGTGAATTGAGGGCAAGGCACAGAACTTTGAATTTGATTCTCTGGACAATTGGAAGCCAGTGTAGAGATTTGCAGAGAGGAGCGGCAGATGAGTATATGAGTCTAGCAGCACCATTCATGATGGTCTGAAGAGCTGACAGTCTAGTAAGAGGAAGACCAGAGAGGATGATGTTGCAGTAGTCCAGATGAGAAATGATAAGAGCGTGTAACAGGACTTTGGTGGCCTCTGGGAATAGGAAGAGGCCTATGGACGAATGCCTAAGAAGTAATCGGAGAACACGGCATATCGTGTTCGCTCAACTATTGGCACTTTTTAGGCGCCTGGCATTGGTAAATGCTGCCTAAATGTCAATTGTAGGTATTAATTATAAAAACAGTTGTTAATCCAGTATCTTCTCCATTGTAATTACAAACTTATTTTACAGAACTTTTTTATTTGGTTCTTTTGAATTTTTTTTTTTTTCTAATTCCTGGTTAAAGGTATCAGAAATGTTTCATTACACCAGTGAAAAAGGTTAATCACATATTATAAAGTCCAGATAGCTGCATATAAGTAATGGATGGAGTAGGCCCCGCCCTACTACCCTATGATAGGACCAAAAAACTACAAAAGATTCTGCCAATAGGGAAGCCAGTTGTCTTTCCTCACTATGCTAATAGGAGAAAGACCAAGATTATCTAGCAGGAAGTTATTATTTGGCCCTTCACCTTCAAGGTGTTGTTGCAGAATGTATGTTGTCTAAATATGCCATGACTTGGATTTTCACTTCTGGTCCTCAGGATGCACAATTCCTGTCTAAATGGTGTGTGTCTGGGAGTCCTGTCTCATTCTGCTCTTTGCGTTTGTTGGCACCCAAGTATTTTCTGGATTCTCATAGGATGTAGATTTTTTATGTAATAATTTGCCTTTTGGCTGAATTGAACTGTTTGACGTTTTTAATCTGCCTTACTAGGTAGACTATTCCTGTAAATTACCTGGCTGCCATACTGAGTCAATGGCTTTAGTTCTCTCTACATTAGTCCATTGAATACAGAGGTACAGAGACATCAAGTCAACTGACATTTTTAGCTTTTGATCATATTTTCATTACTAAAAGATTCAATGAACATTTGTTAATGTAATATGACTTATAGAAATAGCTGTGGGAAACCCTACAAGAAATATGGACTAGACATTAATTTAATCCATAAAGAAACACTTTTGCCTAGTTTAACTTCGGCTTCCGTTTCTTATTACAACACTCCATTTATAGTAAAAGTGTTTTCAACATTCTAGCTCAGTAGGTTAGTGACTCAGAGAAGCTAATGGATTAGCCATTGAGTTAGAATTTTTAGGACCGTAAAGCCAGCCATAGACGTGGCGATTCTCAGCCATAGTTGGTCGCAACGCATAATGGTTGGTCGCACGCAACTACAGGGGTGCCCACCTTAAGGTTTGGACCCAAAAAGCCAGCAGGTTCCATCACACGGCTGGTTCTTTTTGTGGCCGATCCTGTTGTAGGCAGTTATTGTGGATGGGAAGTCTCGTCCCCCCAGTTAATTGGCTACAATCTGCCGGGAATCTCCTTTGTTAGTGGAGCACACAGGATACCCGTCAGTTCTGTAGCTGATTCCTCACAGTGTTGTGACATCACCACACTGTGTTGAGTCTGCTACAAGCCGGCCATGGATCGAGACGTCTATGGCCGGCTTAAGCCTTTAAACATTGGCCTGAGTGCGTGAGCATATAGATGCTTTAGAATGTATCATGAATGCTGAATCTGCAAGAGATGGGCCTTGAAGGGGAATTCCATAATTTTAACATGCACCACCAACCATCCTCCTTCACTGTGACCTAGGAACTTGGAGCCTTCTTGTTGGTTCCACCCAAAGAGGTACATTGGCTTTAGTGAAAGTCTAGTATATTCCTGGAGAACGGAAAGGGTATCTATTCTTAATTATTTTTCTTTTTTGTTATTCTTAAACAGTAGGGTGGAGAATCTAGAAATATAATATTAAATAGCAACAGAATTATACTTTAAACTAACCAAGACTACTGAATTACCAAAAGGATTTCCCTATAATAAGCGTGAAGTTATTTAAGCGTAAAATTGTGAAATTGGAAGAAGGGTCAAGGTTTTGTTTTCTGAACTGAATGTAAAGCAATATGTCAGTTTGTTTATTATGATCTGTTCTCTAATAGTTTATGGAGTAATATGTCAAGCTGACAAATGTCAGAATGTTAAAATGTCAATAATTAACTAGCTGTAGTTTTTGTGGATGTGGATGAGGTGATTTATCTCTGACAACATAAGAAAATGTTGGCATATTAATCAGATACATGTTTAGGTTGCCATGTTTTGTGAAATATATTTTATTTATTCTGAACATGTGGGTGGGATTTGGTATACATTTGTTTTGAGGACAGTCTGTGCGTTTTATAGGCCCATAGATAATCAAGTATCCCTTGCTGTATATTATGGATCTTTCTTGCGGGGATTTTGACAGGTAGCGTATTAAAGAGGTATAAAAATTTAGGCAATATCATCATTTTGATTCCCTCTATCCTACCAAATAAGGAGATTGTGTGTTTCTTCCATTTTCTCATCGTTTCCTCAATTTCTTTTATTAAAGGTGGATAATTACTACTGTATAGCTTGTCATATCTTGACGTTATTATTACACCTAGATATTTCATCTTCTCAATATTCCACTTTCATTTGTAATTTTCTTTTAGGTTTTCTACATTCTTTCTATCCATGTTTAGGGGCATGGCTTCAGTCTTCCCAGTGTTGTTTTTGTATCCCGACGCCATATTGATCCAAAATGTTCATTAGCGACGGAATGGAGATGTTAGGTTGTACCAAGCTAAGTAGAACATCATTGGCAAATAGTGAAATTTTATATTCCTGTTCTCCTATTTCTACTCCCTTAATATTGCAGTTCTTTCTCACATGGGCCGCCATTGGCTCTATTGCTAGGGCGAATAGGATGGGGGAAAATGGGCATCCTTGCCTCGTGCCGTTGCTAATTGAGAATGGCTCTGAGTTGCCAATTGATGTTTTAACTGTGGCGGATGGGAGCTCCTATTGCTGTTAAATAGGCCCCCCTTAGACCGAAATATTTCAACGTTTTCATCATAAAGGGCCAGCTGAGCCTATCGAAGGCCTTTTCGGCGTCCAGACTCAGCACCACCGCCCCGGCCTTCCTCTGATTTATAACCTCTATTACATCAATTATTCATCTAGTATTATCCCCGTCTGCCTACCTGGAATAAAACCAGTCTGATCTCTATGTATCAATGTCGGTAGGTAGATTGCTATTCTGTTCGCTAATATTTTAGCGTATACTTTTACATCGGTATTTAGTAGCGCTATCAGCCGGTAGCTCTTACAATCAGCCGGATCTTTACCGGATTTTACAAACACTGATATATACGCATAGTTCATCAGTTTGGGCACCTCCTCCCCATTCATGAAGCCATTGAATAGCTTAGTCAGGTGTGGCGTCAGGATACCTGAGAATTCCTTGTCGTAGGAATACGTGAATCCGTCTGGTCCCGGGGCTTTATTAGCTGGGAGTTTCTTAATAGTTGTGGAAACCTCTTCCTCCGTAATATCTCTGTTTAAATCTATCGTCTGGAACTCTGTCAGTTTTGGGAGATTAGCTTCTTCTAAGAAGTCCTTTATTTTATCCTCAAGGTCGTGTATCTTACCCTGTTGCCACATTCGTGTATAGTCTTTTATAAAATTCTTCAAAAGTTTCTTAGTTTCAAAAGCTAAGAACCATGCAAAATTAACCATTGTATAATAGGGTTTATTAATTGGTTCATCGATTGCTGTGGTCCATTGGGAGTAGAAACATATGATAGTGAAGATACATTAAGGTATGGCCTTCTTTTGACTTTTTAATGACTTAATTCTTCCTGCCCTATTCTATTTCTTAGCTTCTTCATAAATACACCCCTGGCCACCCTCTCAGCTCTTCCAGTGACTTCTTCTCTAATAACCTGTTCCCATGCATGCCTCTAAGATTTCACTAGAGTTGCTTCATGCTATGTAACAGTGGCATAGGAACCACCATAGAGCCATAGTGATCGCTAAGGGGCCCGTAGCCAACAGGGGACCCACCAGTCCTAACTGCCTATTATTTTTTCGACATTCGGTATTCTATCTGCAGTATTTAAGTCCAGCTTGGGGTGAAAAAAACATAATAATATAATAAACTGAAATAGTTTATTTCAAGCTGGACTCTGGCTGTAGTAAAGTAAACAAATTTAGGCAACTAGAGATGGTTACAACAAGTTTGGCGTTCAAGTGATACCGTTTATTGGCTAACTGAAGCCATTAGAGAAGCAAGCTTTCTGGATGACGCAGATCTCTTGTTCATTCATCAATGGCTAACACGGTACAACAATCTACTATTACTAGACGGTGAAATTTAATTTAGAAAATTCCACTATTTGACTTTGCAAACTAATTAACCTATGTTCTTCTTCTGGTACAAAAATCTGGATCTCAGTGAACCACCAGGTTACATTTATTTTTCATGCAGGTGGGGTGTGAGGTCCAGGAGGGTGGGCCAGGAAGGAAGAGGGGTACTGGAGTGACAGGTCCAGGATGGGGTCTAATAAAAAGGTTTGCTATGGAGCCCAGTTATTTCTAGTTATGCCCCATCTCTGGAAATCCATTTTTGTCCCATTAGACCCACCTCTTCAGACTTTCATATCAATCTTCTCTTTTTTATCTATTATCTAGCTACAGCTCCATTTCCCCATTTTAATAACATTATTATTATTATTTATATTCTTCATTGTCACTGCTGATTCACAGGCTTCAAGCTAGATGTCAATCAACACCTGTCCACTTACTCGTATTCACTACCTTCTGAATTGACGGCACTGCTTTTTTTGCAACTGTAAACTGCACTGTTTGGGAGGTTGAGGCAAATGAGACACAAATAAGAAAAATTTGGGAAGGTAAGACTAGTATTTTTCTAACTACATGAGGTTTATGCATCACATTAATGGTTTTGATACATTTGTTTACTACACAGGAACCTTTAGTTGTACTTCAAACAAGCATTTGACATTTGTTTTATAATTAACTACTGTTTTTCTGTAACCACTCTGTTGTATAATTTAGTATCTTTGTAAGCTTTACGTGTCTGCATAGCCTTTGCTACATTATTTATTGCCTCAGGTTTGTGGTTGTACACTATGTTTTTCACATGGGATCACTTATTTTAATCTTCTAATACACTTTCTCTTATGCTTGTCTTCCATGATGGCCAAATAAACATTCAACTCTATACAATCTTCTAATACATCTTAAGTGACCTGTCTGTATACTACAGCACAAGGAGGTTAGAATTTTAAAAAAATTCAGTCCAGCAATTGGGGTGTTGGTTTATACAAAGTTACTGGAACAAGGATAAAACATAGAGGTGGTTTCATATTTAATATGGTCTTAATGCTACGCTATATAGGTGCTATGTTAAAGAGTATCAGATAACCTTAATGAATGGATACGGGATGTTTTAAGATTTAGAAGATGTAGGAGTCAAGTCATGTGCTTTTCCATGAAATCATTAGCAGAACAAATTTTTGTTGGAAAACTTGCCATCATATCTGAAAAAAAATAATTACAAATCTCAAAAACATCTTAAATTCAGAAGAAGGTGGAGAGGTACTTTACAACCTAAGAACTTACCGCCTTTTCTGTCAAGTTTTGGGAGCTGTTATTTCTAGTCCTCTCTATCTGCCATTCCCCAGGGGGTTTAATCTCCATAGCGGTATGCCCGTATCGCGCCATTGAAAACACTGTTCTCTGTCGTGATTCACCGCCCTCCCCTTTACATATGTATGGGGCGAGAAAGCTACGACCCTAAATCAACATGGAGGTCTATAGCACCAGTGATCCGCAGGCACCTAGCAATGCAGAATGGCTGCGGGGTAGCCAAACATAGGGGAGTATGCCAGATCTCGGCTCAGGCAGACTTTGTTATGTAACTGGGTAGCCGCCAAGGAGGTTAATTAAATGCAATAATGTGAAAGGCCACTAGATGGGGCTAGGTAGGGGTTTTGAATACTGAATACATATGCTGAATACATATCTGTATCTACATGTGAAGGGAGTGTGATTACATCTCTATCTGTCTCCATGGTGAAGATGTCTCTACTGCGGTGCATCATCTGAGGGGAAAAGACACAGACAATACAAATTGACTCCTACCTACATTTACGGTCAAGATAGACAAGATCGTCCAGTGCATGAAATGGACATGGAGTACACAGGTATGAGTAAAGGTCTACTTTAATGCAGGGTAAAGCAACCGGTTCAATTTTTTGTCCTCTCTACCTCTTTAAATTAACTTCTCTACTTCTCCATTATCATGTTGAAGTGACAAGAAGAAGTCCTGGTTTCTCTGGTAGAATTGTAAAATTTTTCTTTTTGAAAACTCGACAAGCAAAGTAGGTGATGATGCCATGGGTCTTTGTAATTAACTCACAAAGTAGGCTAGTCAAAAAAAATCTTCCATCTTGTTTATTTATTGTATGAGCCCTAACCCCCCCCCCCCCCCCCCCCCCCCCCTCCCATTTCAGTCTGGCCTACCCATCTTCTCATTACTAACATCATCACCAAGCCAATCCCACTGACCCCACCTCCCCACCTATTGTGTACTCTGTTCCTAAGTATTAGATTGTTCCAAGCTATTACCCTGTTTCCCTGAAAATAAGGAATCCCCCGAAAATAGGGCACCCTATTTATGTTAAAACAAATGTACCAGAGAAGGGATAAAGAGCACAGCAGATCATGTATGAATTTGTACCATGGCCACCATCCAAATACCAAGATACAGATGTAATTTACATCCCCCACCTACTGCCTCCACTCACCCTCTGCTTTCATGCTTGAAAGCAAGCATTCCCTTGTACCGTGGTACCTTAATGCACTTGCATGGTGGGTTTAATGGGAAATAGATCCCTGCAGTATATAGCGGTTAGCACATTACAGGGAGTGCAGAATTATTAGGCAAGTGGTATTTTTGAGGAATAATTTTATTATTGAACAACAACCATGTTCTCAATGAACCCAAAAACTCATTAATATCAAAGCTGAATATTTTTGGAAGTAGTTTTTAGTTTGTTTTTAGTTTTAGCTATTTTAGGGGGATATTTGTGTTTGCAGGTGACTATTACTGTGCATAATTATTAGGCAACTTAACAAAAAACATTTTTTTATACCCATTTCAATTATTTATTTTTACTAGTGAAAACAATATAACATCTCAACATTCACAAATATACTTTTCTGACATTCAAAAACAAAACAAAACCAAATCAGTGACAAATATAGCCACCTTTCTTTGCAAGGACACTCAAAAGCCTGCCATCCA
>CM070036.1:11069184-11086560 GCA_036250615.1 Ptychadena robeensis | reverse complement strand
TCTTGAAGGATGCAGACTTCTTCCTGTACTACTGCTTGAAGAAGGTGTCTTCCAGAAACTCTCAGTAGGACTGGGAGTTGAGCTTGACTCCATCCTCAACCCAAAAAGGCTCCACAAGCTCATCTTTGATGATACCAGCCCAAACCAGTACTCCACCTCCACCTTGCTGGCATCTGAGTCGGACTGGAGCTCTCTGCCCTTTACCAATCCAGCCACGTGCCCATCCATCTGGCCCATCAAGACTCACTCTCTCTTGAGATATTTCTTGGCCCAGTCTTGACGTTTCAGCTTGTGTGTCTTGTTCAGTGGTGGTCGTCTTTCAGCCTTTCTGTCTCTGAGTATTGCACACCTTGTGCTTTTGGGCACTCCAGTGATGTTGCAGCTCTGAAATATGGCCAAACTTGTGGCAAGTGGCATCTTGGCAGCTGCACGCTTGACTTTTCTCAGTTCATGGGCAGTTATTTTGCGCCTTTGTTGTTCCACACGCTTCTTGTGACCCCGTTGACTATTTTGAATGATTGGAGGACGGACCCCCACAAAGGGGACCGGCGGCACCGGCGGTTGGCGCGCTCCCTACAGGAGGCGTGGCGCCGCCGGCTGCTGCTGATTCCCCAATTAGAGGGCTTTTGAAAAGCACTACTCTCCTTCACTCAGTCACTGACTGACCAGTCCAAGGAGAGGACGTATACCCCACAGCTCCTGTCCATAGGTAAGCCTCTGCTACATGGTTCTTTTTCTCATGTACTGACTATAGCTTCATGAATGATTTTACTTATCGATATAGTTTATGCCAGGACGTGCTGAAACAGGGCATTTATCCCTGCCTGTGACCCTACTAAACCCCAGACTTGGGCTTAGTGCCTGCTTTACAGCCTGTTAGGGGTGAGTTTCCCCTTTCAATATCTTTACATACCTTCCATTTGCAAGATATTTTCTTCACTACCCCCTCATATGTCTCATAGGAGTGCCTTTGACCCTCGACTGGCGTGCGACAGTGGGTGTGTCCGAGGGGATTCTCCCGGCGTTATCCGGGGGTGATTTGGGGGTGCGTGGTCGTCGATCTGCCCGCTGGATGTGGTTGACCTTCCCTCCCCTCCAGGTGGGGATCCTAAGCCACCTCCACTGTGCGGTCAGAGCTTAGCACTTGTTGATCCCTTCATAGGACCTAACAGGTATTGTTTTTCCATCCTGGTATGTCACGCAGTGGGGGGCTAGTATTGAGTGTTAACTGACATATATATGCTTTGTTAGCAGATTGTCTGTTGTTTGTCCCTGATGAAGCCTGCCACAGGTGAAACGCGTTGGAACGCACCAATCGGCGCATGCTTGTTTTTATTATTCATATTCTGACTTTTACCAGTCACCTTGTGTGTTATGGATTTTTTCTTTCTCGTGTTTAATAAAGATAAAGACTTTTACCCACTTGCATTGTCCATATATGGCCAAATAAGTACAGTGTGCCTTTAAAGCCCAGGTTGCCCGAGTTCATATCTTTTACTACTATTTTGAATGATTGTTCGATGATCACGCTTCAGAAGCTTTGCAATTTTAAGAGTGCTGCATCCCTCTGCAAGATATCTCACTATTTTTGACTTTTCTAAGCCTGTCAAGTCCTTCTTTTGACCCATTTTGCCAAAGGAAAGGAAGTTGCCTAATAATTATGCACACCTAATAAAGGGTGTTGATGTCATTAGACCACACCCCTTCTCATTACAGATATGCACATCACCTAATATGCTTAATTGGTAGTAGACTTTCGAGCCTATACAGCTTGGAGTAAGACAACATGCATACAGAGGATGATGTGGTCAAAATACTCATTTGCCTAATAATTCTGCACTCCCTGTATTGTATAGAGAATGAGAACAGGGAGCACAAAATGATACCTAAGCATTGAGATTTAGTACATAGAATATTGGAAAGGTAATAACAGACAAAGGAGCCAAATTACATTGAGGAATTCTTGAATATATATTTGAAATATTTGCATATATTGTATATTGTGCATCTGTCTTTCTATGACTTGATTAATGTACCTGTTTGGCAGCATATGACAGTATAATACATGATAGTAATGCATCATTCTGTCATGGCAAAGTCATTTCTATCATATAATAATGTTTTTTTTATCTTAGCTTTAATGCACCTATAACTTTTAAAGCAATTCTGGTGCAATGTGAAGGTATATTGATCGAGGACCATTGCACAAAAAGCAACAGCATAAAAAAACTTTCACAACAGTGCCAGTGTTAAAACGAATTTTGACTGTAAGGGTATTGGGCTCTAAATGAAACACCAATGCATCCTGGTATATAAAATCACATATTTATATTGTTATTAACTAATTCAAATGTATTACAACATTTTTCCCAAATAATCCATTGTCATCCACCACAATCATTGACATGGTTGGACCCAGAAATCCAGAAAGCCAAAGAAGCACCAATAGATAGGCACACCCACCCATAATACACAGAACAGGATGATGAAGGTATGGACTATTTTGTGTTCGGCCTCTCACCCTACATAATAAGCAGGAGTCAGATGGGTTTATTGACTTAAATGACATCTTGCCAAGCTGTATAGGGCACATAACTATATGAATCCCAACGCACAGAAAGACAACGAGAAGGGCCTATTTAGAGAGGGAGTTCCCAAACTGAAACCCATACTCCACTTATTTATCTCAAAGTTCCAGCATGGCAATTTAACCTGAATTACACAACTCATATACACACACACAAAACATGTAAACACACACTCTACTTTCTTATAAGATAGAATAGGAGAGGGTATTTGGGAACTGTGTGCAATCAGAAAAGAAGGGAAGAGAATTGACGGTATTGAGAGTCAATATGCTGCAGTTCTTTCCTCTGTGCTGGCTGACAGCTCGTGTGCCAATAGAGAGGGCTCCAGACATATTCCAACGGAAAATTATAGATTATTTTGCTCTATTTGAGATATGGAAAGTCTTCCATATCCCAAATGAGTGAAATAATAGAAATGTAAAGGTGGGTATATGAATCCACATATTAATAATAACAGCTATTTTCATGGTTTCAATTGTCTTGGTTAAAGGCTTGTCTCTTTTTGAATTCCTGGATGCATCAGTGGGACCCATCCATGTCCCTCAATGGAGAGTGTGGGTGGGTTTTACCCATGTTTATCATGCACTAAGTGGTGTGTTATTTAATGTGGCGTTTGACAAGCTCCATTCACCCCTATGGGGAAAATGTGGCAACTGCCCCCCCCCCCAAAAAAAAATAACCAGTGTTGTTTTGATGCATGTGTAGAAATAACTGGGAATGAAAATAATGGAAACAAGCTCTTACTTAATGCCGAGCTTTGCAAAGTATCACCACTTGGAGGGGACTTGAGCTGGCCATACACCTTTAGATCTTTCTGTCAGATTTCCTTTAGATCTACCAACAACTATGTAGTATAGAGTCCTCTGCGATTGAACACAGGTAGACTTGATGGTTTAGAAAGTCCCTCATATTACATGGTTTTGGTTAAACAAAAGTAGATCTAAAGGAAATCGGACAGAGAAATCAAAAGGTGTATGTGGGTCCTTGGAGTGGTTCCTTTGCAATGATCAAGCCTAAAATGCTTAGGGCATTGTTGCTTTCTTACAATGCTTTAAAAAAAAAGCCTTATCAGCCAATATAGACCAATACATCTCTGCAATTCTTTTGGCAGGCAAAATATTCTACACATATGTATTTCAAATGTGTATTTAGCAGTTTGCTTGCAGATTAGCTTGAAGCAGTGTTTTTTTTTTACTGTCTGAATGTGCCAAATGTAATTCCATTAGAAGAAGTAGCTTGAGAAAAGTCACATCCTATCAGGATGTTTTCTATTCTTGCTTTGATGGCATAGCCACCCAGCATTGTGTTAATATTCATGCCATGTTTCATATTGCTTTGTAAGGGTGCAGAGGCAAGTTCTCATCTTGGCCAAGCTGGAAAATCATTATGTTAGTAAATAGCTTTTTCTTGTGTCTAGGGCCACAGGGTGAAATCTGTTACAGCTAGTGGGGATCATCAGTATGACAGCTGTCCCTTATCTGAATTTTATTATACCTTTTCACATTATTACTGCAAGCATTGTAGGGCTTATTAAACAAGTAAAGTCATCTTTGTAGCTCACAAAATTAAGAAAAAAAGAATCTTATTAAGATTCACGTACAATGTTCTTATCATGTGGAAGGAATGTATAAATATGTATTATATTTACAAAGTTTATATAACCTGCACAGGGAAGTGAATGTGTTCTCTGTAGCTTCTCAATCCTCAGATGCATCAGGCAGAATTTCTGGGTTGCTGATGGTCAGCAGCAGCCCGTAAAGAGCACACACCCCACCCGTGGTTGGGTGCCTGAATGTCCCCATTATATCAATATCAGGCAGGCACTCGAAAAGCAATTGGGAGACACTATAGTTTGCATCTTCCTGGCTTTATTATTTTGGGCGTTCAGGCGCTGGACGTGAATGCCCCCTTTTGTCTATTTATTTATGTGTTTTCTCTTTAATGTCATTTGCTGATCTTATTAAAAACACATCTCTTGCTCTAGCCTACATGTACTCACTAAACCTTATCTATTGATCAGTAGAGATGGTCACAAAATGTCTACTATATTATTTGGGAGATAATTGCAAAGCTCCTGAACATGGTATCATAACCAAAATTGCTCTAGATGTAAAGAAGGGTTGCCGGAATATTACATTATCTGAATACATACCTAAGGCTGGAGGAGCTTAGAGTACCTCCTAGAGGCCCTAGAAATGGGAAGAGAACTGGATTTGGGAAGGTTATGGAACAAACAAGGATGTTGACAGATATGAACACAATTTAACCAAAGAGGTTATTTCCACAACTGCACAACTTATACTTTTGGGGTTCGGTATTTACCATTTTGGGGGTTCCCTGGACAAGGGGCGGATAATGTCTTAAGACCTGAGGGGGTACCACTATCCTCCAGCTGCCATTTGCAATTCTTTTATAAGTTACGACTACTTCATGTTTCAAAATCACACACATACTTGGTCTGTCCCTTAGGGACAAGGTGAACGAAATGCGTCGGACTAAGGCCCACCCCAAGAAACTGTATACATTGAATAAATTAGAACTATTGCACCCCAAACCCTCAGGCCATGTATCCAGCTTACTCTGGATCAGGGCTTAAGGAGGACTTTCAGGTGTACTTAGGGGGCAAGGTTCTCACTTTTTCTCTTCTTAAATGTATACATTGGTTTGATGGCTTGTGAACAATGTTTGGAACTTTTATATGATTTTTTTTATTTTGATGACTACCCAATAGGTCCTTTTGATATTTAATAAAGACCAATTTTTATTACAAAATGCCTCTATGAGTTGATATTCCTGAAGTGCCAGTACACTCTAAAAATGTAACGTGGGTTTAGTGGAACCATAAGTGTGTCTTTCTCTGAAATCCACCAGGACTTTTTGTCAATATGTTTGAATGATTGGGGTTGGCCATGACAAACTTATCCTGGGAAACATCCTTTAATATTTCTATTCATGTTGGGTGTCATTGAAAGGTGTGTGATTGATTAAAAAATAAAAATCCTGTTTCTTATAGCTGCTTACCTGGTTTTTAAACATGCACTAATACCATGAAATTAAAAAGATAATTGGTTACCACTTGCATTATGAATGTTTAATTTATCATATTTAAAAAAAATTATATGGTCAATTAGTACATGACCAATTAATGCGAGCCCACCACCTCCCATTCTGCCTTCTATTATCGGCACCTTATAGCACAGATCAAAGGTCCAATGCAAAAAAATAATTTTCCTGGTAAATGTTTAAAAAGTGAGCAATGCACCACCTTCCCATGACATTGCACCACGGTGGCCCAAGGGAACATGGGAAAGCAGATGTATAAGTATTTTTTTTACTTATAGAACTCTAAAACAATTGAAACCAATGGCTCTATACTAACTGTCCCATCCCTACAAATATATATTGAACCAGGACATTCCCCTAAATGGGACTTTGAATGGACAGTTAGATGTGATTCATTGTATTACATCTAACTGTCCATTCAAAGTCCCATTAAGGGAAATGTTATAGTCCAATATTTTTTTCTTCTTTTTAGGAGTTGCTGGATGAAGACCCGATGTAGGTGAGTAATGTGAATATGTTTGTTTTATGTTTTTTGGTTTAAATCTGCTTTAAGATTTCAATACTTTCGTTGTACCTGTTGACTTTTTTAGCAGATTGAATGGACTGAATTGACTTCTTCATTGAAGACATTATTTAATATTAAAATCATGTGCATTCCAGTAACCAACACATGGGAACCCACTACCATGCATTTGGCTAAGTAGCAACTTTTATTAAATATATAACTAAAGTGGAATTAACTGCCTTTCAACCTGTCTTTATGCTAAAGACTTTTTTTTCAATTTATCAAGGTTCAGCAAGTTCAGAATTCACAAAGGTATTACCTACAATGTAAAAATATTCTCTAATCTGTGTGTACATGATGTTTGTGCAGGCTTCAAGGGTTGGCCACTAAGCAATCTTCGAGGTTTTATGTATTTTGCATGCCAGTGCACAGCTTTTGTACATAGTAAAAGTCTTTGTTTATCATGCCAGCTCAGGGATGTTAATCCCCAAGTCCATTTTAGCGCAAGGTGTCTTTGCGGATGATCAAGGAAAGAGTCAGCATATAAACGAAGAAACTGGCAAGTTTCGTTTCCACTCTAACAAATTAAAGAACTCCGACCTCGTCGAAAAGCAGAATAATGATTCCAAACGAGAAGCAGTTGAAATCACTGAATATAAACAATTAACGGTTTCATTCACATTCCTTTCAAAGGGGAACCTGTTAATATGCAGTAGCGATACACTCAGTAATTTGGTGTCTGTTCTTTCTAACCCAATGCGCCTTGATGACTAACCGCACACATTGTGCATAGCGGATGCGGAGAGCCAAGCTATTTTTTTGGTTTCTTTTTTTGCCTCAGACTTACTGTTTTATTTTTTTTTATATTTACTATTTCTCTCAATAAAAAACTGAGCTAATCTCAGCTTGGCTTATAGGTTAAAATCTAAAATCTCTTATTCCTAAATTAAAGCTTTGCAAAAGATATTGTCCCCATAATACAATTGGGATTTAACTGCAGCGTTTTCCATTTATCAAGTAATTAAAAGTAAAATCATGGACCAAGGGACTTCAAAATCACAAGATCACTTGATCATTTTGGTGATTCATTAGAACCACCTCTTCTCCTATGCTATCTTAATGTTGAGCACGAATATTCGCAACTTCACAATTGCAATATTTGACATAATATCACTGTGATTAATTAACGATATACATTGTGCATACCTGTGTGTATTGCGATGCGCAATACATGCAAGCCTATGAGATACCACTGTGCACACGTGTTCCGGAATATATGCGCAATGTAAGGCCATACAATGTCAACTAATCTAATTATTTCTAATATCCCTGCAAACATTCACAAAATTACTTGAATTTAGCATACGCCACTCAACACTACTATTTTCAGTAAGAGGTCACAGATTCCTATAGACCAGTGGTTCTCTTTTTATGATTTGTTGCCTGATGGTGACCTTAGAACTTTTTTGATTTCTTGCAGACTTTTTTAAATTAAAGTAGGTAAAGAGAGTCTGTAGATGTATTCTTTGCCCAACCCACTGTTCCCTTTTCTGGTTGGATATAGATTTAGCTCTTCGATCTAGACATCTGAGAGATAGATAGTAACTGAAAAATCAATAAGATTTCTGGGGCCACAGTGGGTATAAACCTTTGAAAATTTTGCTAGAGTCTGATAAAGCAGAGTTCCCAACTATATTAAGTCTTAGGGGAACTAACTATTGTTGATTCCTCCAAGGGACATGGTAACCAGTGGCAACAATATCCCAACATTTTAACTAAGTGAACATTTCACAGTACCTCTGAATTTGCTTTACGAACCCTAAGTTGAGAACCACTGCTAGATGTTAACTATGCAGCCAACTGAATAAAAAATTACCATGATCTTCGAAAAGGATCTCAACCAAGTTCACAAAGGTGTGGTGGAAAGGTGTCCTCAAGCTTTGATGTTTTTAGAGTATTTTATTTGCTTCTTGTTTAAAAACATGATTTTTAAGACTTAATATGTGGTCCATAACCAACACCATGTTTAAAGCCTTCTCACTTAAAAAAAAAGAATCTATGGTACGCACTATAAGACACACTCCTAACTTTCCCACTTCTTTTAACTCCTACTCTGCCAGTTGGAGAACTGAGTTCAAACCGGCAGAGCAGCAGTTTCCTGCAGAAATTTTTTGGGGAATCAACTACATATATATGGTGCGTCTTATACCACAAAACATCTAATGGTTTAAAAAAAAAGGGTAATTATCTATTAATATAATCTATATTTTTTCAACAAAGCAATTAGGAACAATTACAATAAATTACATGAAGGTTTAATTTAACTAATCAATGGTTTTATATATTTATCACATCAATAACTGGGAGCCAGAGTATACAAGTTCCAACATAACAGGGGGTTTTCATGTTCACCATCGAACTATGAGGCTAAAACCCTTTTTGCTTATTGTTGTAATGTACTACTTCTTTTTGAGAGGACCATATTTATTCAGGTTTAATCTTATTTAAAGAAAATAAGAAAACCAGATGAGAATAATTGCATTAGGACCGCAAACTAGACAAGGCATTCGCAAGCAGATTTTGGATTATTCTCTCATTTCTAATTAAAATATTTTCAAAGCTTATTCCTCCACTGAAGTATTGCTTATGCCACTGGACTGAAGTGGATGTATTACTCTGAGTGCTAAAAACTTTCATTCTGCTGTTGTATAAAAGGTGAGAGATGCCACGTTCTGCTTTCTGATTGCTGTTGGCAAAGTTATTTTCAGTGGGTTCCTATATTCCCTTTGGGAAAGAATAAGGGTCATGTAATGAGAGCAATTAAATGCAATGACTGATTCACACTTCTTATAATTGGAGTTTCAAGGGTGAGGAAAATTAGTTAATTCTGTGTACATGTTATTGGACTTGGCAGTAGAGTTGTTTTCTTGGCTGATTACTTAAAAGTTTTGAGCTCTTGTAAATACATGTGCTCTACAACTTAAGCTGATCTTTTTAACCTTTTTTTTTAATATTCTCTGTAGTGTATTGCAAATTTTCATTTCCAAATTTTCTAAAATAGATGTATTTATTCTTCTCAATTCAACTTCATTCTTCGGTCCTTACTTCTTCCTTACTTTTTCAGGTCTATTGATTTCTGGGGGTCATGGTAAACAAAACTATTTCCAGGCATTGCAACTACTGTTGACTGCGACTATTCTAATTGTGAATTTTTATTGATAATTATGGCCCTATAAGAATTTGCTAAAATTTTGCGAATGTGCATGTTTAGCGCATGTACTGTGTGCACTGTACAAGTGTGTTGTACCTAATGAAGTATTAGTAACTGGAGATCACAAAATTCTTAAATTTATTGTGAATATTAGGTGAAAATTATGCAATATTTATGAATATTGCCTATGCTGCTTATTACTAATTGCAACCCAAGCAAATGCCCAGGGGGTCACTTATTAGTGCAGGGATGTACTTTTTTCTGTGTAGCTGCTGGTGCCCTATTATTGACTAAACATGAAGTGTCTATCCTAACTATTACGTTTTGGGGGTGTACTGGTGTTGTGTGTCAGTGGATGCACAAGAGCGTTGGTTGTATGTATGTGAGCATGTCTATCTATATGGGTTGGGAGTTTTATTGTTTTTATCAATCTGCGGACTACCACCTAATGTCTTTTTTATTTATTATAAGTCATTAGAGAAGCAAGCTTTCGGGATATCGCAGATCCCTTCTTCAGGCTAATACAATCCTGGTTTTTGAAACTTACATTTATACACAAAATAACATGGTCATAAATATTTGAACAAAACATATATACCTTGTGATTGATACATTTCATTGGAGCTCTTAAAGTCCCCATGCCCCTGATTCTTCAGGGGGAATTTTTGATCTGGGTCTGTGGGCCAAGGCTCACTCTCCCGGTAATATATTTTTTGTATTTAATTTTTTGGGATGATGGCTCCATTACCGAAAGAATAGTATTATTTATGTTGTATATGCGTGTAGAGTATGTAGCTGCTGTGGGAGGTCTTGCTATCTCGGTGCTGAAGAAGGAGGTGGTTGAGGGTACTCTTGCTTGCACTATATAAGGCCAGGCAGAACTGTAACTGTTTAAATAAGTGACTATGGGACAAGGAAAGTTGATGGTCTGTGTCCTGGTCACATTTTGGAAAGGATATGAAGGAGACTATCCATAACAAAACCTCAGGTACCAAAAAAGTCAAAATAAAGAAAAATCTGTTTTCTTGCCTCTTATGTCATACACTACAAAGGGTCCCATCTTTTTGTAGGATTCACCATGCTCTTCAGTTGTCAGGACTTGAGGGATACAATAGATAAGTTCAATCAATGTGGGCGCAGAAATAGGTGACCAGGGGATCCTAAAGATAGGTGTTGTTTTAGGAGGGATTCAGACAATAAGAGATCCTGTATATGTTCTAAGTCAGACTGATGTTTTATTGGATAGTAGATATGGCTGCAGTGTTCGCACGGCGGACAGTCCACAGCAAAACACTGCATGTTCTATTTTCTTTTCACCGGTGAACAGTACGGGTACTCAACCCTCTGACTGCGAGAAGAAGTGTGAGTTTTCATCCGCTGGCCGGATCAGGCACACAGGAATCCCAAAAAAGATCCGAATAAGATTATCAGTCCGCGGTGAACAGACTTTACCAAAAGTTTGATCCGCTTGTGGAGAACGGACGTGGCTGATGTTTGGCTAGGCATTTAATAAAAGGATATATCTCTCTATCCATGAATTGTAGCACCATTTCTCTTTACAAAGTAAATGAAATAAATATATAAATGAAAAAAAAACAGCAACCATGTAATCCGAGTACAAAAGTATTGTCAAGGGAGAGTTTGACATTTTAAGGCTTGGATTCACTTTGTTCAGTAGTGGAAAAGTTGTCATCCATCATCTTAAAACGTCTACAAATTCATGCCAGATTCCCCAAGACACAGTTCCTTCTTCTTTACAATTTGCATTTAATTACTGAACACTTCCATGATGTTAGACACAACATATAACTGAATAAGTCAAATTGAGAACAGATATTAGGAGCTTGCATTGACAATGAAAATCGAACCCTTGGTCTATTAAGGGGAGAATGATGAAGGCTAAAGTGAGAACTTTGTTGTCACTCTTTACAGTCTAAAAAATAACTGGTGGTGGCATTTTGTATATTTTTATTCCTAGACTTTTAGTTTTTTTTTAAGTTAAAATATTTCCAGTCATGCATATATGAGCTGTTTAAAGGCCCAAAAGGTTGGTAGTGTGGAACATCCATTCCTATGATGTACTCAGTGTAGGCAATGTAGACTTTTTCTGCTGCAGTCAGATCATGATCTCCATGACCAAGAGAAAAAAAATAGCTTAAGACCTCTTATATCATATGGCCATCCATTGGATCATATTTAGTCAGGCCTCCCAAAATCTGTTAAATAAAAGAAAATCCTTTAACATAATAATATGACCTCCTTTTTTGACCTCCCAAACGTCTTCTGACCTCCTCCTTAATTTCCTATTGCTAAACAAATAAGCCTATAGCCAAGCAGTAAGCAAGCAATGGAATTACCTCTAGGGGAAAGCCTGTTAATTGAACTGCTAGCCAGCATTTTGGTAAAAATACAAGTTTATCATCTTAAAATATACATACAATTTACAATTTACACAATATTTACAATTTACTTTTTCCAAAAACACATAAAAATGGTTATGTTTCCCATTTTAAGCCTCCATAGTGTAAAGAAACCAGTCATTAATTTAGAGCTGGACATGGTCATTAAAAAAATGAAGGTATGTTTTTTCACAAAAAACCTCAACACTAGTATCTTGGCATATGTGCAGTGGAGGTTTTAGGCATGGGCAACGTTTTTGAATGCCCAGATGTCTCCCCCTCTACCCCACAGTGTACCGGCCTCTCCACGTGCCCATCCGGGGACAGAGGAGTAAAGGAGTTTTACAAACACCCTCTGAGTGCTCTCTTTCCCCGGGAGTAGAGATGCTTTCCTGGAGGGTGGGGGGTGTGGATAGGGGGGAATAGATTCTGTAACAGAGTCCCACCTCATGAGCATGGAGCCGGAGTGAGGTGAGACTGGGGGGGAGGTCATCAGAGGGGGTGCCCCAGGTGCCGATCTCCCTTGGCATCATATTTAGATGTTTAGAAAGGAAAAAATAATTCTTCACTGCCCAGTGGAATTACTACCCCCACGGTATAACCAGTGTCCTCAGCTACTGCAGACCCTTGATAGAACCCTGTTTAACGATACTATACCCCCGCAGTCACAGACACTGTTACCACCCCCCCCCCCCCCCCCCCCCGATAGCTGCTACCCCAGAGGGGGCGGATTGATTGCCCAGGGCACCAGACAGGCTTGGACCACCCCTAATTCTGCTCTCCAAAGATAGAAGGCTCCACTGGTAGCAGTGTATACATCAGCCTGGTAAGAGCAAAGTGTTCTATTTGTGTTGTCAGCTAGCAAGTGCTGTTACAGAAAGATCAGTGCAGATAAAAAATGTATTCACTCAAAAAAATTCACCACATACAGAACCACTGATCACTGGCACTTTCAAAATACAGTATCTCATGTAAATCTTGTGTCAGTTGAATGTAGCAAATAATTTTTTTCCAAACTTGGATTGCTGGCCCTTTATTTATCATATAAACTTACTACCAAAAGCATGGTTTTTCACTAGAAATGCATAAAAGGAGAATACATTATAACATTCAAAGAATTAAAAAAAAAAGTGAATCTCAGGAAAAGTAGCACGTCCACAAAGCACATTCAAATGTCATGCTGACTGCTCTATACCTCTGCAACATAAGAAGTCATTCATTTTATCTGTCACATAACTGCTATTTGAAATGTTTAATTATGCTCGAAGCATGGCATGCACAATACAACCTTTTACCCCTTTTCACATCAAGGATATTTTCATTAAATGACAGGGAATGTGTCAGAACAAATCAGAACCTTAAATGCTGCATTTTGCTTGACTTTGCTTGATAACCATTAACACGTCAAATACAACAGATGTAACCACATGACAGTTTCTAATGAGTAGCAAAAAAAAAAAAAAGACTGGCCTTTGCCTTAGACTCCTTTGTGTAGTAAAATAGAATGGTCTTTCTTTGCCATACTAATCTAATTAACAACAATGTCAAACCAACCAGTTGTCAAGGTACACTGAGCTCAAACAGGGTTCCCCAGATTTTAAATGATTTCAATCAATAATATTTTTTAGAATTTCAGTTAAAAGAGAAACCCCCCAAGAAATCACAGCAAATAACAACTCTACCAATGACTATTAGAATGGAGACCACAATCTAAATGACTTTAGAGCAATCTTTTTAGGAAGCGATACAAGTAATGTTAAATTCAAACAAAGATTTAGAGATAAATAAATATGTTTTCCCCCTCAATCATAAAAATACAACTGTATGATTTTTATATATTTTATTATATATTTTAAATTTTGTAGTTACTAAAAACGTCTATCTGGTCATTTGTAATATTCACATGTAGATCTGTTTGATATTCAAGGATTTTGTCAGAAAGTTTGGAGTTATAGTAATACCCTTTATTTGCTAACTGAAGGGTATCACTTAAACTCCAAACTTTCTGTATTCATCAATATGGATAAAAGTATAAGGGGGTCCGATCTGGAGACCTTGGGGACCATTCAACTGCCCCACGACGACCAATTCACTTTTCGGGAAACTGTTCATCTAGGAATGCTTGGACCTGACACCCATAATGTGGTGGTGCACCATCTTGCTATGCTTCAGTGCATAAAGAGGGAAACACATGATCATGTAGCAATTTCAAGGACTCCGATCTGACCCCCTTTTATCAATTGTCTAGGCTGTGAAGATACAAGATGTGCAGTACCTGAAACTACGGATACTGGAAGCCTGTGCTAGCATTTCTCCTGCGGTGTTGCTATCAGTGTGTGAAGAGTGGGAGAAGAGGGTTGCATTGACAATCCAACACAATGGGCAGCACATTGAACACATTTTATTAGTGGATAAAAACTTGTAAATAACTCATGAAAGAATAAAGTTATGTTAAAACCAAGCACATCATTGTTGTTCATTGTGAAATTTCCAATACGTTTCATGTGTCACATGACACTCTTCCTGTTGAAAAAACAAAAGTTGGATTTAAAATGGCCGACTTTAAAATGGCCGCCATGGTCACCACCCATCTTGAAAAGTTTCCCCCCTCACATATACTAATGTGCCACAAACAGGAAGTTAATATCACCAACCATTCCTATTTTATTAAGGTGTATCCATATAAATGGCCCACCCTGTGTATATATATATATGTATTTCTCTAGCACATGTAGTGTTTACTACTACTCAACACATTTGGACTTTTAACTTAATTTATGCAAAGACTACATGTGCTAAAGCAATACTTTTCTTGTAGCTTTCCCACAACCTTTCTCTACATCTCATCTTTCAACAAAAATGTTGACCATTTCTACCAATGACACATGCACTCACATATATCCTGTACAAGATCAACAGAAATTAAATACTATAGCTTACATAACTGAAAATGGAATAGATTGACTTACCTTGTCCTAAAGTTCGTAGGGTGAGGGTGTCCATCATATAACGATAGATAATCATATTCTTCTTCAAGAGCAAATGACTGAAAGGCAATCTGGATCCTATTATGTTCTTCTCCTACTATTACCCATGTGCAATTTGCACCATTTGGATAGCCATAAGGGAAGCCTGGGCTTTCTATAGTTCCATTCAAACCTTTTAACGTTCCACCACAAGTATATATAAATCCTAAAAGGAGAAAAAAAAGAGGTATTAATTTTAGAAGAAGCTTTTTCTATTTTTAGACCAAATGTTAAATTCTACTAGCAGTGTGACGAGTATCTTAAACGAGATGCAACAACATCATTTACCAGAGATATTTATTCTGTATTGAACTCTGAAGTAGTATAAATAATAATGGCGTTAACATGAGTTTACCTACAAAACTCTATTCATTTTTGTAATATTGATAAGGGTTTGATTACTGTACATCTGACCCTGTAAGCCTATACATTACTGAGTTTAGATTTTTGCACTTTTGTGAACACTAAGACACATTTTAGACAATTGTTTAGTTATAGTGATGGCCGAACTTCGGCCGTGTCTGTCCGTGAATGGGCGGAGCGGACTTTTTAAAAAGTGACGTCACATCCCGCGCCTGGAACGCATAGTTCCTGGTTGTGCTAACCGGATGTGACGTCACTGACATCACATCCGGGTTTACAAGCCAGTTTTTCACTGAAAGATCGGGTTCTCTACCCGGTCTTCAGTGAAATATTCTTCCTGTGGCGGGATCTCGCTGCTAATGATCCCACCAGAGTAAGAATAGAGGGCTCCTTCTCGCCGGCAAACAGGACGGGTCGAACACCCGTACTGTCCGCCGGCGAGAAGGAGGGCGAACATGCTTGTTCGCGGCCAAACTGTCCGCCTTGCAGGAAGTTCGGCCATCACTATTTACTTATAACCTTGTGGCAATGTTTGGGAGAGTCCTCCTCTTCCTGTTTGAATGTGCCCAGGTGCAAGACTAAAAATCATGTGACACCTAAAGAGTTGATGGAACCCTCCAGCTATGTGAGTTACAAAGAGTTGATGGAACCCTCCAGCTAACCATCTTTATAGTTACTAAATCTAGAATTGGAAGTTTTCATTTAAAAAGTCAGTGCACCATGTGTGCTAATGTTATTTTTTATTTATTCTGTTGGTTGTTTATTTAACCTATTGACTGCCCCACCCATGTTGTCTTGTGTGATATAATGTGCTGCAGGGAAGCCTCAGCTGGCTCAATTTGTATTTGATCATTCCACGATGGCAGAGGATTGAGCAGTCAGCTGACTGCTTTCAGCTATAGAACCTAAAACAGTCCTCTGCTATTGTCCCACACTGCCTCCTAGTGACAAGTGGCCATAAATACACATTATAGCAGTGGCCTTGTAAGCAGTATTCTCCTTAGATACATTTTTTCAGGCCAATGAAATAACAGGCAAGAAGGAAAGTCCGACTATGACGTGTCTGCAAAACCCACACAAACCCACACTTGGTAAAAAGAAAAGGAGAGAGTCAAGATATACTGTATGTGTGCCAGATATAATGTAGAACTTTGTGTCTAACCCTGTTTTCAAAATGTCCACACATTGGTGAAATTGTAAAATATGCTTTGCCCACTTTGTTATAATAAAATAACATGTGACCATGGAATCATATGAAGAAAATTACACAAATAAGAAATAACAATATTTGCTCAAATAAATTGTCCAAGAGCATTTTGGCCCCAAAATACATTGGAATTTAAATAAAAAGTATAAAAAGTATAAAAAATTAAAAATTAATTTATTTGGCAAGCCAGTATCCAAACTCAAAGTTGACTTACGTACCCCTCCAAAGTCTAATGCAAAACCTTCACATAAGAATGAAAGTATAATGCAAGTAGAAGGAAATTCCATTATCGTTAATGTTTTATGGTGGCCATAGGCAGTTAAATTTGAAACCGGTTTCACCGCAGATCATGCCCACTAGTGGCAAGCCATCTAGCGCAAAATCACCCGCAAATCGAACGCGCCTACCTTAAATCGGCCTAGAAATCGATCTAACAAATTACGGAAATGTCATGTTAGATCAATCTCATTACTTTGAATTAATCAGCTTCCCCATCCAAAGTAAATGCCGGCACACAAAGGGTGCGCGGAGCATCCTCGTCGCGACCGGCCACGCATGACGGATTGGCAGAACATAGCTTTAGTCTTATGAGAAAAAAAATCCTCTAGTTCATTATAGGTTACACCCATTATGGCATTCTAGTCTAAAAATCTAACGTTAAATAAATAGTCAGTCAGTTGTGTGAATGATGTAATTTAAAATAAAATAAGTTCAAATTTGTAAAAAGTCAGACTGCGGAGTTAGCATGCTGCATTACCATCTCATTTACAGTCTAAGCATGAATCTAGTATTGTCTTTAGGCAGTGAATATTGTCTTCTAGAATTTCTCGGGTAAAAATTTATGAGGTTTAAATATAACTCTTCTCACTTCATCACATATGAGATATTTTATGACTTAGATTTGGCAAAGGCCAGCTGTCCATGTACATCAATGATATCTTTTGTTACAAATCTGGGGTCTTAAGCTAGCCACACATGGTTCAATTGACTGTACAATCAATGTAATTCGATCAA
>CM070036.1:11058591-11069084 GCA_036250615.1 Ptychadena robeensis | reverse complement strand
TTCGATCGAATTGATGATCGATTTGATGTCAATTGAACCATGTATGGCTAGCTTTAGGTCACAGCTAATTAATCAGATGATGCCCTATGTACTTCTGCAACCTCCTATTTTTGTTTCCTTCCTCTCCCCAACCTCCTAACAATTTCCACTAGTACATGGCATATGCCTTAGTAAATTGAGTTTTCATGAATATCAACTCATGTGAAATGGAAGATAGTAACACATTGAAAAATAAAAATATAAGCACATTGAGGTATAATTATGATTTTCGACAATGATGATTTCTATAAAAGTAGATAAAACTAGAAAAGTGATTTGTGTTTTGAAATTGTTATTCAGCTTACCGAAGAGAAATACTAATGGATTGCATTTGCAATGCATTAGCAAATAGTTCGTAAAATCTTTCAAGCTTTTACAGTTATTATATGAAGCCTCCAATTTTCTACTGAGCAACAAATGTTATCTAAAATGTTATTTTCAATATTTCTACAACTGGCGCTTTCTTTAAAATAATACCCACGAACCTGCTTTGATTGTTCCTGTTATAGAGTGATATAACCCAGTCTACACATAATGCAGGTATGGTCCACTGTTGTCTGTTGTTAATTATGAAACCTGAAATACAATGCCGCCATTGCTGGCGTGTATGTGGGTAAGATGTTGCTCAAAGATGACTGCACTCTTGTTAACCTCCTTGGAGGTATGCCCAAACCCAGTTCAGGCAGAGGTTGATATAAAACAAACTGTGCCCGAGCTGGGATTGGGCACAATCACATATGCCAGTCATCTGTGGTGGCGAAGAGCTGGGGAGGACAGCCCGATAGACCTCCATGATAATGGAGGGCCGTCGCTTTCCCAGCCCACATTGCCGGCGTCATCGATGAGTAGAGTGGAGGAGGGAGGTTTGGGAAAACCAGTAGAGTACAGTGTGCTGGCATACTGCTAGGGAGGGTTATCTCTTGGACCTTAGTGAATTTGAATTTTTTGCCCCCCCAAGCACTTTCTGTATAAGCCATGTCTTTGAACCTTCTGTTTGCCAGATTATTGTGCTTTGTACTTTTTTTTTACTGCTACCCATTTACTGACCATTGGCTGCTGATTTAAGGACTACTCTTCCTTGAATTTCACTTTCAACCAACATCATTAGTTACCCAATGACTGACCTTCTCTGTAACCTCTACTTATGCATCAATCTTCGACTGCTTGTACATGTGTGTGTTTGCTATTTCAGCTACTGGACTCCAAGCCTGATTGTGGATGGAAAAAGATTGATATATATTGCTCAATGTGGTGAATGCAATTGCTTTCACTTTTCAGAATTTAGAACAGAAAATATTGGTTGGTCTTAGCAGTAATCCATGGCTCAAATGAAAGCACAAGCTATATTATCTTTCCAACCAAACCTTCCTCCAAAATAGAGTGAGTGTTTTTCACCTAGAACAGGAGATGTGTCTTTTAACCATGCTCTTACTACCTCCCCCTTCACAGGACCAAAAGCAACATTTCCTGCATTACTTGCAGGTCAATTGCGCGGCCCCTTCCACCCCTTTGGTGTCATTGAACCTGGAATAGGGTAGAGAATCACTGTGGGCTCGCTAGGTAAGAAGGCCAGTGTGTAGCTCAAAGTGAGTTTGGGTTATAAATAAACGTACCCTAAGCTACACTTGGGGTAACCGACAACTGGTTTACCTCCTTGGCGTTATGCCCGAAGCCATTTCAGTCACAGTTTGATCAAAATGTCAAATCAAACTGTGAATCAAACTGCGCCTGTGCCGGGATCGGGCACAAGCGCCAGTTCTCTGTGTGCCTGCAGCTCTTCTACAGAGCTGCAAACACACTGAGCCTTTTCCCCCCGTGTCTTCTGCGTCATCTGTGACGCCGAAGGGGGCCAGGGGGCCGCGACATAGACCTCCATGTTAATGGAGGGGCGCTGCTCTACTGCCCACACACTTTTGGCATATATTTGACACCGGCGGTGTGTAGAAGGCTTGGAAGAGAGTACATTGTACTCCACCACGATTGCAGGGTAAACGGCTTTTCGTGCCATAAAAAATGGCGTGAAAAGCATGCAGCGCCCAGAGGGTTATTAGTGTTGAGCTCGAATATTTGAATGTTGAATATTTTTTGCGAATATCTCGAATATGTGGGCGGATATTCGCAATTTCAAATTCGTGGTTTAACCTTGTATTGCAAAAATAAACAATGCGAAAATCATTTTCACAATATATGATCATGCCGCGAATATTAGTAGAATTATTCACAAAATATTGCAAATTCAAATATTGCCTATGCCGCTCATCACTATTGGTTTAACTAGGAGAACATAATGGTGGTATTTATCTTGAAGAAGGGATCTGAGATATCCCTAAGGTTGCCTCTTTAATGACTTCAGTTAGCCAATAAAGGGGATCACTTCAACTAAAAACTTTCTGCAAACTAGACGAACGGGAAAGGGAAAACAATAAATAAAAAATAAAATATAATAAATTTAATCAAGAAAGGTTTTTTTTTTGAGGGGGGAATTAAAATATTGATAAACAACAAACACTAACAATGAACTAAATAAAAGAACAACATTTAAAATGTATTTAAAAATAAAAACAATATTCCAATGCACAAGTATAGAACAGCTATAGAACAGTGTTTATAAGATGGCTCAGTGGGACCAATTTAACCCAATCACCCATTATGTACTCACAGAAGAGGAGAACATTGTTTTAATCTGACATTATAGAAAGGCGATTAATCACAGTTAATATGGCCGGTCATGTAATGTATTACAAACTATTGATATAATTTACCCCTTATTCTTCATATCTTAATTGTACTCTGAGATGGCTAATAATCTTGTTGTCTTGGGATAAGTACATGGTAAATCCCATTAATCATAACTTTATGAAGTGCAATCTTACTGGGTATTGAGAAAAACAAATGAATTATGGAGTACTGTGGTATCTACAGAAAGTTTGCTACAGTAAATTAAAAAAAAATCAACTTGATAGCCCAGTTAATCATTTGTCACATTTAAAAATGATGTCTCTGCCATGGACTGGAACAGTAATACTAAATCTTTCATGGCAATCTACGCCTAAGGTATAATGCTGTTATTGGTGTACTTCTTGACCATTTTAAAACTTAAATCTGAGCTGAACAATTACTGCCTATACGTATTTCTTTCAGATCTGGTAAATCAGTTGTAGACAACTCTTTTATTTAGAATTAAAAGAGAAGAGATAGTCTATGAAAATTTGCCCCTGGACAGAGCCTCATCACTAACATTGTAAGGGTGTAAAAAAGGGTTGCTATTGACTGTTTCAGAAAGTTCTGAAAATCCCCTTGTTCGGTGGGGTTCTGCCCAATAACAGAGGAGGTTCTGATCAGTCATTGACACTATAAATATAATCGATAGGAGGAGCTCCAGTTCTACTGCCATCTGCCTGCTAAGAGTGCCAGGGCTCTGTGTATCTCTCCAGGACACATCAGTGGTATGAGACCTTCCTAGCTAGGCCTGAGGGACTACAGGAATACGCCAGAAAATCTAAGTGCATTTCTCTGAAGGGCTAGGGTTTGGGAAATGAGTACTACACTTTAACTACAGCCTAGAAACAAGATACTATTCTTTACTCCATTTACCAAGACATCAGCATCTTTCTTCTGGGTAAGAGCCTCAGCTATTTTTTTTATATTGGACTATATATCCCAAAAACTGTACCCAGTCAATGGCCTCATCACCAACATAAACATATAAATACTGCTGTTGTTTAGTGACATTATCCTCAGCGTGTGTGGACATTCCTTCTTAATCTAAGTTACTGCCCAAAGTAATCTGGTTGATCCAGGAGGAACCATTGAGGTAGAAATGTAAAGCCTGTGAAAGATAGGGGTGAGTTTAACAACTGCTAGTAAACAAGTCTGGGCATTTCAAGGTGACCACAGTAGCATTTAAAAAAAATTGCTCTAGCATATATAGTTGTTACATAAATTAATTGCATATTCTAGAGCAATAACCCTTCTTTACATCGCAAGAAGTTTTAGTGATGATCCCATGTTCAATGGGCTTCACAATTCAACTCACAAATTAACTCACAAAGTTGGTTAGAAAAAATAAATAACTGGAGACTGGTGTGTGGTGGGCTTCAGACTTACCAAAAACATAAAACCAGTTGCTTTGCCATCTAATGCACAAATTTGTTACTCCCAGGTTTACAATTCTACTACAAGGTAGTATCAAGGATTTCAAAGTTCAACTGGGTTGTTACCACTAAGAAGACAAAATAAGTCGGCCATGTTCTACAGATATTTTTTCAGCCCAAGTCACAAAAACCAAATGAAGCTTCTGTCCATTAAATCGTTAACACTCAATCTGCAGAGCCTATATTATGTTGCCCAAGGTTAATCTTTCGAGCAAACATAATACAATCCATAAAGTGTATTATTGCACTCTCTACACTAGTAACATTGGTCAGTAATGTGGAAAGCATTTATCTTATTGCTCACTGAACACCCTGAGATTTACTACAAATTGTTGCAATGCCCCCCCCCCCCCCAATTATTCATTGAGAAAAATAAGCCATGTGAAAAATATAAACATGACACAAAATTTTGGAATTTTGTCCAATAAGCGTAGAGCATTCTTGAATTTCCTTTTAAACCTATATTTCATGGTTGACACTGGCCTACCTTGATATTATAGATAGACTAAACATGCATCATACCCAAGCTCCTATAAATGGAGACTTATCATGTTATATTTACACATAATCAGTCAATATTACACAGGTTAATCAGTCCAGAAGAGGGGTATTTGTGATGCCAAGTCTTAAATATTTTATAAAGTATAACTTTAATTTATTACAATGAAAAGGAACATTTACATTACAAAAACAATATACATATCAGATGTAAAATATGACATTCCAGCAGATACAATTGCACCGACATTTACCCAACACATTTGTTTACAAAGATTTTAAATCTATGCCACCTCATCTTTGGCTCGGTTCAGCCAAAAGGTATCCTTAACATATGTTGACTGGTGAACACGTTTTGCCAACCCAGCTCTGATTCACTGACTAGTCTTAATGTAAATATGTTTTTTAGCCTGAACTGAATACTAACCACAAATCATCAAGTTATATGATAAAACATGTCATATTCTTTTATCTACCATAAGTTACTGATATTTTAAAAATGAACAATAGATT
Source organism: Ptychadena robeensis (assembly GCA_036250615.1). NCBI lineage: Eukaryota > Metazoa > Chordata > Amphibia > Anura > Ptychadenidae > Ptychadena > Ptychadena robeensis. The sequence goes on along the minus strand of CM070036.1, from coordinate 11,063,880 downwards.
TTTGGGGCAGGGTATAATTATAAAGTCACATTCTTAGGCCCTGTGTTCACTGTGTCTCTTTTCCCATGGAGTATGCGCATCCAACACTGAAAAATATGCAGATAGATCTAATAAATGGGACAGTGTCCACTCCATATTGCTGCTTTTCATGTTGCTTTGTTTTTAATGTGAAGTGCCCCATCATCATCACACCGGCACAGGGATCACCGGCGGCGTGTCCATTAAAGATCAATGAATGCCTGCCTTCCTTGTTATGTAAAAGTATGTGTAAAGTTACTGTGCAAATCACAAGCAATCACCTTTTTTCCTCTGCTGGAAGCAGACCAGACGCAGTGGATACAAGCCCTCAACCTCCCTAGCGCTCAGCCTGTACCACGCCATTAAAAACGGAATTTCCCGCCCTCCCTCCTCCCCTCTACACGGTGGCTGGGAAACAAAGGCCCCTACAATAACCTGAAGGTCGGCTTCACGATGACACAGAAGGGGCCATCCCGGAGTCAATCGATGGCTGCGACTGGATGGATAATCATCACCACTTTCTAGAGCACATGTAAGTTATGTCGATCACGATTTTGGAAGAATTTATTTTGCAAACAAACTTTGAACGAACTGGGTTCATCTCAAACGCTAGGTAGTAGAGATGGTCACATTTTTCAACTAGCTGACTTGTGAGCTGATTGCAAAGCCTCTGAACATGGTACCATTACCAAATTTGCTGGAGATGTAGAAAAGAAGTTAATACCAAAGCCCCTGAAAATTATATAAACACCAAAGATTGGAGATGTAAATAGTAGTTGGGGGTATACTACAAAAAAGTATTGCTCTCGTACATAGAGTTTTTGTATAAATTAAGATCAAACTCAAAAAATATTGCTCTAGCACAAATAAGTCAAAATGTCAAAATCTTATTTGTGCTAGAGCAATACTTTTTTTGTAGTATACCCCCAACCCTTCTTTACATCTCCAATCTTTGGTGATTATATAATTTTCAGGGGCTTTGCTATTAACTCAAAATTATTGAATTTTTAAAAAAAATATTTCACCATCTCTACTAGGGACGTTAATTGACAGTGAAAACTGATCTGAATCGGACCACCAGGGGAGATCAATACCTTGATATACAATATAATGGGAAAACATGGTGACATTGATGCAACACATCTTTAAATGTAACATTGTTGTGCATCTGCAAGGCATCAAACACAATGCAATGGACAAACTGCGGATGCGTTACAATTTTAACATAAAGGAGACTGGTACTTAGTTGAGGAGAGCTTTTAGAAGGAAGCTGAATGGGGAATATTGAGAGGGTTACTGGTATATATTTTTTTTGGTAATGTAAGGCAGCTTTGGGTGAACGTTAATCTTTTCTGTTTTGCCTTATTCTATTAGTTTGCTATTAAAAAGGGTTTTTGATGTATACAGTAAGGGCATTAATGAAAAAGAAAATCTTTAGAATTTTGGATTTTGTTGGCTTAATGTGAAATCATTATAGTTACTTATTTAAAATTGTATCATAATCCTAAAGCACACATTTACTTGTGACAATAGCAAAAAACAAAAGCTTGTTACATATTAACACTTAAAGGAGTTCTTAAACAGCAGAGTACCGAGCCAATGCACTGGAGACCACCCACACGTATCCAGAAGATGGATGAGTTTCTCCTCTCTACAAACAACTAATTGAAGATTTTAATGTATTCTCAAATTAAACATCTCCTAGAGGAAAAGAGTCCATCCCTGCACCATCTTAGCTCTTATACGAATGCAAATTGCGAGATGTGTTCTGCATATTTATCTTCTATTCATTCATTTATGGCAGTTCAGTGTGAACACTTCACTGAGGATTAGATTGCCATTGTTTTCATAACAATGCTTCCCTCCCCGAGAACCTTTTCTTTTATGGCATATTCAGTGAAGACCTTCTCACTAATTATATATATATATAAAAAGCTGCATATCACTATTATGAAAGGAAAAGCATTTTAGTGTAAGGATAACTAATGAATACAAATAATAAATCATACAACTTACAAAAAACTAAATAAAACCTTCTAGCTATATTATGTTTTGAAGCCATTACAAAATGTGTTCAGCCAAATGTATAAACAATATAGCAGTTGCTGGCAAAATAATTTATCTTTTGGGGTTTTCTTCAAAGACAATTTCCATATTTTCTTGGTTACGTTGTGAGTGTGATCATGCCCTTTGCAAATTTTTTAAAAAGTGATAAATACAGATGAATGTAAATCAGTGTCTTATATTTGCCAACAAAATTTGATTTGGGTGAAATTTCCCACAATTTGCCTAAAGCAACAGAATTTGTTAAGTTTATTTACCGTATTTTTCGGCATATAAGACACACTTTTTCACCCCCAAAATTGGGGGCAAAATGTGCCTGCGTCTTATACGTCTAATACGCGACCCCTGTGGCCACCCGGCCGCTGGTGGTCGCACCTTGGCTGCCCGCCAGCTCCCCCGGCACAGAAATCAGCTGGGGGAGCTAGAGAAGCTCTCAGATTTGAGATGTCGACTCTCACATCTGAACTGTCTAATTTCCTAAAAGGTAGATGCAAGTTCATCTATACTTTTAGGAAATTAAGAGAAAAGTATAGATGAACTTGTATCTACCTTTTCTCTTCTGTCGTGGGAACAGCAATTACTCCCCACGGACACAGCACAGTGAGAAGAGATGTGACAGCCCGGCACCCCCCTCCTCCTGTGTACAGTGTAGAGATGACGTCGTGTAGCTGAGAGTTTACTGCTGCTAGTGACACCTGCTGGCTGAATTGGATATTGTATTCACTGAAAATATTGCATTAACCCAATTGATGTGAAAACTTATTAAATCTTTTTTTTCTGGTTTTCCTGCCCTAAAAACTGGGTGTGTCTTATATGCCGGTGCGTCTTATATGGTGAAAAATATGGTATACGTTTTTTTGGGGTGGCTTTGTGGAAGGGTTATTCACAATGGGTTACACATGGCTCGTGTGATTAAAAAACCTCCTTTCTGCTATTCCTTTGTCTCGCTAAAAATAGCTTCCACTTCAGAAAAAAATATCTTAAGTTCATTAAATACAAATTTTAAAAGAAGGATTCTACAAACTGAGCCTCTAACTAAAGACAAAAAGGATATATGTGGGTCCTGTTTGCAGTCTGGACCCAAAACAACCTGTTAAACACACTGTAGGTTTCCTTTGTGCCACTAAAACAACCCATTAAGGCATGGGCTCCACCAGGCATCTGAAGGTCTGTGGTGGCTGCTGATCAATGCTGTTAGCAGCAGACCTTTATGTTGAAATGTGGTGCTTTATTGTACTCAACTTTTTTCCCAGCAAACTATATAACACATTCACCTGATCCAGATACATCCAGGCCACCTTCTTCCACTACATAATTAGATATAGTTGCCAATTTATAACCTTTTTTTTATATGGTTTAATGACTAAAATGACTGGAAGAGAATGGTTGTGGAACATAACAAAATAATTTAGACAAAAAAAATAATTTATTCAAAATGTTGGTGATGATACCATGAAACTAACTCACAAAGTCAGCAAGTCGAAATGTCATAGTGCTTATAGGCCCTTTGCAAGTATTTTGGGCAGTTCAAAAAGTGATCAAGGAACTGCCACTTTGAGGCCACAAACAAACAACCTGCAATGCACCAAGTGGTCTGACATCTTTCTTCTATGTCCAACATCAAGTGTTTTTTGGGAAATTTGTGCTGTTCTGCACAACCCCACAAGACCTGCCTTATTATAGTGTCCATTGAATTACACTGGACTCAAGAAAACGTGAGGGCCGTGCTTTGGACAAGTTTTAAGTGTTTTTTTTTTATAGGAATCATTGGCCATGTGAAAACATCCAAAATTCAGGAAAACTACATAAAAAGATGCCCATGCTTATGGACTTGTCTATAAAGCCAAATAGAGACAAGCCCTACAGCCCCCCATACACGTTCCGATTTTTCGTCCAAATTTTGCCTGACCGTCCAAAGTGGTCGGGAGATTAATCGGATGTGGAATTATGTACCTGAGTACCCGGGACAATTTGGACCTGTCCTTTAAATTTTGGTCGATCTGCTGTTAATAAATAGTGTTATCGGTGATAATTCGAATTCCGATTTTTCGTGCCAGCCAATCGACGACCATAACATTTTAGGTGAAAATCGGGTGACACCATCGTAAGAAAAATCGGTCAGGTGAAAAATCAGAACGTGTATGGGGGGCTTTACTCAGATACTTATGTTTGTCTTTTAACAAAAACAAAACAATTTATAGTATATATATTATTAATTATTAAGTATATAGTATATATTTCTTTCATACATATATATATTTATATTATACAGTATATACATACATACATATATATATATATATATATATATATATACACAATACAACTTTGCTTTAACTGAGTTACATCATAAGTAGACACTTTTGGCCCCTTCTCCACTGAATTGGTTCATACACGGTGAAGGAAAAAGCATTTCCTTAGCCACCGGGAAGCACCGACCTCCCGTCTTGCTCCAAAAACTGTTCTAAAGCACTATAAATCCAGATACAAGACATAAATACCCAAAGGAGACGTGACTTTTGTCACAGCCAACGTTGGTCTTAAAAATGTATTACAGCCTTAAGATACCATATTAAATTACACGTATTATGAAACCAGTTATCCATCAAGCCCTAAATGCCCAGGTGCTGTATCAAGTATAATAATACTGACTTTAATCCAAGCCCGTTTAGGCAACGTAATTATTACATTGTCAATGATCTCCCATGGTACTGGTGAGATTGACAGCTTGGGGAATTTGGGGAGAAAACATGGAGTGTGCTATTCTAAGAACAATTCCTACAGAAATAGAGCTCAGTTATATTTCATTAACCTCGATGGCACATATGATTGTAATGCACCTTTCAGAAAATAACAAGAACAGGGGATATTTAATCACATACAACAAAATTAGAAATATAACCAATGTTGGGCGCCCTGTTTCTTTGACTTACACCATCATTACCACAAACAAGGCTGCTCATTATGACATAGAGATGACAAAAGACAAAAGAGTTTGCGCAACACAATTTTTTATCAAGCTGTATTTGGGAACATTGTATATTGTAACAAAAACAAATATGAAATTATACTCACACTGACATTATATTATTGAGGCTAAAATAAATCAAATATCCTTCGAAAATCAAACGACAGGACCATGTTTAAGATTAACCCCCCTAGCGCACTGCTGAGGTCCAGATTTCTGTACCAAAAGTGCACCATAGA
>CM070036.1:11037111-11058491 GCA_036250615.1 Ptychadena robeensis | reverse complement strand
CCCGACCGCTAGGGCGGTTAAACTGTTGGGGTTTTTAGCAAGAAATATTATCTTGTAAGTTTAGCTTCAATTATATTTCCAAGCAAAACATGCATGGGCACAACAATATTAACCTCCATAGCAGTCAGCCCATACCATGTTTTTGAAAACACATCCCTGGCGTCATGGAAGTTAGGAGAAAAAGCAACATTGCCTGCTTAACATGCAGGTCAATGCCGCCAACTTATCTTCATCATTGATGATGCCGGAAAGGCAGACTTGAAACAATCCGCCAGTTTGCAGATGTGGAGCATCACCAGGGACAGTGAAGCAACCCATCCAAAGCAGTGTGGTTTTCCAAAACTTAAATGTTCCTAATTAACCTTATCTAAGAGTCAAACATTTATTTATTTAGAAATGATGATGAGAGGTAACAGATTTCCATTCTATTTCTGCCACTACAACAGTAATACTAGTAAATCTTTTAACAGTTACTCTTGTACCAGTGACAAAGGTCAGTGTTATTGGTCAAAACATCTCTCCATTTTCAGTTTTTTTTATTTTAAAGGTTAATAACAAAAACTCAAAATTATTGTTAAATAACATTGAAACCAATAGTTTAAACATTCATACCAATGCCTCCTATTTTTTAAATCTAGCAAAATCAATTGTATAGATCCTATTACCGTATATACACGAGTATAAGCCAACCCGAGTATAAGCCGAGGTACCTAATTTTATCTACAAAAACTGGAAAAGTGTTTTGACTCGAGTATAACCAAGGGTGGGAAATGCAAAGTCAGATAGTGGAGTTTTCCAAATGAGAAAAATATAGAGAAAGCACCATTGCCCCTAGAAATTAATCAAATTAATCTTAGTGCCACATCATCAATAAATTTAAGAGAGCACAGGATTATTTTTATTACAGGATAGCTTTTGCAAGGCAATTCTTATTTTTTAATCATAGGCTATGGAGTGTTGTATCTGTACTAGTAACCGGCCACCAGGTGGCAGTGTGGAGTTTGTTTACATCGATCAGCTGGCTGTCGGAGGCCACGGAGCTCACAGCAGCTCAGAGAGAAGATGCACCGAAGAGGGAAGCTCTGCATTCAGCATGGAAATTCAGCTGTGGTGAGCTGACTCGAGTATAAGCTGAGGGGAGAAATTTCTGCCCATTTTTTTTGGGCTGAAAAACTTGGCTTATACTCGAGTATAAACGGTACTTTTCCTTTTTGAGGTTAGACTGAATAAAAAAGTACATTAGGGCAAAATGAAAAAGAAATATTTTGCATGATCAGAAATCCCCCAAAATCTAACACGATTTTAAGAAATTCAAGAAGAATAATTCACCAGCGATATCATTAACCTAAAATGATTCAATTACTAAATTGCTTTGATATGCTAGATTTCTTAAAATGTGATGGAGCAGGGATGCCCACACTTTTTTGCCTTGCAAATTTCTTTTAAAATGACCAAATTATCAACCAACAATAATTATTAAACATAACCATATTTTTTGACTTATTGGAACCTCCTCTGTATAAATAGGGCACACCCTATACAGTGGAGCGTCTCATCCCAGGTAACTGCAGTTACCAAAGCTGGAGAAGAGGCAGAGAAGCCGTCAGTGTTTGCCCTCACCTCCTGGTTCCGTTCTGCAATGCTGTATGGGAGCGGACTTAAGCAGCTGCTTCCATATAGTGATGGCTAAGGTGGACTGTTCGTACAATAACCATAGATTGATTGATTTGATGAATATGATCACAAAATGAGCATCCTGTGCCACCAGAATCCACCCAAGGTCTATCTATCTATGTTTATTGTGTTTAAAATGTCTATGTTGAAAATCAATCTATGGTTATTGTGTTTATGGACTATATGTACCCAATGTAGGGATATGATACTATCCCATTTTATGTATTCCCGAATATCGGCCAACATTGCAAAGTTTTATATGTTTTTAATGGTGAATTGAATTAAATATGTTATTTATGTTATTAATGGTTCAAATGTACATTACTCCCACTAACACTACTATAATACACCAGTGACCGTTAAAGTCTCCTTGCCCCCGATTTCTCGGGGGGGGGGGGGGTTACTTTGGATATGAAGTCCTTTCCTCATTTCTAATTGGCTATACGATATATGTTGGGGATGTGGGTCACCTTACCTTGACTAATGCAATTTTTTCTTATTCACTTTATCATCTATTTTACTATAAAACAAAGTAAAAAACATTTTTACTACTACTACATTTGTACTATAATATGGAATTTCACTATAATATGGAACTTTCTGCCCATTTTTTGGGGGCTGAAAAACTTGGCTTATACTCGAGTATAAACGGTACTATTCCTTTTTGAGGTTAGACTGAATAAAAAAGTACATTAGGGCAAAATGAAAAAGAAATATTTTGCATGATCAGAAATCCCCCAAAATCTAACACGATTCTAAGAAATTCACTTTATCATCTATTTTACTATAAAACAAAGTTAAAAAAACTACTAACATTTTACTACTACTACATTTGTACTATAATATGGAATTTCACTATAATATGGAGTTTCCCTTTAACAATAGATTATCAGGTCCTTCTTCACAGTTTGCATTTTTTACGCCAACGGGGTTCTGCCATGCCTCAGTAGTATCATCAAAATTGTAACAAGATATACTAAATGCTTCATCTTCTTCAAAAGTATTAAAAGATTCACGAAATAAATGTATAGAAATGTTGCTTCTGGCACCGAATCAGTGGAAATACCATCAAAACATAAAACATAAAGAACATTTTGCCTAATACATAAAACATCAGGAAGCAGATTAGGAAAAAAATATTGTAAATCAATTATCATGTCTACCTATTTTCAAGAAAGTTTTGATGTCTTTGACCTTCTTATCCGGAAGACATAGGATGCTTGAAGCAAAAAAAAAAAATGCTTAGCTATCCACTACAGCCCATATGTCTGTTTAAACACAACAGGGGTCATTTATTAAAAGCTCCCCGCTGTGAAACCCATTCACCAAACGACACTTTTGAGAAGAGAGAGTCTTTCTTTTTTCCTTACGCTAATAAATACTTTTAGCTATTTGCAGTTGTGCATGTGATTTTACATGTGTAAATGTGATCACATTGGAGGCAGTCAAGCAATTTTCACCTTAGAATGTTGGCATTTGGAAAACACTATGCATATGAGATATGTTTCTTTGGGTGTTTTGCTAAATTAAAATAAAAAAAGCAAAATAATCAAATATGTATGAGATGCACAGTTGCTCAGCAGTTAGCTCTGCTGTCTCACAGAAAAAGTCTTCTCGGGTCAAAACTCGAATTTAATACCGCAGAGAAAGAAAAGCAAGAAGCTTGTTAATTTCTAAGCAGAAAATAATCCTAAAGCTGTGCATAGACGTTTCGATTTTGTGTATGTTTCCTGTGAGATCGATCACCGGAAACGATCGCCGTGATCGATCACAAATCGATGCATGCACATCAGGAATCAGACCTGTCTGTAAAGTTTAGTCGATCGTTCGGGAATCACGGAACATTAATGGAGACATGCGATCGTTCCTATTGATCGACCTAGTGGCATCCAACCCACATAACATCATTTCATTTCAATAGAACAGCTGCGAGCTGGAGATGGCACGATCAATCACAGGAAGGAATCAATCAGGAATCAAAGACGTCATATAGTGCAGTGTGCGATCAATTCTGTAATTGGAATCGATTCCGGAAATGAATGCACGATCGTTTAAAAGATCGATGGCTGGGAAATCTAAACGTCTATGCACAGCTTTAGATAATATTTGCATCCAATATTAAGATCAAAATGTATCCTTATATTGGTATACCTACTGAATTTAAATAATGGGCTCCCTGACCCAGGGTACCTAGGGGATGGAATTATTGAGTGGGTGGCCTATGGGTTGGTTATTTAGGGTGGTGGGGTGGTAGTTAGAGGTGTGACAGTGAAGGAAATAGAGTGATCTGGATGCAGGAAACTCTTTTGGATTCTTCACACTCCCATCTACCATTTTGATAATCTATGTTTTCTGTTAAGTGGGTGGTGTCAGTTTAGTGGTTTTCTCTTTTTATCACTTTTTGAAAGTGTTTATCAGGTAAATTCCTGTTTTGTCACAGGAATGGTTGGTTAACAATAGGTTATAGTGGAGATGGTCAAATTTTTGACTAGCTGACTTTGTAAGCTGATTGCAAAGCACTGGAAAATAATATCATCACCTAAATTGCTGGAGATGTAGAGAAGGGTTTTGGAAACATAAAAAAGAGGGTTGCTCTAGCACATGTAATTTCTGCATAAATTAGGTTCAAAGTCGAAGTCGAAATTTCACAGAAAGGTGGGTGCAAAGAGAATTAGCCCGCCCAATCAATAAGTCTTCCTCTAAACCTTCGATCTAGGTCCGGGTTCCCAATCCATTTCCAATGGTTTTGGAATGCAATATAAAACAAACTATTGGTCAGGTATCAACAATTCTTTTGTCTTATTTTGTGTATGTAGTTTTTATTTTATTTAATAAATATAAAAACCATATTCACTCCATATGGAGTGAACAAAATCTTTTAATATGAAATCCTAAGATATTTGTAAATGGACAGCCCATCTGTTTGGCTCTAAAGCTGGCTTTACATGGGTTGATTTTTTTGGTCGATTCCTTGAACGATCTTTGGGAATCGAACGAAGTCCACCTTGAGCGATCAAAGGAAAAATTGATCAAACATTCCATTGCCATAGATCAAACGTTCCATCGCCATTACATTGGGGGTGAGATCGGCATTACAAAGGGCCCCCATCAAATCTATCGGCCAGGAATCCATTTCCCAAGGTGGTGCGCATCAATTTTTGTGTTTGCATGTTGCAATCAATCTAACGATCGCAGGGAAATGGAGTCATGTATGGACGGCTGAGACCGATGGGGTGCCCAACTCTCATTCCCCTTTTTTTTACTCTGTCTTAACACAAAAGACAAAGAAAGGGACAAAAGGGTATTGTGAATTTTATTGTGCCATACATGTTCATACTGGTACTCAAGGTAGAAAATAAAGATTTTGAATATAAAGTATACTCCGTAGATACATATAAATAAACAGAGTAACATGTTTATTGCTGGTAGATCAATTGACCTGGTCATTTTCAAAGTAGCTCAGAAACCGAAAAAGTGTGGGCAGCCTTGGGTTGATGCCCCCAGCCACTTGGCCTACTTCAGACTTGACAATTTATACACATGAACAAAAGACGGAACAAGTAAAATCCAAAAACTTAGAATAGACAAAAAACTACTATGAGTGAACTTTTTGCGCCCTATTATATTGTAGGCTGCGGCTATCATCATTGTTACGGTTAACAGATGCTGGTAGCTCATAATAAATTCTACTGTTATTTCAAAGAAGCTTCTGGTTCTCTTCCAGGATACTCTGTAGCCAATGTATGCAGAATAATTATTTCCTGTTTTGGCACGACAAGAGTATTATATTAAGGTGCACATTTGGACAATATGCCACAGCAAATTCATTACACAGCGCTGTTCTTTAAAAAAAAAATTGTATGTAGCGTGCCTGTGAAATCCCTCTGGGCCTTAACCTGTTGTCCTTGCACAAATCATTTTTCTTCTCTTTTTTTCCAGGCTTAGTAAATGACATAACAATTACTTGTGCTGAACAAATACTGGAACAAAGATACGTTCTATCTTATTCTGTTGTTTTAGATTTCTTTGTTGAGCTGGGGAAATTATTCTAAAAATGAATTACTGTTGTGAAGAAATGTTGTTTCATATATAATAAATGTACATTCAGGACTGCCATCAGAAATTTTAGGGGCCCCATACTAGGTAATTTTTTAGGCCCCCACACACAAAATTATTTGTTTACTCCCCCCTGGCTGTCCGATTTAGGGGGGGGGGGTTCCACAGCATTTTGTGATCTGTCAGGACCCCTACGTTAGTGCGCAGTGTTTGACCGGGGTTCCAATGGATCACATACACTTTATCTGGTCAGTGGATGCTGTGTTCAGACCGATGCAGGGGTTAACGTACTCCACTACGTTAACCCGTGCAAGAGTGGAACGGCTCAGCACCATGAGAGCACCGCATCCGCTGAGCAGATAAAGTGTATGTGCTCCGTCTGGACCTCTCACCAAGCAATGCCCTTAGTGTAGGGGGTTCCGACGGATCTGGAAACATACCCTTAGTCCGGTTTTCTGTGCCAAATGAGGTACTAAAAGTTGTGTCTACTAAAACTAACTCCTGGTACAAATATCATTAGGTTGCATATTTCAGGTACTAAATCTCGACTGAGATCCATATTTCCTTACCAAAATAGGTACATAGGTTAATAAACTCACAAAGTCAATGGTGGAATATTCAACATGAAATTCCTTCATCTCTAGAAAAAATAATTACCAGAAGGACCACAAGATGGTGTTGCCTTTTGTTTACATTTCACCAGCTCAGGAATATGATGTTACTCCGAGCTGAAAACATAATTTGCCTTTCCTTCCCATCCCCATCAATCAGAGACTGCATACATGTGATACACAGTCTGTGACTTTGACTGCACAGGGGATTATGCCAGCGTCTGTACAGGTCGGTGCTTCTCTCCTTGTGTACATGTGGTCTGGTGTGCCCACAGAGAGATGACCTTGTGAATTCCCTGCCAAAACTATGTGTGCCAACAGAGAGGGCATTCCATAGAATCACCATCATAAGACTAATCAGTGGCGTAGCGAGGGGGGTGCCGAGGGGGCGATGGCCCCGGGCGGCGTATCAAAAGGGGCGGTGACTTTATGGGACTCGGGATTAATAAGAAGACGCAGGCGCGTGCAAGCAGCTGCTAATTAGCTGGAGCGAGGAAAGCGCTGGGAAGCTCTGGAGATGGGCAGCCTGGATTGCTCGCTTGGGGAGAAAGGGATGAGCAAGCGAGCATAGGGAGGCGAATGAAGGGAGGGGCGGCAGGGAAGGGAGGGGCGGCAAATTTCCGGTCGGCCCCAGGCAACGAAAGCCCACGCTATGCCACTGAGACTAATGCTAGCCATACACAGCCCGATAAATAGCCCGATCAACCAAGCCCGATTGAAGTTTTTCATTAATCGGGCATAAATTGGATTTTGCCCACATGGTCCGACAGAGCTTTCCCGATCAAAATGTAGCAGAAAATCAGGCATCACATGATCGGACATGTTGAAAATTTTTAATCGGTCCAGTTACATCGTTCTACTTTTCTTGTAGCGCCCGACTAAATGAACACCGATCATCCCCGATATTACTATTACTTCCCATTGAATGAAAAATTGGACGACAAAAATGACGATAAACTCCGACTATGATGTACGATCAAAACTGTTACATCGTTCAAAAATCTTTTTTTCTATGTGGGGATTTTTTGTTAGATCATCCGAGAAAACGGCGATTTTTTTATCGGCAAACTTTGATCGGGCTTGGTTGATCGGGCTATTTATCGGGCTGTGTATGGCTAGCATAAGACGTCTGCAGAATGTCCTGACACTAGCATGAAGGCTGTGTGCTGTATAGAGACAACACGCAGGATGGAAAACCTGGTTGCCCTAACGACAACTCAACAACAGCGGCGGGCATGGTACCAACCGAGCAGTAGAGCACCAAGCTACCCCTGTACCGGCGTGATGACGGCAAACCATGGCCTCTACTGATTCTCTTTACCAATTCTAGAAATGGGCTATTTGCTGAATTTTTTTTTATCTATTTTTGTAATATGGCTTGTTTCTTTACTAGACCTCTTCATATTGCACCTAACTAATAATATACATATAAAGACTCATTTCCAGCACATCTATGTTTTTTTTCTTTTTAAACATCCTTGTTCCAATAAATAATGTAGCCGTTTTAGTACAAAATAACTTCCTTAGATGTGTAACGCAAACAATAAATATATAAAACACATTAGAATCCTGAATCCAAAGTTAATCTAGGGGAAGGCAAAAAAAAAACCTCTTGGGAAATTTGGTCCAATTCAGTCCAGTAGAAAAAGAATTTTTTTCCCGATCCCCCCAGGCAATCTGTTACTTTCTGATTAAACAATCGGCACTGCTACCATTTATAAATATTAATGGAAAGTTATATTTTGCTCAATTAAATCACAGCCTTTCTGCAATCTACTGAGTTGGCTTCATCTAGCACCTTCGGAAGCCCATTCAACATTTTCACAGCTCCACATGTAGATATTACACCTCCTAGAGATGCTACTGATAGTCAATGGGATTTGAACATAAGAGGGGAGCTGTTGAGCACTAAACAACATGGTTGGTAAATGCCTGTGTGAACTCCACCTGAAACAACCTGTGAAGATCTGCTTTCCACGTTGCCTACAGCTTAAAAGGTGAATTTTTATTTTATGGAGGGCACTTGTGGAGATGGACAGTGTGGAGGACACTGGTGGAGATGGTCAGTATGGCGGACACTGGTGGAGATGGACAGTGTGGAGGACACTGGTGGAGATGGTCAGTATGGCGGACACTGGTGGTGATGGTCAGTGTGGAGGACACTGGTGGTGATGGTCAGTGTGGAGGACACTGGTGGTGATTGTCAGTGTGGAGGACACTGGGGGAGATGGATATTCCCCATGGATGGATGGATGGGATATTCAGTGAAGTCTTTAGACTACACAGAACACTTCCCTAGCTAATGGTTCCCTATAGCAGCAGCAGCAGCAGCAGCAGCAGCAGCAGCAGCAGCAGCAGCAGCAGCTCTCTTTCCTAACTCTCTCCTTCTTCAGCAGAATGTGTAATGGAGTCCTGTACTTGATATGTTATAGGCGGTGTGAGGGTCTGTGAGGTGGGGGGTGCTCATTGGCTGGATTATGTCTGCTGACTCACAGGGGTCAAAGTTTCTGCAATGTTAAAAGATAGGGGGCGAACCGAACTCGCCATATGTTCGCGAACATGGGCGAACGCGAACATGCGATGTTCGCCACAAATAGTTCTCCTGCGAACAGTTCGGGCCATCACTACCTGCAAGGTGCCTAAAAAACTAGCCTAAAAAAACTAGTGAAAAAAGCTTTGCAAAGTGCTGAAGTCGCTTTCAGAGCTCCACCATTGAAGTCAATGGGGTCGTTCAACGACCAAACGACCCTCTGAACGTGACAGAAGGTGCTCAAAAAAACAGAAAACGTTTTGTTAACGACAGCACATTTTCTGTTCTTTAAACAACCTAATTGATTTCCATTTAAAACTTAAAGCAAGGTCGTTTTCTGGTCGCATAAAAGACCAGAAAATGACCTTGCAAACTACTGTGTAAATTTAGCCTTATAGAGAAACTTTTAGGCTTGATGTATTAACCGCCCTAGCGGTCAGGACGGCAGCATCTCGTCCAGCGCTGCTACTGCTAGTATAGCACTGCGCTGTCCCGGTGTCCCCAATGTGACATGCTGGCTGGCAGCATATCCTCCGTCTCTTCCCCCTGCTATGTAGAAAACTGATTTTAATGTGCTTCTATGTACTAAATCTCGCCAGAATAAAGAGTCTCTGGTGCCCAAGATGTGCCCATATGCAGTAACCCTCTCTAACCTGGTGTGATTTTACCACATCCACCAGGTTAGAGAGGGTTAACTGGAAATGGGCATATCTGGGGCACCAGAGACTTTATTTGGGCGAGATTTAGTACATAGCAGCAAAGCTTTGTGCCCTGATTTCTGTGTTTTCTCATTAAATTTATTAAAAAAAAAAATTATTTGACATAATTGTTTGTTTCAAACATTATTATATTCGGGATGCCTATTAGACCGCTGTACGGACATATTTTGGGAAGTTACAGGCCTACAACATAAAGAAAAAATTTACCATTGAAGTCTATGGTGTACTTTTGGTACAGAAATCTGGACCTCAGCAGTGCGCTAGGGAGGTTAAAAAAGTTTATCCAGTTATCTGCCTTATTTGTACTATCAACCTCTGACCACCTCCACATGCCCTCTAGTTCCCAACCTTAGTAGCGACATAAAGTGGGAAGTTGTATTTGCCTTGTATAGGGTGGACAGTTATTTAAAACATATTTTTCATTCAGCCACAGTATATTTAAATGATATCAGTATCGATTTTCAGATACACTTGTTCTTTAACACACTATTCGCATTTTCTTTTTGTTTGAAAAAGAATAATAACAATAAAAACCAGAAAAGGCAATAAAACCTCCACCTTAGAAGCACTTGAGATTTTATTTCAAGCAGTAATCACTGCAAGCTTGAGGGTACGAAGGAAGGTTACACTGTGTGCCAAGTAACAAATTAGAACGCGCACACTCACTGGTCTAAAATGGCCACTTTTATAACATATATAAATTCCACTGTTGTTTGAAATGTCAAAGAAATAAACACACAAAATAACAACTTTATTAGTTTACTAACTTGAGTGCAACAAGGCTCACAATGTACAGTACACCACAGCTAAAGATTAAACAAGCAGAACACTTGTGGAAGAAATAAATTGGGGGAAAATATTTTTATATGACCTCCATTTTGTTTTTAAGTTCACATATATCAGCAATAAATTAAAACCAACTATAAAGGAAAATAAAAGTATTAAAATCAAAATAAAAAACAATTTAAATAAAGGAAAATGTAAATGTAAAATTTACAATAAATTTTAATAAATTTAATCCATTGAAGAACACATAAGTACACAATTTAGCATATCTATTAATTTATTAAAAGAGCTAAATCTGCCCCAAAACCAACATTCATTATGGCTATATAAAGAAGCACTTGGCTTTTTATGCAATTCGCTAAACAAGGCAGAGCTTTCAACATGAATTAGCTGGGAAAAGGACCCATTATTAAATAAGCCTAATTAAATAAGCTTCTAAATGAATGCAAGGACCGCATCATGCAAATGAGCTGTTATTGGCTTTTATGGTCTTACTCTTAATGGGTACAAGTTGGCAGTTTTTAAATAAAGCTTAATAGACCAATATATTACTGATTTTTACTATGCTTGTTGAAATTATTAAACCCTTTTAGGCATGCTGCATGTGTAACCAATCCATAGGTCATATAGTGAACATACCTCGGCAAACAGAAGAGCACAACAGGTTATATATAGTAGTTTCCCAACCCAAGCAGTAGAGGTTTTCACTCTTGAGAAATCTATTTCTTTAACCTACCTAGTGGTCAGACGTTAAAAACGGGGGTATGGTCGATTGCTTGAATTTCCCTCCTTCCCCCTGTCCAACGTGCCAACGTGGGCTGGGAAAACAATGGCCTTCTATTATAATGGTGATCTATGTCGTAGCCCCCTCAGCGTCATCGATGACACCGAGTGGTTCCAGAACCTCAAAATTGCTGCGGAAAATTAGAGAATCAGGGGATATATTGAGTTTTTCCGATCCCATCTCCGGTAGAAGTTCAGACAAACCCAAACTACAGACAAACTGGGTTATTCCTTACCCCTAGTGAGGTTAAATAAGGGACTGGCACCAAAATATCACAATAGGTTGTTTGGGGTCATATTGACTTTGTATGACTCTGTAAACAATGATTACAAATTTCAATTGGCTGGGTTTTTTTTTTACCAAATTGAACATGGTATCATCAACAAAATGTTTACACAAATTAAGTTTAAAGTCAAGTCAAAAAGTTTCCATAGTTTTACAACCATTCCCTTAATTTTCAACAATTTTGGAAATGATATCACATTCAGTGGCTTTGAAATTGAATCAATAAGGTAATTATGCTCTGTATACATTCCACAACGATAGTTTTGTAACATTGAATGGCCTTATCTAGCTTCCTCTAATGGCCACTTGTAAAGGCTGCCATACACGGGCCGATTTTCCACCCAATTCCTGTCCGATCGATCACCGGGCGCGTGCATGCCAATCGATCGACGAGGAATCGTGTGCAGCCCACCCTGCCTGATCAACCACGGCCGATCGATATGGGCCCCCGAATCAGATCGGTCAGAGAACCGACCTGTTGGTCTTTTCTGATCGATTCAGCACACATCAAGGGGAGTTGCCATTTGTGAAGTGATCGATCGGGCACGGAATCGTCCAGGAATCGGTGGCCTAAGGTGGTAGGGACAGACGTAATTGGGCGATCGATCGGCCATCCGATCCCCTGTGGCATCGCCGGAATCGATCGGATGGGTGATCGATCGTTCATGGAATCGACACATGTATGGCTAGCTTAAGACTTACAGCTAAATATGGACACTTCCAGATGACTTGAGGGAGCAGCAGTATTTTTTTAGGATTGTGCAGCATTTCTACACTAGCTGTTGTGCTGACTCAGAGGTAAGTAATTTTCCTTTTTAGAAAGTCTGATGATGATGTTTCAAGGTTGGCTAAGCATAACAGATGGTTGCATTTTTTCAACTAGCTGAATTTGTGAGTCCATTGGAAACCCCCTGAACATGGGATCATCACCAGAATTGGTGGAGATGAAGCTAATGGTTGTGGCAAGATTTGAAAAAAAAGCATATGTATCACATCATATGTTCTAGCATATGTAGCATTTGTGTAAATTAAGTTCAAAGTAGAAGCTTATCTGTCAAGTATCCGTTTTGGCTGGGAAAGTCACGTTTTTAATTTGACTTTCCCGGCCAAATCCTGATTTAAATAAATCCTGTATTTTTCCTTGAAAATTCCTACCCCATTTGTTCAGATGACATACAGGGTGGGAAGTTAGCAGGGAGAGTAATGCCCCCACCCTCCTAAGTTAGGCAGGATACCAGAAGTGAGGTCAGTGGTGTTACTTCCTGTGTTAGGAACGTGGAAGCATCAGACTGAATACAGGAAATGACGTCACTGACTTTGAATTTTGCATATTAGCTCTGTTGAATCCACCATTTTATTGTTTCTTTTATTTTTGGGCTGTTCAATTAGCCATTTCAATCCAAATATGTCTTGTTCACTCTTCTTGTGGTATCTCAAGATTTAACTCACCACCCCCTTACAGTTCAAGTCTTTTTCATTGATGCATACTAGTGATGGCTCAACATAGGCCAGGTCCGTTCGTGAGCAGGAGGATCGGACTTTTAGAAAAGTCTGACGTCTGCCTGTTCGCGGGGAGATTCAAGTTCCCCTGCCTGTTCATGGGGAATTTGAAACGGAAAAAACGGAAGTGAAGACGTCACTTCCAGCATCTGTAACGCACAGTTTTAAGACATTTTTTTTTCATTAGAGAGGTGTAGAGACCAGGTTTTCTTCTCGATCTCTACTGACAATATTCTTCCACTGGCCAGATCATGCTGCTCCTGTTCTGGCCGGTGGAAGAATAATAATTTTCTTCTCGCCGGCGAACGGGGTGGGTTGAACACCCAGAGAACAGTATGGGTGTTTGACCTGCCACGATTGCCAGCGAAAAGAAGATTATTATTCTTCAGCCGCCGGATCAGGAGCAGCAAGATGTTCACAGCCAAATGTCTGCCTTGGCCATCACTAATGCATACGTCGAACTTCAGCCACACCATTCCACTGCATCTCTACATCCACCATTGAATTTGGATATGTCACTTCAGTTCGAAGATGGTATGGAACATGATATGACCAAAGGGTCTTGGAGATTTCCGAAAAAATGCTATAACGCAGACAGCCCTTTGTAATATCAGGCCACAATATTTTACGGGCCATTATTGTCTCTAAACCTGATTAATTGCTGAATGTTATGTCTTTAGTTCCCATTAATCACAGATTCATATCAGAGTATTTCTAAATGACCAAACTTCTATCTATACAATATTTTTGCTGATTTCCTGACCTTACATCTAGCATTTTGTTTAACACTTTTCTAAAGAAGTGTCTGTGATATAAATTAAATCATTATAAGTAATTTAAATTTAGCCTTCAAACAGCATACTAATTTAGCCACAGCTGGGGGTTTCTATTGTCTAAATCATCCTATCACTACAAAATCCATTTAATTAGCATAACATTTTCCACTTGAAATAAATCTAGAATTGGCTCGGCTTTTTGCGAACGTATCTGCCAACTTTAAAGACAACATTTCATGGATTTCAAAATGGAGACTTTATCTGTATCAGGCTTTTAATTGACCCAGTAAGGTGACCTGGTTGTTGTAGGAAATTTTTGCTCCAATCACCTTATTCCTACTCCATGTTTTATTGTTTGTTTGATTTGAACTTATACATAATGGAGTTACATGCCATTAAATTATTAAACAAAATTCCTAACCAGTACATCCTTTCTATACCTTCCAATCACTATGTATTTTATCAGGGAGGACCCGGCACTACATGGTAGTGATATATACCTTCCAATTACTATGTAATCTATCAGGGAGGATCCGGCACAACATAGATCCAATGGAAATTGTATGGCGTGATCTAAAGGTGTATGGGGGGCTTAATCTGCAGGTTGACCTAATAGTTGTATAATTGTACGGGTGTTCTGTCCATATCAACACTACTGGTAATCTGCTCTGATATAGTGCAGGCCAATGTTGTGCCCCCTCGTCTCTTCGGTGTCATTGATAACATCAAAAAGGCGGAACCGGGAGGCTCAGTAGGGACACTAACACAGAGGGGAGCAACAGGTAAGTAAGCGCACAGGAGGTTAAACAATAGAGTTATAGGATATTCAAATCTCCTCTCTCTTATGACTACAGTTATTCATTAAAGATGAGTTGAATTGGACAAGTTTGTTAACTGTTGGTGTGTCCCGGAATTTATGTCCTGCCTTACATTTAGGTGCTTCTATATCACCACCGAAGGGGTGTGAGGTTCTCTAGTACAGTAAAGCAACATCTGGATCATAAGCTGATTAACTGAACTCGTAGCACTTATTGTATTTGTAAAAAGTGTTGAGCATGAAAATTTCTATTTCGAATATCGGCACATCGAGAATTTTTGGAGATCTTGAATATAGTGCTTTATCTTCGTAATCGCAAACGTTGAAGATTTTTACATCAGTAGTGTTGATTGTTAAAATATGTGAATATCTCCACTTTGTATTGCGAAAATCTTTTTGTCAAGGAAGGTAATAATGACTGGAGATCGCAAAAGATTTATGATTGTTTTGCAAATTTTAGGCCAACAATTTTGATATTTTGCGAATACGAATATTGCCCATGCTGCTCGTCAATATTTGTAAATTGGTAGTTACCTATATATAAAGCCAAATGTACATAAATAAGATATACAAATAAATCTGCACACAGAAAAATAAGACTTGGTCCAAAAGTTCAAGAATTCTTAAAACTCTTTTTATACAATCGAACCTTCAAGAGGAATTTCTTATCCCTTCCACCCAATTGTTTCCTTATGGACAGGGTCATTATTTATGACATTTCTAAACCGCTGCCATATCTTACTTCCACTAAAGGGAACATTGATTTGCCTAGTCTGACCTTGTGAATTTTCACTAGACATCTGTTCATCTGAAATAATTAGTATTTGTTTAATCAGAGAATTTGCTGCACATTCACTGCAGAGCTTTCACACATCCATCACTTGGCTAACTACTGATGCTGGCTCATACCCAAGTCTTGGCATTGGCTGGCTTGAAAGCACAAATGCTGAAAATGTTAGAATCAGGCTTGTGGCAGGTTTTGGTGAATCTAGGAAGGTGTTGGATCCTCAATTGACACCATGTTTATGGATAAGCCATGCAGTAATGTGCCCTATTGTTATTAGTCAGCAATTGTCTTTGACTGGTATGATGGTACTTTGCAGCTGAAGTTTTGTTAATTACACATCATTGCTGTTTACATAATTGTGTGTGATGTAAATTTTACAATTTTTTTTCAAAATGAGGATATTAGCATCATTATCCTCATTAGCACCAAATCCTGTCAATAATGTCAATGCCCATGGACACAATGGGGGCTTGACAGATAACAATTCCATTGACAGTCAATTGACTCCTTATAATGACAATTGACTAATGTGCCCAGGCCTGTACTTCAGCCCATACATTTAAAGGGGCCACGTTATTGACCGTGCTGTGTCGCATGTCCAATGGTCCTCATAGGCTTGCACTCGTTGGATGTCATTGCATCCATGTGAATATTGGAGCTATAGACTAATTAATCTGACGTGAGTATGGCTTGGGGTTACCACTTTTTCTTGTAAAAATCTACCCCTAGCCACACTCAGAAATGCCACCAAGGGGAGTAAAATTATTTATTAGAACTTATATTCATAAATGGAATCAGATTGTCTTGTATGGATTCCTTTATCAACACTGTTGATTGTACTTTTCTGTGGATTACACTCTAGAGTTCAATAAACTTTGCTTCAAAAAAAGAAACATTGATGAAATGTTCTCTTAACATATGTTCTACTGAAGGAGAAATCATGGAGAAGAATATCTTTAATTTGATCAGCTGATCAATTCATACTTCTCTGATTTTCTTGATTACTTCTATTTACTGTGTTGGGCTAAAAGAAGACCAACAGCCAATCTAACAAACACTTGACCAGCTAATCAGATTTATCTTGTGTTCCTTCACTGGTTTACTTGCAGTAAAACTTTTCTAGGCAAACTTGACATTCACAATGAGTAAAGTTAACTTTTGTATAATGAGATAATTTTAATCATTGCCCTATAAGGTATGGTCACTGCATATTACTAGTTTTAATTGTTCCTTATAAAAGCATCAGTACTAGAGTGAAACTCAATCTTTACTTGTATTAGGCTGCTTAAATTTAAACTATCTACTTGACCAGCCACTATGTCACTAATAAAATATTGCCTAAAGCCGGCCATAGTTGTCTCAATCCATGGCTGGCTTGTAGCAGATCATAACAGCGTGGTACCATCACCACGCTGTGAAGAGTCAGCCACAAAACTGATGGGAATACTGTGTGCTCCACTAACACACAAGATTGCCGTCAGATTGTAGCCAATTAACTTGGAGGAGGAGGAGACTCCCCATCCACAGTAACTGACTTTAACAGGATCACTGTGCGATCCGATCTGCTGGCTTTATGGGTCGAAACCTCAAGGTGGGCACCCCTGTAGTTGCGGATTACCAACCACCATGCGTTCGGCGGAAGCATGCAAGCCAGACGATCACCCACAACTATGCCCAGCTTAAGGCATATCATATTAGCCATAGGTTCAGCAAGTTCAAAAAGAGTGCGATGATGGGGCCTTCTTGCATTCTACATGGCTCACTTTCAGGCTGATAATAACTGTTTCAAAACCCAGATATTTTTCCTAATGAAAAATGCCAGTGTAAAAAATGTTATCCACTATTTCCTGATCTGATTTATAGGAGAGATAAGCAGTTGGGGAACACTAACTAACTGTCACCCAGGAGAAGGTTATGCTCTAAATAAAGACTTTTTATTTCCTGGGTTAGAATGGGGAGAAGCTAATTAGTCTCAAAGGATAATTTGATGCAAATAAGAAATAACAATGTACAACGTGCTGTACCCATAGTGACCTCTTAGCAACCATAATTCACCGCTCTAAACTGATGAAGGCTTACAGCCCTTCTCATACTTGTGAAAAACCTGAGGTCCATTTAGAATGTAATTTACTAGTATCTGATAGCCCATTGAAACATTTATACTCCCAATAATAATACACATACTATTATTCAGGATCTCCCCAGGCATACTCAGTAAATCATAAAAGCATATCACTACATTCACTCGAATATACCTCAAGCACCACACTCTACCACTGGCAGCGTGGAAGGCTTTTTGTAGAGTTATGTGCCCCTAGCTCCTGTATAATTTGCCCATTTAATAATCTATCACTGACAGCATTATACTTTTTATCACGCTATTAAATCAGGCCGATGGTGTCCTATTTAAATCAACAATGTCAGAATGTTTTGCATAGATGTTGTGCTTTGCGGAAAGGAAGAGCAACACTGAATTGAATTGTAAAGCCCAACAAACAAAAAATGTAAAATAAATATGCATGGAGTCTTGGTAGACCTCCTTCCAGTCTTTGTACAGATATGAGGTATTCATGATGTCTTAATTATCATCAACTTTAGTAGAAGTTTAGAATATATGATTGATGTTGCCTGTCCATGAAAAAGAGGAGCGTTCAGAAGGGGGGGGTTCATAAACTATTTATTTGTATTTCCAATATCATAATTTGTAGGCTGCCATCATCCGAAAACTATAATCAAAAACGTACTATAATAGAGACCCGGTAAGTCCTTTGTCTCTTTTGTGGCACCCTGTACCAGAGACTTTATTCGTCACTGGACACAGTGTCAATTGTGGATAGATATGTAATGTAAGGTCTAGTGAAGTAGATTTCATCCTTAGGTTTTCTTAGAGCAGGAGCAGGGGTGGACAAACTTTTTGACTCATGGGCCATAATGTTTTTTAAAATTTGATAGAAGGGCCGGAGCAAGAGCCTGTAAGGGCCGCCTGGTATACCTGTTCTAAGTTCTAAGACAAGAAATGTAAAAAAAAAAGAAAGTATATATAAAACAAAAATAATCAATAGAGGGTTTTGATAGTAAACATAAACATTCTATTGCAGGCAAACTACAACCATAAGGGGACCTGAGCAATCATCCTCTGGGCATTATCTATACGTATTGCACAGATTGAGGGGAGCCAGAGGGCAAAGGGCCGAATTATAAGACTAAAGGGCCGGTTTTGGTCCCCGGGCCTTAGTTTGCCCATGGCTGCACTAGAGTGTCAAAGCCGAAATTCCCCCAAATTATCACCTTTCTAGGCTTATACCACATACTACACAGTTTTTTTTGTAAAGGATCAGCCTCAACCATGATTTCCCACTAAAGATGGAACCCTTCACTACAGAAGCTGTAAAGAAGGTTTATGGGTTATGATAACATTGCAAAAACTAAAAAATATTCTTCTAGCACATGTTGTGCTGAAAGTAAGTTCAAAACCAAATGAAAATAATAAGATGGGAATTTCTAGTTACATTTTAACTTACCGTATATACTCGAGTAAAAGCCAACCCGAGTATAAACCAAGGTACCTAATTTATCTACAAAAACTGGAAAAACGTATTGACTCGAGTATAAGCCGAGTGGAAAATGCAAAGCCAGATAGTGGAGTTTATAATATAGAGAATGCATCATTGCCCATAGGAATTAATTAAACAGGATTCATCTTAGTGACACATCCTCAATAATTTTAAGAGAACACAGGATTATTATTATTACAGGATGGGGTTTTGCAAGGAAATTCTAATTTTTAATCATAGCACCACAAAATTACTATTCATATATATTATATCCAACATCCCAAACATATATAGACTAAAGAATGGCACTGGGAGGTGAGGGGCGCTCAACAGCCGGATTCAAAACGATTCCGCCTGGTAAGTCAGGGGCGAGGGGACATTAAAGGCTCAGAAGGAAAGGTAGATCAGATAATACAGTGTAAAATACAATACAGATTTATTGAAGGTCCATGGGCCACAGGCCCAGACGACATCAAACACACCAAAAAAGGCACTATATTGATAACATGCAATGATAAACGGTATGCAGTAAAAAAATAAGTAGGTTCTGCAGTTTAGGTAGGTAGCATGGTCCAGCCTTTGACCTTAGGAAGGACGGCCCCCTCACTACACCTACCAACTAATTTGATGTCCACCTATCAGCTATCCTGAATCCCGCAATACCTTTTTTTGAACCGTGCAACAATTTACCTGGCTGGATACCTGAATCCCTTGGCTCCCCGTTCCTGGGCGCTAGCTGGCCTTAATTCTGTCTGGTCCTGACGATGACGGCCTGCCCAGGCCTATATTGGTTCTATACCTGAATTTACCTCACCCCTGATGAAGGTTTAACGAAACGTACGTCGGGTTGAGATTTCATGCTACCTACCTAAACTTCAGAACCTACTTATTTTTTACTGCATACCGTTCATCATTGCATGTTATCAATATAGTGCCTTTTTTGGTGTGTTTGATGTCATCTGGGCCTGTGGCCCATGGACCTTCAATGAATCTGTATTGTATTTTACACTGTGTTATCTGAGCTACCTTTCCTTCTGAGCCTTTAAAGTCCCCTCGCCCCTGACTTACCAGGGGGAATCGTTTTGAATCCGGCTGTTGAGTGCCCCTCACCTCCCGGTGCCATTCTTTAGTCTATTTTTAATCATAGGCTATGGAGTGTTGTATCTGTATTAGTAACCAGGCCACCAGGTGGCAGTGTGGAGTTTGTTTATATCGATCAGCTGTTAGTCAGAAATACGGAGCTTACAGGAGCTTAGAGAAGATATTTAGTTGAAGAGGGAAGCTGCCTGCTTGAAGCATTCAGCATAGAAATTCACCTGAGGTATGTGGACCCTGGCTGACTCGATTATAAGCCAAGGGGAGCATTTTCTGCCCATTTTTGGGGGCTGAAAAAATCGGCTTATACTCAAGTATATACGGTAATTGATGCAAAAGCTGATGCAAAAGCCTGCAATCCTTCTCTACATCTCCATCAATTAAGGTGATGAAAACGTATTCAGGGGCTGTACAATGAACTCCCCAAAAATCTAGTTGAAATTCATCAACCATCTTTAATTCCCACCAGGTGAACAGCAGTTCCACCAATGAGTGAACATGAAACCAGTCTACTTGACATGCCTTGACAAGGTGGTCCACCCCAAATGTATTCTCATCAGTTTCCATATTTTTATCTGTTTCCTCCTAATTTATCCATTACTTTATTTAGACAGAAGAAGATTTCTTCTTTCACAGAAGATAGTTTTTATGTGTTTATCTTTAATATTTGCTGAGAGCAAACAATGTAACTCGTATTTCACACGATTAGAGATCATTTCTATGCAGAGGACGTGTGGGAGCTTTGATAAAAAGCAAACATTTCAAAAGGCAAAGCAGATAATTTAGTTCAGAATGTGCAAACTGCTATCCGTTGACCTACAGCAGAAGAAAGGGCTTTGTGTTACACAGCAGCAGTTTTAATCTCTGTAGTAATATTAATAAGAGAATTTGTAAAATAGCTTGCTAATGTTAACAATGTTTCCACAGTACCTGGTATAAGATTATTCTGTATAAAACATTAAAGGGAGGCGGCATGTTTCATAAAGATTTCACAAACTAATAAAACATTTATAAGACGTTGCTGATGTTTAAGGGTCGTTAATGTGTTTGCTTGTGTGGTCCGTAGGATAAGACATTTGCTTGCAGTGATATATCCGCAGAGCTATGTGAATTGCTAATACACGGAGAGATATTTTCCATTTTTGCTGTAAATCATGAGAGGCAAAAGGAAGTTGAAAGAGAAATATTATATTATAATAGAACAGCAAAAATGCGGATCAATAAATAGAGACAACGTACCTAAAAATAATTGTTCACAAAAAATATAAGGAAAATAGCACAACATGGGTTTTAAAGGCACAACTTATAGTCAGTAATCAGTTAAAAGGTCTATATTAGATACAAAACAAATAGGACCACAAATGCACCTATCAAGGTGAAAGTATGAGCAAATTGCTCATGTAGGA